>JAFEMH010000820.1:0-552500 GCA_022495995.1 Adenophora triphylla var. japonica | reverse complement strand
GATTCATAAGTATCCTTCTTTGAAAAGGACTTTGTTAATATGTAAATATCTTTTATTTATGTACATAGTTTTATATTAGGACTAACCTACTAACAATCTATTCCTTTGTGAGTGTGCTTTATGTTTCCTTGTAGGAATTGGATTCTCACATATGGAAGAGTTTGGATTCGTGAAGATCTTCTCAAAGGTGCCTATAAATACAAGGGATCAAGCCTGAAAGAGAAGCAGAGAGCTTTAGAGATTTATTTGAGAGAATAATACTTTTCTTCTTCACGTTTTCATATTGTTGTTTTAGGTTGTGAGTGAAGGTTGTGCCTTACATCCGTAACTCACATCTAGTTTTTCATAGAGTTCTCTTGTTTTACTTCTGACTAGAATAGATCCTACTTGGGAAATGGGAGTTGTTCTTGTCATAGAAGGTGATTAGAACTCGTTTAGTATTTTCATATTTTAGTTATTCACTTATTTGTTTTTTGTAAGAAACGAAAGTTTTTATAGTGAAAAGTTTTTGGGCGTAAGCCTAGTTTGCTGATCACATTGATCAGTAAGCGTAAATAATTCTTGAGTTATCGTTTTTAATTGTTTTATTCCGCTGCATTATCTGTGGATGTGTGGACAGTTGTAAGACACATCTGTACTCACATCCGTTGTCTGTTGGGTGATCTAAGTTTCCTAGCTACACGAAACTTTCAATTGGTATCAGAGCCAACTCTCGATATATTACTGAGTGTTGATCCAGAAAGTGTAGTCATTATGGAATGCCAAAATCACCAAAACAGGCCTCCTATCTTGGATGGTACCAATTATTCTCTTTGGAAGTCTAAAATGCGAAATTACATCAAAAGTATTGATGAAAGGGCTTGGATGTGTATCCTTGTTGCATGGCAACCTCCTACTGTGGAGAAGAAGCCTGCGTCTGGTGTTGGTGATTCTATTTTCGAAAGAAAACCTGAAGATCAATGGACTCTTGAAGAAATTCTTTCTGCAAATTATAATTCGAAAGCAATGGGTGCTATTTCGGCCATGTTTAAGGAATATGTACAAGCTTATCACTAATGAAAGTGTTGCTAAAGCTGCTTGGGATATTTTGCAAACACAATGTGAGGGAGCACCAAGTGTAAAGGCTACTAGGCTTAGAATTTTAATGGATAGGTTTGAGACCCTTCGAATGGAAGAATCTGAAGATATCGTTTCCTATGCTGCTAAGATCCATGAAATCTCCAATGAATGCACTAGCCTAGGAGATTCAATTTCGAATGCTAGATTAGTAAGCAAAATCTTAAGGACTTTACCCGAAAGGTTTAACATTAAGGTGGCTGTTATTTAAGAAACCAACGACACCAACACAGTAGGTTTAGATAAAATTGTTGGTATTCTAACTGTTTTTGAGCTCAATCTTGAGGCTCAACAAAAGAACAAGGCAATAGGTATTGCCCTTAAAAGTTCTGCAGCCATTCCAAAGGAAATAGCTGACCTTTCCTCTGAAATTAATGAATCTAATCTTGAGGAAGATGATATGGATGTAATCACCAAGAAGTTCAATTCTATTTTGAAAAACAAAAGGAGAAACAAGTTTCCTAAAAGGAACTCTCAAGATTTAAAGAAACAAGAAGATAATCCTGATGAGGGGTTCAAAAAGAAAAGTTTTGATAACAAGAAATCCTCTGATTTTGTGCAATGTAGAGCATGTCGTGGCTTTGGTCACTTTGCTAATGAGTGTGCTAACACACTTAAGAAAAGGGGAATTAGTTACACTGCTGCTTCGAGTGATAGTGAGGATGATGAAGTATTTGCTAACATCTCTACGTTTGAATCTTCCTCTGTCTGTTTTAATGCTTATACTGCAGATACAAATGAAGAAGAATTTTCTGAAGCTGATCTGGAGACGGATGTGGATACAGATGTGTAAACATCCGAACTCACATTCGAGCAGACCTTTAACTGTTTCTCTGTAAAAGGAGATTCTGATGATGAAGATAGGGACATTCCCTATGAGGAACTCGTTGCAACCTATAAGGAACTACATGCTGATTTGATGAAGCGTATGGACAAAATTGAGGTACTTGCTAAGGTAAATAAAGTTCTTTCTGATAAATTGATCACCTGTGAAGATGAGAAAACCAAACTTTCAAAAGAAAATGATGTTCAAAAAGATACCATTTCCAAACTTGAAGTCCTTGTGACCAAGAGAGAAGTTGAGCTTGAAAAATTCAAGAATGAATGTGAAAAAGCTGAAAACACTTTTACCAAGTTAAACAAAAGTAAAATGAAACTTGATGAAGCTATCTCTGTAGGTCAGCTCAACAAAACTGGTTTGGGCTTTGGAAAAAGTAATTTTATAAAGGAGGGATGTGAGGCTTCTACTTCAAAAGGTGTGGAAAAACCAATTTTTAAAGAAAAAATCCTTTTGAGTGAGAAAAGACCTAGGAAAAGGCACTACATCTGCCACTATTGCCTTACTCCTGGTCACATTAGGCCCTTCTGTTACAAACTCAAGGCTGATAAAAAATTTGGTCACTTCAATCAGCCTCAGATGTGTGAGAAGATGTATGCACATCCGAACTCACATCCTGGTAATCTGAGACCTCTGAAACCTAAAAGGAAAGCTGTAAAGCAGTGGGTGGCCAAACCAAGTGCCACCTGCAATGTTGTTTACTCTTCCCTCAAGAGTACTGTCTCTGGCTCTTGGTATTTTGATAGTGGGTGCTCTAGGCACATGACTGGAAACCAAGCAGTCCTTCTTGACTATGAAGTGATTAGTGGAGGGAAAGTAAATTTTGGTGGAGGTGCTCAAGGAAAGATTGTTGGGAAAGGAACCCTAGATGTCAAGGGTCTCCCAAAACTTCACAATGTGTATCATGTGGAAGGTCTTAGGACTAATCTTATTAGTATAAGTCAGTTATGTGATGATGACTTATATGTGAAGTTTGATAAGAAGATTTGTGAGGTGTTTAATGAGTCTAACACATGTGTCCTCACTGGTCTAAGATCATCTGACAATTGTTACAAGTTTTGTGATAATTTGTCTTGTTTAAGTTTCTTTGATATTATATTTGATGATACACTTGATTTTAGGTTATCAACTGGAGTGGAAATCTGCTGATATAGGTGCTGGAGATACGGAAAGCACTGTAAAGGAAAAACAGGCAGATGTGAGTCCAGATGTGCAAAAGGATGTATCTGCGGATGTGAACACAACCGTTCCCACATCTGAACACATATCCACTCAAAGAGCGAGTACGAAGTCGGTTCTTCGGATTCGAAGGAGAAGCTAATTACGAAAGAGACCATGTTGGGTCTGTTGATAGATCAGATGACATTTTGTTCAGAATTCAGAAAAATCACCCCACGTCTCAAGTAATTGGTGAAGTGCATGATCAAAGGCAAACCAAAAGGAATGAGAAGGTAAATCACAGTTATTTGGATGCTTTATGGAGTCATACATCCTTATACTCCAAGGTATGTTATTACTGCTTTGTGTCTATCATTGTGGGATACATTAACTTAGATTGGGCAGAAATTTTTTATGATAAAAAAATTTGTGTTCGATGTTCCTACCTTGATAACATCCTTGATTCCTGGTATAGAAGGAGAAAAAGTTATGTCTCCTTGTTCATAGCTAAGGCTAAATATGTTGCCCTTGGAAGTTTTTGCACTCTGTTATTTTTGCCGAATCAAATGCTAAAAGACTATGGATTAAATAGCAAAATTTTGACTGCTTTTTGTGATAACAAAAGTGCCTTGGACATATCAAAAAATCCTGTCCAACATTCTAGAACAAAACACATTGATATTAGACATCATTTCATTAGGGATCTTGTAGAACAAAAAACTATGTGTCGGGAATTTGTTGGGACTGAAAATCAATTGGCTGATATATTTACAAAGGCATTAGATTTGGAGAGATTTTCCTCCTTGAGGAAGTCTCTTGGTTTGTGTGATATCTAAGGTTGTGAGCACAAATGTGTCTCACATCCTCTAACACATCTGTATATTAGATTAACTGAAAAAAAATTATAAAAATAAAAAATCAAAAAAAATATCATGCATTAGCACGAAATTTCTCAGTGTGATCACTTGTGAGTCTTCATCTTGACATTGTTTTTGATCACTTAATTGTGAGCACTTCCTGTTCATGTCATCTTTTGATGACTTGATATAACCTTCCTAGGTATCTCACAGTGGGTGCTATAAAAGAAAAAAAAATATGTGAGAAACAATTTTGCTTCACCCTTAGTATGAAGCCATACCATTGTGATCAAGTGATTCTCATAAGAAATCTTGAAATCAAACTTGATAAGATCATTGGGAAAAAGGGCTATCTTTGGGATCAAGTAAAGTGAAAGCTACTCACAATGCAAATATCCACAATAAAAAATGGGTGGATGCATCCTAGAGGCTGTGCAGATTGGATTATTGCTCATTGACTTTTTGTGATCTAAATGTGCCCCCAAATGTGACTCACATCCTATGCCACATCCATAAGCTGAGAATTTTTCCATCACTTGTGTGATTGCATCATGCTAGGCATATTGCATTCTTTAGGGCATATAGGAGCTTTGTAAATATGCTAGTTAATTTATTTTCAATCTTAATTTATTCTTTGATTTAACATGTTTTTTATTTCCAATATCTCCCATGAAAGAAAAAGGTGTGTATCAATCCTTATTTAAAAAGGTTGGATAATTTTGAAAGGGATTCTGTTGAAAAAGATATGGCTGAAGTGATTTTTTGTTACCATAAAACGTTGGCAAAATTTTGATTTATTTTAATCCCTATTCTTTCTGTGATTCGCTGTGTGTGTGGAAATATCAAAGGGTTATAGCCGTTGGTGGATCTTTGTGAATTTTTGGCTGTGTGAGACCTTTTTGGAAAAAGGATTCCTTAATTTAGTTGGAAAGGGGGAGTTGTAGGTTTTATTGTGTGCCTCATCTGTCACATCTCTTTAATCCTTCATTGTGCTTCTTTCCCCTCTACCCCAATTTTTATCTCACACACACACACCATATATTTCTCTCTCTCTCTGTCTGTCTAATCAATCTGCAGAATCAATGGAGCTGAAGCTGTGGATGTGCGTCAGGATGTGGCCACATCTTGTAACACATCTGCAGATTCTTTTGATGCAATCGTGGAAGCCTTTTATGCAGAAATTGTTGCAGCTGCTGCTCTCAATGCTCAAATGATTACCTCCCAGACACATGCCAAAAAACCCGAAGGTTTTGAAGGTGGATCTCCAGAAATGGGTGACTTCACTTTCTAGTAAAAAAGGGGGAGAAGAAGAAAAAGGATGAGAATGATACTGATGTTATCTTTGCTGCTGATGTTTCAGTTGGGATGCTTAAACTCAGGGGGAGTTTTACTGTTTGATCCTTCTTGTGAATGAAACATCAACAGGTTTGCTTTTAATATTTGTTAGTTTGCTTTTAATATTCGTTTTAGTTATTTGTTAGTTTTAGTCTTGATCTGTGAATCCCTAAATACATTTATTTGAATGCATTTGCCTTAGTCTATATTTGTTGAACTGCAATTTTTGGTACTGACTTGTTCTATGCAGTTTTGTGTGGATGTGTTGACACATCTGCACACACATCCATTCAGGGGGAGTTTTCGAATCTGAAAATGTTGGTCATTGTAATCAAATCATAAATCTTTAGTTTTGACCAGAAAGTCCAAAATAGGGGGAGATTGAAAGCGTGTGCTTTTTAGGAAACAATGTGTTTCCTTATTCGAATCAATATCACACATTTGTTAAGTTGATTTTGGGACTTTCATGGAAAAGATTTATATTGTCCTATTGTGAAAAGGATTTTAGTTTAGGAAATAAGTTGTTTCCTATTTCGAATCAAAGAGGAATTTTTGGTAAGTTGATTTTATGCTTTCATGGAAAGATTCATAAGTATCCTTCTTTGAAAAGGACTTTGTTAATATGTAAATATCTTTTATTTATGTACATAGTTTTATATTAGGACTAACCTACTAACAATCTATTCCTTTGTGAGTGTGCTTTATGTTTCCTTGTAGGAATTGGATTCTCACATATGGAAGAGTTTGGATTCGTGAAGATCTTCTCAAAGGTGCCTATAAATACAAGGGATCAGCACAAAGAGAAGACAGAGCTTTAGAGATTTATTTGAGAGAATAATACTTTTCTTCTTCACGTTTTCATATTGTTGTTTTAGGTTGTGAGTGAAGGTTGTGCCTTACATCCGTAACTCACATCTAGTTTTTCATAGAGTTCTCTTGTTTTACTTCTGACTAGAATAGATCCTACTTGGGAAAGGGGAGTTGTTCTTGTCATAGAAGGTGATTAGAACTCGTTTAGTATTTTCATATTTTAGTTATTCACTTATTTGTTTTTTGTAAGAAACTAAAGTTTTTATAGTGAAAAGTTTTTGGGCGTAAGCCTAGTTTGCTGATCACATTGATCAGTAAGCGTAAATAATTCTTGAGTTATCGTTTTTAATTGTTTTATTCCGCTGCATTATCTGTGGATGTGTGGACAGTTGTAAGACACATCTGTACTCACATCCGTTGTCTGTTGGGTGATCTAAGTTTTCTAGCTACACGAAACTTTCAGTATTCTCCCATTTTCTTAAGGATGATATAAAATTCCAATTCTTAGCCTCTGGTTTAAATGGGTCATGCCAGCTATGCCATTCTCCCATTTTCTTAAGGTTGAGATAAAACATATTCTTAGGGCCTGTTTGGTAAAATTGAAAATTAAGCTCTGAAAATGTAGAGCTGAAAATTAAGAGCTGAAATCATTAAGTTGCTGAATTTTGAAGACTTATGTTTGTTTGATAATGACAAACCACTTACATCTGAATTTTCAGAATTTCAACTCAACATTTAAAATATTATATGAATAATATTTATGACTTTATAATAAAATAAATTCATTATTGACATATACATTATTATTATTATTATTATTATTATTATTATTATTATTATTATTATTATTATTATTATTATTATTATTATTATTATAAGTAAATTTTAATCTTATAATATTTAAATATTTTTATTTATACTTTCTTTATCCCATAATAATATTTATCTTGATTAGTTTGGTAAATATGATCACAAATGTTGACAAATAAAAAAAAAATTATATAATGATACTTTAATAAAAATATTATTAAATGTTAATATTAAAAAATTATATTTTCATACTTGGTCAAACATAATTTGTATGAAAAGAAAAAATATTTCAACAAAAGGAAGTAATAATAAATAAATAAATAAAATATGTTGATGTGTGAATTTGAACTCATTCCCTTTTTTTCTCATTCTTTCCACCTCTTACCTTGTTAAGCTACTCCTTGCCTGCTTAAAATTAATAGCCTTTTTTAAGACAATATTAATTATTTAAGTGATTCAAATTTACCTTACCAAACAAGCTTAATTTTTTAATCTCTTAAAGTGTTCCAAATTAAGATCTTAATTTGGTTATCAAACAGGCCCTTAGTCCCTGGAAGTAGTTTATTATGATTTATGGCCCAAGTCAATTTTAATTTTGAATATCATAATAAAGGGTATGTTTGGATATCTCAATTTCATAATTTGAAATTGGAATTGGAGCTTCCAAAATTAATTTTATTGTTTGAGAACATAACTAAAATTTGGAATTGAAATTGTGTTGAAATTCAAAATCACTCAATTCCACAAAACTAATTCCATCTTAAATTCTAATAATCTAAATTCTAAATTTTGATCAATTAATAACAACTCACATTCTTTTTACACCACCGAGTTAAGTACCTATTTAGTCCCTGGCGTTTAGCATTTTTTACGGTTTCGTCTCTATCGTATTTTTGTGAACGTTTACATTCTTGACCTACCTATATAATTTTCCAATTAATCCTTCCGTCCACTTTCCGTCAATTTCTCCGTTAACTTTGCTGAGGTGGCAGTAATGGGGATTAAAATCGTAAAATGTTAAACTCTAGACCCTAAAAAATAAATTTTAAAGTTACAAAACACCCCATCTCTTCCTTTAAAACCTAAATCAGTTTACATAAAAAAAAAAAGAAACAAAAAATCTAACTTTGGTTTTTTTTTTTTTTTAAGTCTTCGACAAAAAAAGGGCTAATAATAATAATAATAATAATAATAATAATAATAATAATAATAATAATAATAATAATAAATTAATAATAATAATAATAATAAATAATAATAATAATAAAATAATAATAATAATAACGATAATATAATAATAATAAAAATAAAAAAATAATAATAATAATAATAATAATAATAATAATAATAATAATAATAATAATAAAAACATTGTTTTTTTAACAACCCCATCATCACCATTCCATTACCACCATTGAACCACCCATCACCACCATTCAACAACCCCATCATCACCATTCCACACCCCCATCTCTACACCATCCAAACACAACCCAACTCCATACAATACCCAATAGTTTCATGAAATCCATAAAATTGAAAACCAAAATTGGCACAGGCGCACACAACACACACGGACGCACACATCACACACACGGTTTGAAGAATTTCGGGATTTCAAAATGTTTGAAGGGGTTTCTCTCAAAAAAAAAGTTTTTTTTGAAGGGGATGTAAACCTAGAACGGGCTGAACCGGCAATGGCGCTGGAGATGGCAAATCTGATCGTGGAAAGCGGAGAAAATTGGGTCGGAGGCGAAGGAATCAAGTGGGGTTGAAGATGAAGTGGGGGAAGTGGCTGTGGACGGAGTGAAAAAAAAAAAAAAACCAAAGTTTGATTTTTTATTTCTTCTTTTTTATTTATTATGTAAACTGATTTAGGTTTTAAAGGAAGAGAGGGGGTGTTTTGTAACTTTAAAATTTATTTTTTAGGGCCTAGAGTTTAACATTTTACGGTTTCAACCCCCATTACTGTCACCTCAGCAAAGTTAACGGAGAAATTGACGAAAAGTGGACGGAAGGATTAACTGGAAAATTATATAGGTAGGTCAAGGATGTAAACGTTCACAAAAATACGATAGGGACGAAACCGAAAAAAACGCTAAACGTCAGGGACTAAATAGGTACTTAACTCTACCACCACCACCACAACTTTCAACCACCACCATTTGTGTCACCTCCCGCCGCCGCCAAGACCTCCGGCAAACGCCGCCATCGCCGAAAATTGCCGCCACTGCCAACATCTCCGGCCGCTGCCTTCGGCCACTCTCCGCCACCACTGTCGCTTCCGAAAATCACCGCCTCCAACTACCTCCGCCGGCTGCCACCTACCGCCCCCGTTAACCACCACCACTATATACTACTCCCTCCGTCCCACTCGAAGTGTCTCAACTTTCCTTTTTGGGCGTCCCATTTAAAGTGTCTCAATCCCAAAATGGAAAGTTTTTATTATTTTTATACTCTTCCTACCCCACTCATTCTCTCTCCTACTTTACTTTTACACTCACAACATTCTCTCTCCTAACTATTTCTCCCACTCATTATCTCTCCTATTTAATTTTTCATACTCACAACATTTAACATTTTTCTCTATCTTACCTCACTTTTCTTAATTTCCGCGCCGATCTCATTTTGAGACACTTCGAACGAGACGGAGGAAGTATTTATTTTTAAAAATATGAAATTTTAATACTTTTGTTGTTAGCAAGGTTTGAACCCTTATTATTTATAATATCTAACAACCATATACCACTAGACTAAACTAGATACTAGACTTATTATTGAATTTTTATTTTAAGTGTAATGTATAATTACAATTGAATTTCACACATTATCCAAACAATGAAAATGCTATGATTTTGAAAGCAAATTCTAAGTTAATTAAATTCTATAGAATATGAATATTTATTGAATTCAAAATCAATGAATTCAAACGGACCCTTAATAAGATTTTAATTATTTTTAATTTCTCTATTCCATTATAAATGTCAAAAAATGTTTAAATTTTCTTTCGAGAATAAATTTAATTTTTTTGAATATTCATTTTATTATGAAGGGAGTAAAATAATTAAAATTTGACAAATTTCCGTAAAATTTAAAAAGTATTATTGAAAGTACTTTTTATAAGACATCCATAACAAAATTTAGGATCTCATGAAAATAATCATATTTTAGTTAGATTTCGGGCAAATTGATCATATAAACACCAAAGTCAAACTAGATTATCGTTCTAAACACGAGTATTAAAAGGAAAATGATTCATATTGATAGAATTTAAGTGTAATATTTTACTATAGATATCTCAAATTTGATAGTTCATTTTTGAAAAAAAAAAAAAAAAAAATTCCAAAACTGTAAAAAGAATATTACAAAATGAAATAAAAATAGTGACATTTATCGTGAAACAAAACGATAATATTTTACTGTATTACTGTTTGTATATCTCTGATTGGTTTTAGTGTTTCCTGTGCATTTTTCAATTTCGAGAAAAATTAAGGTAAGACTATGTGAAATGGTGAACGAATTTTCGTTATTTGAAAACTAGTGAGTAAAAATTGTTACAACTGCGGTAATGGTGAGCAAATTTTCGCTCAAATCCCTAATCGAAACTATTTTGCTCACATTTTAAGCGAAACTGCGAGTGAACCGAAAATGGATTAAATGTTTATTTCTTAAACGTTCATAATTTTTTTGGCCTATAAATCGAGTCTAATATTGTATAGTATTCACACCTCTTCTTCTCTACTTTCTCTCTCTAAGCTTAAGTTAAAAAAATTATATGGGTTTTTTATTATTAATAATTACAAAAATCAATACAAAAAATGATATTATCTTACTGATATTATCTATGTACAATGGGCTACATTCATCAATTCAATTCCCCTCCCCATAAAGAAAAAAACAAATTATTTGCAAAAAGACAAAAGACATTCAAAAAAGACGTAGAGCGTTCCTTTGGGATGCTTCATGCTCAGATTGCAATACTTCGTAAGTCATCACTCGCCTTAGTTCTTGTTAAAGTAATGACAACTTGCATTATATTGCATAATATGATTGTTGAACACAAACGAGATCGATATAGAAACTATGACGATGTGAGTAATTTCAAGGCAGACACCCCAAAAATAAGGAAAAGGAAAAAAAAAATCCACTCGAATTGATTAGATTATACTATCAAGCACACGATCGAAAATTCATATGTTGAAAACAGTATCACCGAGTATATAGCACAACAACGAGATCTCCAAAACACATATGTTCTCAAAGCAGACTTGATTGAGTTATATATACGATCAACAACGCTTAATATTATATGTTGCATTTTGTCTACTATTGTTATGTTTTGTTTTCGTATGTAATTTAAGTGTTAAGTTATTATTATGATGTATTTATCCGTTTTAGATATCAAATTGATGTTTATTTACGAGTGTTTGATTACAAAGAAATGCAACTACGATAAAAAAAATATAAAAAATATATTTTGTAGTGTGGACAAATTAAAAACTAATTTATATTATTAATCTAAAAAATAAAAAAACAAATTTTAAATATTTTATTAATTATAAAAATGTCGTGAGCGAAAAAATTGGGTTACCAATACAGAATATCTGTTTGTATGAGCGAAAATTCGCTTGGGCATCAGATTTGCTAATCTGATGAGCAAAAATTTCGCTCACCACTATGCATACTCTAAGGACATCAAATTAATCTAAACGGGACTCCTGCATTGCGTCGTTCTCACGATGAAATGAAACGCATACAACATTTGGCTCTCCAATGTGTTTTCTCACTTCTTTTGCGGTTGAAATTAATTTGAAAAATTGAGATTTCTTTCATGCTCACCAAACATTTCATTCATTAAACACAAATATAGAGCGAGATAATCAAATCTTGTGCATAGCTCTCTAGTTGCAGTGCGATTTAAGGCCTGTCTTGTCAAGAATTTTTGTTAAAACGGAAATAAAAAAAAAATCAGCTTTTTTTAATTAAGCGTGTTAGTCAAGAGTTTTAGACGGTTGAATTTTAAAAAGTTGGGGACATTTTGGCCGCTCAAAATTATAGCGTCCAAAATTAAGCTCCATTTTAAAAACTCTCCGTTTATAAAATTGTGCACCAGACGAGCCCTTGGTAAACAAATATAGTGGCGGTTACATTTCCAAATTAATCCTAAATTTTATTTTAAATTTTATTTTAAATTTATTTTAAAATATGTGTTTTTTTGTATATTTTAATAGCAAATATAGATAAATATTCATATTATCAATTTCTAAATATTTAGTCTTACAATAATAAAATAAAGAGTAGGTCTGCTGAGAAACGCATTTCTCCATAACTATGGAGAAACGTGTTTTTAATAGCCAGAAGCTATGCGTTTGATAACCAGAAAAAAATTTCTGAATATCAGTCTCAAAGGGTTCTGGATATCCAGAAGCTTTGGAACGGATATCCAGAAGCCTTTGGGCGGATATCCAGAAAAAATAGATTTGAAGCCAAATCGAGGTCAAGACCAGAAATTGCTTATTGAAGGTTTACGGATATCAGTAAACCTTCAAATGTATATCCAGAAACCATCAAATGAATATCCAGAAACATTTTGAAAGTTTCTGGATATTCATTTTGAAGGTTTCTGGATATCCAGAAACCTTCAAATGTATATCCAGAAACCATCAAATGAATATCCAGAAACATTTTGAAAGTTTCTAGATATTCATTTTGAAGGTTTCTGGATATCACTTTCATAAGCTTCTGGATATCCAGAAGCCTTGGCCTGCATTGTCGCGCGACAAGTCGGGCCCCATTTCTCCATAAGTTACGGAGAAACGCGTTTCTCCTCAGATTTTGTGTAAAATAAATAGCAAAAATATTTAATAAAAACTTTCATCGACAATATTTATCGAAAAAGGACATTTATCTTGTGACAAAAAATTTTAATTTTGGACAATCATTTAAGGATAGAGGAAGTATTTTTTATTCAATTATTTATTTATTTATTTATATTATTTTTTATAACCAAGGTGTCGTTGCTTACTATTATAATTTTAGGATCCATGAACAGCTCTCCCAGATTTAAAAGTAAATCTGGATCTAATTTTAGAAACCAAATTGATAATTGACTCAAATAAAAATGTGAAACAAGAATTATATTACATTCTTCCCGATTTAATTTAAGTTTATTACTTTCCTTTTTTATTTGTTACAGTTTAAGGTGTTAGTTACTTTTTTTTTTTTTATCTAAAATGGATAGTAAGATCCACTTGTCATTATAACAACAAAAATTCTTTTCTTACTTTTTCTCTCCTACTTTACTTTTTATACTCATAATATTAATTTTTTCTTAATCACAGTGCCAAATCAAAATAAAGAATCTTAAATCGGAATGAGAGAGTATCACTTATCAACAAGATGTTATTTCCGCTATTTAAACAAAAAAAAAAAAGCTGGATCCACAATATATTAGAACGATAAAAGGAGGTCACACACCTAAGGCCTCCTGATCTTGTGGTATGCTAATCGGCCTCCCTTTAGGGAGGTCACAGGTTCGATTCCTCTGGGAATTATATTTGTGGAAAAATATATCATGAGTTTCAGGATTCTTAGGAGTCCCCCGGGGCACATCCGTGTATAAGGGGTGCTGCCACCCTGACTGTCTCGAGCATATCCCGCGATTTATCTCCGCCACTTTCTCGGGCATATCCCGCGATTTACCTGCCCAGGAAACATTTGAGGGCCGGTAGGCGAGGTGGTCAGGGATTAGTCAGACGAAGTTGGGAACTAACAGTATCAAAAAAAAAAAAAAAAAAAAAAAAAAAAGAGGTCACACAGGTCAGCAATTACACATGGCATATGATGATTGGACAGGTCAGCAATTACACATGGCATATGATGATTGGAAGAACTTAGTCAGAGCATCTGCCCCTTTCCTTTGGAATCTTGTGGAGTTAATCTATCAAATTTAAAAATAAATTATCTTTTTGGAAAAAACTATTATTACAAGTCAACATTTTCTAGATTATGTTAGAATTGCTTATATTATTAAAAGGGAACTATAATTACGTTAGCCCCAAAGCTTTGTGACCAAAATGTAAATTTAACTGAAAGCAAAGGTTTTTATGTTGTTAACTGAAAGGGGTCCTTGTGTAAATTTCCCAAATTATTAAAATTAGCACCTTTAGAAAAAGAAAATGTCTATAAACTTGTTACGCAAAATACAAAACAAAAACTTTGTAATACCTTCTCATGGTACGATAGAGTACATTTTTTTAAAAAAAAAAAAATATTTGAAAATATTACATTTTCAAAAAGCAAACATGTTCCAAAAGAAAATATAACCCGTATAATCCGTTAAATAATGAGACGTCTCACAGAAAAATCCTTCAAATTCAAAAAGCATGGATGAAGAAAGGGAAAGGGTAATCATGTGGGGTGCAATTATGTCAAAGTAGCGGAGATGGAAAGGGACAAATTTATCGTCTATTGCGGCGCCAGAATGATGTGTGAATTTGGCCTTTCGATATTCTATAAGATTAGTGATGCTAAAGCTAAACAGACAAGTGAATTTGGCCTTTTTTTCTCATTCTTTTCGAAATAGATTTTATTGAAAACGTATTTTACATTAAAAAATGAGGTTTTTTCATAATTACGAGTTTCAATATTATATATTATAGAGTGTTAATTTTAATATTATAATGTGTCACATATTCAAGATAACAATTATAAACATTCAAATCGTTAATTATAAACATTCAAACGAACATTTTTAACATTTGCTAAAAAATGACTAGTGACGATAAAAATTGTCAGTTTATTAAATAGTTTCAATAGTATTGTTAAGTATCGCCATTTGTAGTGTTAAAAAGTGTCGGCGGTAGTGTTAAAGATTGTCGATTGTAGTGTTAAATATTATCGGTGGTTCTGTTGAAAATAATGTCGGTCCTAATATTAAAAAGTTTTGATTATATTATTGAAAAGTGTCAGTTGTAGTGTCGAAAATTGCTTGTGCATTTTTATAAGTTTTGATCATTTACAAAATTGTCACCGTATATTTTAAAAAAAGTTTCACTGCGAATATTGAAAACACGTTTTACCCTAATCGAGTTTAAAACGAATTTTTTTCTGAAATTTTGGATTCTTTCGAATATAAATGTCGAAATAAGGAAAATGAAATAAGGAAAATGTTAGTGCATCTTTACTATTATACAAACAAGCAACACACACGTTTTTAAATTGTTGATAAATCAAACACGACGACATGCATTTTATTGCAGAAGAGAGAAAGTACATTATTTTAACTTAAGGAGCAAGGTGTTTCTGTCCTTAGCCTCTTTCTAGCGGCTGGCTCGGGCGTTAGCAGCTCCATGGGTCTTCTTATTCCTCCTTCTATCACCCAAATCGACGATGCGATTCATATTTGCCTCTTGGTCGAGGTAAGGACTAGGGGTGGAAATGGTTCAGTTTAGCTCGATTTGGGCAAATTTAGAAGTCAAACCGCTAGCGTCGGTTTGAAAAAAAATCCAAATCGAACTAAACCATAAAAAAAAATCAGATCGAGCTAAACCAAACTTCTATGGTTAGGTTTGGTTCGGTCTAAACTGCGGTTTGATTTGCAGTTTGATTTTGCGATTCAGACCACGATCCAAACTGCGATCTAGACCACGATCCAAACCACATTCCAAATCTAATATAGGTTCATCTCCCTAAATCTGAAGTGAACAATGTATTAGCAATTTGCTTCTAAAATTTCATAAACTCACGGTATTAGCAAAACTTATGAATCATACTAAAATCAAATAAACTCACTAAAATCAAATAAACTCACAAATAGTAAGAATTTATTTGATGAGATTAATCTGTTGGAAACATGGTATTAGCCAATTATTTCTAAAATTTCATAAAATCGCAAGATACAAAAATAAAAGTATACGGATTAGACGAAGGAAGAGAGATCGAATTACCTGAGAAGATGACCGTTGCCGGTCGGAGGCCGTTGTGGAGGACGAAGGAGTGAACTCGACGGCTCGACCTCGACTCGTCACTCTCACTCACGAAGCAGCTTAAAAGCGCCCTAACCTAAATCTGATCGTCGTCGATTGAAGAGAGCAGTGCTCATCGTCGATTGATAATCGTTGATGAGAGAAACCAGAGACGGGAGAGGTAAAATGAGAAGAGAGAGAAACGATTTGGGAATATGGCGCTGAGGTTTTGTGAGGTTTTGTTAAGGTGTTATTTAGGGTTTTTAAAAATTAAAGGCTGAGATTAACTAAGATTTTGAAGGGACGGTCAGGATTGTGGTTCCATGGTTCGGTTCACAGCTCGATTTCACGGTTTCAAACCGCGGTTCGGTCTTAAACGGTTTGGCTCGGTTCGATTTAGGAGTGTCAAATCCCAACCTGAGCTAAACCACATGGTTTGTTAATTTTTTAAATCGAGCTAAACCAGGTATGTCTAAAAATCGAACCAAACCACACGGTTTGGCTCGGTTCGACTCTAAACCGCGGTTTGAGCCAAACCATTTCCACCCCTAGTAAGGACTGCACGATCAAAAAAAGAAAAAGTTAGCAAAGAAACATACGAGTAGAGTGACAGAAAAATTACAGAAAGGAGCGTAAGGGTACTTAACCGCCATAATGAAACACATTTCTGCAATGGTCTGGCTTCTTTTTGCAGTAATGACATTGGGACTCAAATCTCTCTCTCATGTATCACCCAGTCCGGATACCTATGGCTACGGATGATCGACACTAAGGGGGCTACCTCCCCATATTCACCCAGCATCATGTCGGCTTGGATAAAAAAGTATGTATCCGACCCAAGTGCGGCCCAGCTAATGGAGCTCCTCCGAGCCACCAACACCAACCTACGGTAAAGTTCCTCACTCCAATTGGGGACCCAATAATCTTCCTCCTTCATGGGAGGGGTATCAGCTTCGGGCAAAGGGAACTCCCACCCCTTCCTACTCTCCACTAATATCATGTGGGTATTCCACCCAGAAACCTTTTCAGGCAAATTTATAAACAGTTTTGGGGCCTTAGCTTTGGTCGGGGTACTAATACCAAAGGTCTTGTCATTCTGGACAACCTTGAAAAATCTCCTAAAGACATGCATGCATGGCTCGTACCCAATGAACCTAGACACCATGGCAAAGCATACTAAAACCCTAATGGTGTTGGCGCCTAACTGCATGGGGACCGCGACCAAACACTCAAGAAATTCGCAGACGAAGGGATCTAGAGGTAGGCGTAGGACGACCTCAAACTGGCCATAGAAAAAAGCTACTTTGGTCGAACTCAAACCACAGTGCATCCAAGATTGGGCCTTCCTTTGCCTCTAAGTGAAGTGAGTTAGGTGGAAGTCATCTCTAGGGACCTCAAAGAAGTCTTGCAAGATGTTGATCAGAGACTCTGCGTTCTTCCTCCCTATTACTGGCCTGGGGGCCACGTAGCCTCTCTCATTGCGTCCTGGGAACACCGTCGAGCAAAACACATTAATGATATTTCTAGAGGAGGAGCTCGAAAAAGCAGAAGCAGACGATCCTTAAGCTGCCATATCTACAGAAGACACAGAAACGGGGAAATCAG
The DNA here is from genome assembly GCA_022495995.1 of Adenophora triphylla var. japonica. Lineage (NCBI taxonomy): Eukaryota > Viridiplantae > Streptophyta > Magnoliopsida > Asterales > Campanulaceae > Adenophora > Adenophora triphylla. The sequence continues at coordinate 535,005 of JAFEMH010000820.1, read as the reverse complement.
TCCTAGTTGATGTATGTTCCGAACTACCTATGGGCGACCTAGATTTCCTGGGAATGTTAACCTTTCTCTAGGGAGTGGAGGTTTATTAGACTTGATATAGAAGATAATAAGGTGGTCAATCAGTTTGTTGAAGAGACGGAAGCGGACAATCCGTGGATCATCCGCCTCCAAATCTCCCATACTCTCTCCAGCTGGAAATCCTACCTCACCATAAAACAAATCCCACCTATCTAAGATGGTAATATACTTATCCCTCGTCAATTCCACCCATTAGACATGGCCGACCCGTACCCGTACCCGTACGGACCCGTGGAACCGTACCCGGATTTGACCCATCAAAACCGTAACCATGTAAGACCCGTGAACCATTGGACCCGTACCTGTACTATTGGCAGTTCGGTTACGGTTCCTCTTTTTTCGGACCCGTGACCCGGCGGGTCCAACCCGTGGAACCGTACCCGTTACGACCCGTGGAATCGTACCCGTGAGACTTGTGTCAGGAACTGCGTCAGACGCGTCAGAATATTACCTTTTTGACTGACTTTTTGACCTCTTTGTCTTTAATCCCGTTAAAAACGGAAAGTTTGACCAAAATATTATCGTTTGACCGACTTTTTGACCTCTTTTTAGTCCTTCAAAAATAAAATTTATTATCCATATATAAATAATATAATTAAATAACTATAAATACCATTTCCCACCCCAAATAATTTACTTCACAAAAACTCAGTTATCTCTCACTCTCTCTCTCTAACGAAAATTGTTAATTCAAACTTCAAATCCTTTTTTTACATTATTACTTTGTTAATTCATTATATAAAATTATCATTTCTCTTTGACTATAGGTAACAACTAAATTTGAAAAAAAAAACAGAAAATCGTTATTTTTTAAACAAAGTCTGTTAGATTTTTAACAGAAATGGACCCGTGGGAACCGTGGACCCGTATTCGTCAGACCCGTGGGAACCGTGGACCCGTATCCGTGCATCTCACGGTTCGGTTACGGTTCCTTCGATTTCAGACCCGTGACCCGGCGGTTCCGACCCGTACCCGTACCCGTACCCGGATTTGGCCATGTCTACCACCCATGGACCTTCTAACCTTTTGTAAACCCTAAGGTTTATGGAGTTGTATCCATAACTAACACTTAGCTCCCAACCAAATGTTCTAGCCATGAAGGAATTGAAAGAAAAACATGAAATTAAGCCTAAAAATAGAGGAATTGAGGGATACCTTGGTTAGATTGAAGAAGAAAGAACTCAAAGACGAACAGCGGGCTCGATTACACCAGAATATCACACTCCTTGCTTTTTGTTCTTGCTGGGCGTTTGAGCAATTAGGGTTTGTAAAGTTTGAAAAGGAAAAATATTTTTCCTTTTATACTCCTCCTTATTATTACCTGAATTGGAAAGGGCGGGGGACACAATGTTTCTTTGCGTCAGTTATTGCTGCACCACGTTTCCCAAAAAAAGTTGTCCATTCGCCAGAACCGTACCATCATTACGAAAATTACGACGCATTGAATAGCGTGTCCAACCGTCGAAAGTCAATAGTCGAGATCGACCTACATCTATTCAGTCGATCATCCAACAGCGAGCTGTGCAGGCCATCACAAATTATTTACATAACTTCCTGGTCGACAAAGTCAACACAGAAAGTTGGGGGCCACTGAACGGAATAAAAGTGACAGACCAGGCCCAACGAATGAAGCCCAACAATTCAGAAATCACCAAGACACTACTATTGAATACTTGTACAATTTCTATCAATCTAAAGCACAAAGTTAGGTCGACTTCGAATACTCAAACGACCTCAACCTACCAACTCGTACGTCCGTATACGTCGTTATTTGTAACCGCCTTCTACATTCTCGTAGGTAGTTACGCCCACAACATCTCCTTGATTTTAGGAATTTATAATGATCTCATAACACCACTATAAATACCAAACAACTCACAACGTTAAAAGGTAATGTCATCTTAGCTATTTGACATTATGTCGTTTCCATACAGTTTATTACGAACTTATAACACGTTATCTAATTATCACGTCGGAGGGTATTAGCCGAATACCAACCCGGCTAGTCGTTTGTTCATGATTTCAGGTTATATCTGCTGGGGATCAACATATTACTGGATTAAGGCTGATCTGGATTGTTTCCTGCGTCATCAAGTATGGAAAGTAAAGTAAGAGATAGAAAATTGATAAAAATTAATAAATGGATTACTATTACGAGGATATAAATTACATTGTTTATTTTAATAAGAAAGCAAACTAAAAATTTTAAATTGAATCAGATTAAAAACAATAAGAAAATTAAGGTGGCATTTGTTTTTTCTTTCTTCCTCTTATTTACCTCTAAATGCTTATTCATTCAGAGGTTGAGTAATTAAGTGTGTTTGTTTTTTTTTTTTTTTTTTTTTTTTTTTTGATTAAGACTTAACTGCCTCTTATTTGCCTCTTATTTTTAAGTGATAGATTTGCCTCTTATTTGCCTCTTATTGCCTCTTATGCTATATATTAATCATTGGTGTTCAAAGTGAGAGTGAGACGGATAAGATATGACATATAATGAATAATGAATATATTCACCCTTGGTGTTTTCATTCATATATATATATATATATATATATATATATATATATATATATATATATATATATATATAAATCATTGGTGTTCAAAGTGAGAGTGAGACGGATAAGATATGACGTATAATGAATAATGAATATATTAATCATTGGTGTTAAAAGTGAGAGTGAGACGGATAAGATATGACATATAATGAATAATGAATATATTAATCATTGGTGTTATATATATATATATATATATATATATATATATATATATAATATATTTATATAAATATATATATATTATATATAATATATATTTATATATTTATATATATGTTATATATATTTGTATATATATTATATATATTTATATATATAATTCATATATTATATTATATATATTATATTATATTTATTTATATAATATATATATATATATATGTATATTATATAAAAAAAATATAATATAATATATATAATATAATATATGAATTATGTATATAAATATATATATTATATATACATATGTATAATATATATACTATACAATATAATATACTATATATAATATATATATATATATATATATATATATATATATATATATATATATATATATATATATATATATATATATATATTATATAAATATATAATATATATATATATATATATATATTATATATATATAATTTAATATAATATATAAATTATATATATAAATATATATAATATATATACAAATATATATAATATAATATATATACTATATAATATACTATATCTATAATATATATATATATATATATATATATATATATGAATTATATATATAAATATATATAATATATATACAAATATATATAATATAATATATATACTATATAATATACTATATCTATAATATATATATATATATATATATATATATATATATATATATATATATATATATATATATATATATATATATATATATATAATTCATATATATATATATATATATATATATATATATATATATATATATATATATATATATATATACTCCCTCCGATCCTGCAACAATGTTCACATACACCGTTTGCACATGTTTTAAGGAGGAGTATTATATGAAAGTGTTGTGAGTGTGAAAATAAAATAGGAGAGAGAATGAGTGGAGAGAATAGTAAATTATAATGGTGTTGTGAGTATTAAAATAATGTAGGAGAGAGAATGAGTTGAGGGAATAGTAAAGATTCTTTTCCATTTTAGGTAAGTTTTAAATGTGTGAAGTAAGTTTTGGGACGCCCAAAAGGGAAAGTGTGAAGATTGTTCTGGGACGGAGGGAGTATATATACTCCCTCCGTCTCATAAATTTATGGACTTTTGAGTTTTGCACGGGGATTAAGGAGGAAATATTATATTGAAAGTGTTGTGAGTGTGAAAATAAAATAGGAGAGAGAATGAGTAGAGAGAATAGTAAATTATAATGTTGATGTGAGTATTAAAATAATGTAGGAGAGAGAATGAGTGGAGGGAATAGTAAAGATTCCTTTTCATTTTGGGAAAGTTAGATATTATTGTGGGACGCCCAAAATAGAAAGTTTACATATTATTGTGGGACGGAGGGAGTATATATAAGTATATATATATACAAATATATATATATATGAATTATATATATATATATATTATATATATATATATATATATATATTATATATATAAATAATTATATAATATATATATTATATATATAAATATATATAATATAATATATATAAATATATATAATATATATAAAAATATAAATATAAATATATAAAAATATAAATATATATATATATATATATATAGTATATACTCCCTCCGTCCCAATAAGTGTTTCACCCTTTTGGGTGGGCACGCAAATTATGGAAATGGGAGGGAAAAAAATGTTGTGAGTGTAATTTGAAAATAGGAGAGAGAATTAGTGGAGGGAATAGTAAATTATAATGGTGTTGTGAGTATTAAAATAATGTAGGAGAGAGAATGAGTGAAGAAAATAGTAAAGATTCTTTGCCAAAAAAGGAAAGGTGGAGCTTCTAACGGGACGCCCTTTTGGGTAATTAGTGAAGCTTTTATTGGGACGGAGGGAGTATATAATATATATTACATATAAAAATATATATAATATAATATATATTATATATAAATATATAATATAATATATATGTATAATACACACATTTTAAAAAACGAATTCAGAGGAAAAATCAAGCAGCTTGCCTAATTCAGAATTCAGTCTTCAAACGCTACCTCTTAACACTTAATCACATTTCAAAAGTGAAATTAAATTTCAGCACTTAATACTTAATACTTAAGAAAAACAAAAGCCACCTAAAACGGAACTGAGGGAGGGAGTATAATTTTGAAGGTAAATCCATTTAAGGGGTTAAAACACGGACACAGATACCTTTGCGTCTCGCCCAAAATTGTACTCCAGTACTAGCAGTGATAATCCACGTAAGAAGTGATATGGCATCGCGTCGACATGGTCCCCACCTAATCCTCTCGTAGCAGTAGCTTCAATCTCACGCAATATTCCACTCCCCACATTATTTCATGCTTTGACGTCTTTTTTCCAACCCTACATTCTACTCCCTCATTTACATTAAAAAAGACACAAAATTTATTTTAAATGTCCCATTTAAAAATGTATACTTTCAAAATAAAATAATTTTTTACTTCTTTATTTATATTATCCATTTTTTATATTGCTATTTTCTAATTATATTCTCTTTCTTACCTCAATTTTTATATTATAACAATACTTATTTTACTATACACTTTTTTTAATATCCGTGTAAAATCCATTTTGTATTTTTTCGACTAGAACGGAGTGAATATAATATTCCCTACCTTAAAAAAAACAATACTTTCACCATTAATCCACATAGGATTAAATTAAGTACCCCTCTAATCCAATTTTTTCCAACTATTGTCACTCTTATTAAAATTATTCCTCCTTTCAAAATGAATATTCAAAAAAAAAAAGTTGCTCATAATCCATAAAAAACCTTAAAACAATAAATAAATATTCATAGAAAAAGTATTCTTATTCTATTTAAAAATATGTGTCATATGACGTACTCCCTACGTTTCATTCGAAAAGGTACAATGTGTTAGACAAATCTAAACAATTGAGAACAAAATAAAAAGAATTACAATAAAATTGAAATACAATATACAACACAAAAATTAACAAAGAAAATACCGTATCGTCGTCTTAAATTTGCTTGAGTCCCAGCCGTGTTAGACACTCTCCTTAAGACTAATTCGCCCCCTCACTACGAGTGCTCGAGGTCTTCAATGGACGTTAGTCTCCCAGGATAGAACGGATGAACCGGAACAACTTTGCACTTAAGTTTTTCGGCGAATTTTCCTATGCTTGGACAAAATCACCATGGATATTTTTCTAGGAGGCCAAAGGAAGAAGATAACAAATTGCAAGAGGGAGTTGGAGAATTGATGAAAAAAGAAAATCAATTTTCATTATTGTGGGTCTCTCTACTTATAGCTCTACTAACTCTTCCATGAATACCCAATTAATCTTAGTATTAATATGAGACTCATTACTTTCTATTCAAGAAGTTTAATACCAAACTTTGTAACCCCAAATTCCAAAGTAATGATCCATATTAATCCCTCAATTAATCTAGGAATTATGGGACATCAATAGTGGTGTTAACTTCTAAAAGTTACACTTTAACCCACTTACTTTGAGATATCATATCTTTCTCATTCAATACCAAATTGAACATCTAGATATTTCATTTTCATGTTCTCAAAACGTGGAACATGAACCCACAATAATCTTTGTCAAACGACAAACGATTTATGTGAGGAAAATACACAATTTCCTTCACATATAACGAATTTTTCTAACAATCCCCCACATGAAGGAAATTGATGACGAGTTTGGTGATGAAGTCCGGCAGAAGAAAACTTGCATACGACAGGTGTGGAAATGTCCATTGAACCTTCGCTCGTACAAGCATATTTACTCTACTCGCAAGTCGGTAGACGCGATGTCCTTGAACTATTATGCTTTTTGTGTAGCCGATCATATACTTGACACAAGTAACGTTCTAGCATAGTTCAATTCTCATAGCTATGTTCATTCATGACCCTGAACATTTTTCCTGATTTTGTGAGAGGGTCTAAGATTTGAGCCTCACACAATTCTCCTCGAAGCGGCCCCACTTCTCTCTCACATAGGTGATTTCTTAAAGGTAACCCGTATTACCCCACTCGAATTTTTGACGCGTAAGAATCATTAAAAGCCATAAGCTTATCCTTCTCCTTTCGGGATGTCACTAACAGGAATGGACTTAGGGTTGGTTCCCCCCACAGTGACGCTGCAAGTCTTTTAACAGTTAGGTTGTCTCATTGAATCTAGTTCTTGGGATCTCCAGTCATTTAGATTGAGTTTTGCGCTGTGTTTAACTTTTAACAGGCTTACGTCTCATTCCCCTCATCGAACTTTCAACTAACTCTCTATTTAACCCTTTGATTAACGGATTCGTTTTTCATTTGACTTCACATTGTCAAATTAGTTGAGAGTAGTTGTTTAATGGTATTATGTCTTAGACATTTATGTCTATACTACCATTACATATATTGCTATATGTATTTTCAATCATAAATTGACTTTAGCAATATACCGTCTTGCTAACACAAGCTTTATCCATTTGATAATTGTTAACTCAAATTCGTTTAAATCTCAGCTATTCCATATTGATCATTTCAAAAATTTCAAGAATATCCTCCTAATGACTTGTTAAGCAACAAGTCTATTAGTTTTTCTTGAATTTGAATCAACAGATCTCATTGACTAGAATTTTCTTTAGTTAGCATATCATTTTTGGATTTAATTAACAAAGTGACGTAGACACTCTTGTTTAAATCCACACAATCAAACCGATGATGTCATTATCTTTGTACTTGTCTCTAGTCATACAATGACTTTACAAGCTAGCACATTTTCTTCTAGGTTCCATTTCTTGAACTGTTTCAACACTTTGATCTATTTCATTCAAAGTATCATATATTCACTTCAAAGAATTTGACATCAATACTTGATTTCCATTGATTTTATTTTCTTTTGATTTTTATATATATTCAAACTTATTGAATCATATATAACAAATCAATATCCACAATTGTTATGAACATAACTCTTGAAACATAATCTACCACTTAGTAACCAAATTCAATTTCTTTGGTAATTGGACTTGCTATTTTGCGAAACACCCCACATTTACAAGTGTATGTAGGCCTACGTTTCCATACTTCATATGGACATCTCATTGTTTTCTTGGGGAAACCTCTCCAAAAGGTAATTATTTTCCAAAGTATACCCACCCCCACATTTTCGGAGTAGTCCCAAAATTAGCAATAATGCCAATTTTCATTATTAACACCATTTGATCATGATGTACATTGTGGACACTTTGTTTCATTGCTCATGTACAACAAACCCCCCGATTTGTTCTATGTAAATTTTCTCTTCTAAATCAACATTTAGAAAGGTTATTTACATCCATTTGATGTATTTTAAATTCTCCTATGCAGTAATTGCAAATACAAATCTTTATTCTCGTGATGAGAGAATAAGTATAAAAGTAATCAAGGTCTTTATTTTTCTTGTAATCCTCAATTACAAATGCAGCCTTGTATTCATTGATTGTTCCATCGGTCTTCATTTCCTTTTGAAAATTCACTTATATGCTAGTGATTTACTACTCGGAGGTAAATCCACTAGTTTTCAAGTGTGATTTTCCAAGATGGAATCACTCTCACTTTTAATGGCCTCTTTTCACAAAGATCCTTCCAAAGAGCTCAATGTCTTTATAACTTTGTGATTCACTTTCTATCATGTAGGTTAGAAAATCCGGGCCATAGAATTTTCTTATCCTACCTCATTTGCTATGTCGAGATCATGTCTCTTCTTTATCATTCCTCATGATAAGTTTCTTCTTCTTCTATTGAATCATAAATCCGTTTAAATGAGTTTGCCTCATCTTTTAATTTATACGAAAATATATTCTTAAAGAAAGAAGTGCTTCATGATTCCATTCTTTAATCTTGAATTCATAAACAAGAATTATATGATCACAACTATTGTAAGCATACCCAACACATATGCAATCAATAGTATTTAGTATAACATATACACAAATTATATTTAGTTGTGTTTTATCACTACCTCTTTATTATGTTGATTTCCAACTTTTTCTTAAAGAGATAAGATTCAACATTTTGCTTTTTAGCAAGCAATGTTAAAGATAAAAACTTACATTTTACCATCATCTAGTGAATAACATTCACACCTCAAGCATCAATATGACTTGATTATATATCTTCAAGCACATATCACATTTTCTTTGAATTCCTTTTTAACGTAAGGAATATGATCTAACTAACGAGACTTATTCTCATTATTGATCACTAATTCAACTCATCGATTGATACAATTTCATTTTATTCATTTAAGCATCATGAATATCATTCTTGATGATATCATGTTTGACATTAAAACCAAGTTTGACTTTCCAAATAAGCTTGACTTTTCAAACCAAGTTTGACCAACTTATCTTAGAGTTAAGCATTTCGATTTGCTTCAACTTCTTCTCCAAAGCTCTATTCTCTTTTTCAACACAAAGACGAATAGCAAAAACCTCAACTTTCATTTATATGTGAGGTAATTCTTGAAATCTTTTCAAGTGTGAAACAATTTCTCAATTATTGTCGTCACTTGAGAATTTCACTCAACACCATCCATTCGATATGGTTTTCATGAAAGACCATTTTCAATTCTTTCATTTAACTTTTCATGGTTTATGAAGTCCACTATTTTAAAATTAAGAGCACGGCTTATAATGAAGTTCATTTCAGCCGCATTCTCAGATTTATTATTTATAGTCCAAAGACTCTCATAATTATTTCACCATTTTCTAGGTACTATATACGTTATATAACGAATTCGACAATCCGTTAAGTATATAATTCCAAAAAAAAATCTTATGCTTCAACCGCACTCACGGATTAAACATCCGTCTTATTTTCACCCAACTTTATAGAATCTTCCTTAAGAAACCTCACAAGTTTAAGGGTGGTCAAGTAGAACATCTATTGTTGCCATCACTTAAAGTCGAGGCCAACAAAATTTTTTAACTTCTCATTATGTGAGCCGAAATACTTGGAACAACCACATCCCATTGAAGATTTTTCTCCACACAAGGAGCCTTCCCCAAAACATTGGCTTTAATTTTTCAACAATTAAACACCAAATTGTAACGTTGTTGTTACAAATAGATCTCTCTAATATAATTAGAGAATTCACCCAAAACTTAATTGTAATTCATTAGGGGAATTATCACAATTTATTTCTTATAACAAACCATATTATAAACTTCTAAATTTCTTCAATGAAATTATAATTGGAGGTTAACTATTCCAAAATTTTAAAGGTCTCATCTTGGAGTACCTCTAAATTAGAGAAATTACCTTCTCATTCACCAAATACAAAATTTCTTTTAGAAGTTATACTTCTAAATATTTTGTGTCATTTGTCATCAACAATAGGATTTAACTACTTTCTTTAAGAATTAATATTATTTTTAATCTTTTGACATTAGTCACCCATTTCAATTATAGGTTTTAACAACTTCTCCCAAGAAGCCCTATACTTTAGTCCTTGTGATATATGTCAATCTTCACAACAATAGAATTCAACAACTTCTTTCAAGAAGTTCTGTTGTTTTAATCTATGTGACTTTTGTCACTATTGACAATAATTGGCTTTAACAACTTCTTTCGAGAAGCCCTATCATCTTTGTCAATGCATCGTATAAACAATGCAACGTTAAAGACTACATCTTTATCCGTTCATCTTCTCAACTTAGTTCAAAAGAACTTTTCATTTATAAAATGCAACGTTAAAGACTAAATCTTTACCCGTCCATCTTCTCAACTTAGTTCAAAGAACTATTCAATTTTTCTCAACATGATTCTTGTGAATCATAAGAATGTTAAATACGATATCTTTAACCGTTCATTTTCTCAATTTAGTTTAATCGAACTTTTCAATTTTTCTCACTATGATTTTCATGAACCATAAGAGATCTATCATTCATTGTATAAACACTAGAAGTGGCATCACCACAACTATTTTACACAATCATTGCAACATCCTTGATGCTCATTCGTAAGTCAATACATCATTACTTCTTTCAGAAACTGTTTTGTTCCGAAATTTATATATTAATATCTACGTAATAAAATCCGATCTCCACCGTTCAGAATCTTCTCCTATGAGTCGTAAACATACACACCAAATTTCAATCCGATCCAACGGTTAAAGAAACAGGAAAAGAATTTTTACCACAGATGATCACTGAAAAAACATGCTGGAATTTTCTTCAGTCTCGTCCATCGTTTTCCAATTCTTTTACCTCTTTCTTTGATTACCGCTCCACCGAATTTCCAAATATGTAATTCTTTCTCAAATAGGGAATTAGTCTTAAGATTGTTAGACAAATCTAAACAATCGAGCACAAAAGAAAAAGAATTACAATAAAATTGAAATACAATATACAACATAAAAATTAACAAAGAAAATATCGTAAGTCGTCGTCTTGAATTTGCTTGAATCCGAGCCGTGTTAGATACTCTCCGTAAGACTAATTCGCCGCCTCACTACGAGTGCTCGAGGTCTTCAATGGATGTTAGTCTCCCAGGATAGAACGGATGAACCGGAACAACTTTGCACTTAAATTTTTCGGCGAATTTTCCTATGCTTGGACAAAATGACCATGGATATTTCTCTAGGATGCCAAAGGAAGAAGATAACAAATTGCAAGAGGGGGTGGAGAATTGATAGAAAAAGAAAATCAACTTTCATTATTGTGGGTCTCTCTACTTATAGCTCTACTAACTCTCCCATAAATACCCAATTAATCTTAGTATTAGTATGAGACTCATTACTTTCTATTCAAGAAGTTTAATATCAAACTTTGTAACCCCAAATTCCAAAGTAATGATCCATATTAATCCCTCAATTAATCTAGAAATTATGGGACATCAATAGTGGTGTTAACTTCTAAAAATTACACTTTAACCCACTTACTTTGAGCTATCATATCTTTCTCATCCAATACCAAATTGGACATCTAGATATTTCATTTTCATGTTCTCACAACGTGGAACATGAACCCACAATAATTTTTGTCAAATGACAAACGATTTATGTAAAAAAAATACACAATTTACTTCACATATAACGAATTTTTCCAACACAATATTGTCATTTCACGATAATTAATGAAAGTATATAGTAAAGTAAGTATTGTAAGTATGAAATGTGAGATATGAGAGAAAAAATGGGATTGAAAATAGTAACCGAATATTTATTGGGAATATAATAATTGAGTTTTATGAAAGGTTTTCATTTTGTGTGTGTGTGTGTTTTTAAATGTGACTATTAAAATGAAAATTTGTTCATGCTCAAGTAGGACGGAAGGAGTATTTCTAAAAGTAGATAATTTTATTGAAATTTTATTACGATGCAAGAATATATATAAGACTAATATTTATTCTTTTAAAAATTTGCCAAATCAGTAAATTGAGTCTATGGGATACTGAAACAACATTTTAAGTTAAACTATTGCTCATACATAGATGATGTAGAGGTGTCCAGACGGTTATAACCGCCGGTTAACGGTTATAACCGGCGGTTAAAAATTTCGAAAAGTTCTAACCGTAACCTAACCGTTAACCGTGTACTAACGGTTACGGTTATACGGTTAACGGTTATACACGGTTACACGGTTATACACGGTTAAACGGTTAAAAATCAGTTTTTTTTTTTCAGTTTGGTCCTTTTTTAACGGAATAGTTAACTGTTTTGGTTAACTTTTGAACTGTATAACCCCCTTTTTTTTTTTTTTTTTGAATAAAGAATACTAACTGGAATTTCTAAAAACTAACTGGAAATATTAAAAAACTGACTGAAAACTCTAGAAAACTAACTGAAATTCCTAAAAGCTGATTGGAATTCTCGAAATACAAAAAAAAAAAAATCATTAAAAAACTAACTGGAAATTCTTAGAAAACTAACTGAGAATATGAGAGAGGTTAGGATATTTGAGAGTAGAGAGAGAGAGAGAGTAGAAGTAGAGATGTAAGGTGAAATTGAAAATAAAATGGTAGGAGGGAGGTAATATTTATAGTAGGGAGGAGGTTGTTTTTTAAAAGAAATTTTTTTTTTTTTTAATTTAATTGAAGGCTGTTTTGGGCGCTGGAATTGGAAATAATGGAAGTGGGTGTGGGAAAAGAAAAGAAAAAAAGGGGAAGTGGGTGTGGGAAACTGGGGAGGAAGGAAGTAATTAATTGGGTTTGGGAAAAGAAAAGAAAAAAGGGGAAGTGGGTTTGGGAAACTGGGAACTTGGCCGTTGGTTTTGACTGGGAGGGGGGGACATCCGGACAGGGAGTCAGGGAGGGGGACAGGGAGTCAGGGACAGGGAGTGGGCGGTCAAGAGACAAGAGCCGTTGGGGGGATTATTAATTCAAAATTCAAAATTTGAATTTCAAATTTCAAAATTTCAAGGTTAGGCGGTTAGTAGGCGGTTATAACCGCCGGTTAATTATACTATAGGTTAAACCTAGGCTAAATAACCGCTTGCTATAACCGCCATTCTAGGTTTTGAAAACCTTAACCTTAACGAACCGTGTAACCGCGGTTACGGTTAAGGCGATTCTGATTACGGTTGACGGTTATACCCGATTCTGATTCTGATTATTAACCTCCGGTTGGTAGCTTGCCCGGTTAGATTTTGGACACGTCTAAGATGATGTATGTCTCTCATTATATTGAACTGTTATAAAATTTGGAATCTATACGATTTGACTGCATAGCTGTCGAATCTTACTTATCATAATATTTAATTTTTAGTAATAAAAGAAATGTTGGAATATTGGAAAAATATTAGGGTGTGAATTGAAAAGTCAAAAGTCTAAAATTGAAAAGACACGACTGTTCAAATTCTTTGAACTGCTTGGCCAAGCAAGGCATAAGCCTCGGCCGAGCATGACAGACCAGAAACTATCATCCTCTGTTGGCCTCAGCTCGGGCGAGTCACCAAAGGTGCTCGGCCGAGCAACTTTCCTGTGCTCGGGCGAGGCACCAATGGTGCTAGGCCGAGCAGATGCTGTCCGTTCAGATTAAAGTCTGAATAGGTGCCAGCTTGAAAGGGTGTGACTTTTGTGGAAAAATCACAACTGTTCTGGCTTGATTTTACCCTATATAAAGAGATCCCTATTCCTTCATTCAGTCATCAAGTAATCTAACCAAGTTATTATCAAATCTTTGTTCAAGAATCCAAGTCTCTCTCTCCCTCATTCAAATTGTTCTTGAAGTTCAAAGTATTCGTTCATCATTCCTTCTTTAAAGTTTGAAGACTAAGAGCAAGTCTTATTTTGGTTCGCCCGTCAAGGTTAGTTAAAGTGCACACTAACTCTTGGTAAAAAGCGTTGTATTTTGGGAGACATTCGCCATCAATCCGTTTGCACAATTACGGAGGCGAAATATTGTCTTAAGGAGATTTGCTTCGGCATACCTCGCTTTAATCTCTTTCATCTGATTTTCGTATTGAAGATATCTAAACATATACCATACAACAATCTTAAGACAATATTTTCAGGTATTTGTTTTAATTTTATCTTCTCTACTTCATCTTTTTCTTATTTGAATTTTCTGTTTTCGTAACAGAAAATGGCTAATGGAAATGACTCCGTTAGTAGTGAGACTATTGCAACAAATACCAATGCAATAGGGAGTACGTCAAGTGCTAATCAACTCATAATGCCACCGGCCTCGCAGTACGAGAAACCGGAGAAGTTAAATGGGGCTGATTTCAAACGTTGGCAACAGAAAATGTTGTTTTATCTCACAACGCTTGGACTTGCGAAGTTCTTACGGGAAGAATGTCCCGTAGCGGCTGAAGGTGTAGTAGACAAGGCTACACAAATGGCTATTGATGCATGGAAACATGCTGATTATCTATGCCGGAACTACATCTTGAATGGACTAGACAACACATTTTATAATGTGTACTACTCCATAAAAACTGCAAAAGTACTTTGGGATTCTCTCGACAAGAAATATAAAACCGAAGATGCTGGAACAAAGAAGTTCTTTGTTGCAAAATTTTTGAATTTTAAAATGAATGATTCTAAAACTGTTATGAATCAGGTCGAAGAGATGCAAGTCCTATTGCATAACCTTGAAGCCGAAGGGATGCAATTGGGTGAGTCCTTCCAAGTTGCATTATGATTGAGAAGTTGCCTCCTTCATGGAGAGACTTCAAAAACTATCTCAAGCACAAGCGCAAAGAGATGTCAATGGAAGATTTGCTAGTGCGTCTTCGCATTGAAGAAGACAATCGTAGTGCAGAAAAAAGGGCCAATGCACGAAACATGGAAGCGAAGGCTAACATGGTGGAAGAATCCCGACCCAAGAACAACAAAAGGAAGCATGATGACTCTTCAAAGAAGAAGTCAAGTAATGACAGCAACAAACGCTTCAAGTTCAAAGGGGACTGCTACAATTGTGGAAAAAGCGGTCATCGGGCAAAGGATTGTCGAAGCAAGAAGAAGAAGCCTCCCCAAGCAAACGTGACTGAAATAGATACTCTATCTGCGGGTGTCTCGGATGTAAGTCTGTCTGTCGTTGTATGTGAAGCCAACTTGGTGTCAAACGTCAAGGATTGGTGGGTAGACACCGGAGCCACTCGTCACATTTGTGCCGACAAAAGCTTGTTTGCAGAATACAAGAAGATGGAACGCGAAGACTTTCTCTATATGGAAAATTCTGCAACTTCCAAGATTGAAGGCATTGGGAAAGTGATCTTGAAGTTCACATCGGGAAAAGAGCTTACTCTCAACGATGTGATGCATGTACCCGACATAAGAAAGAATTTAATTTCTGGTTCTTTACTTAGTAAGAAAGGCTTCAAAATTGTTTTTGAATCTGATAAGTTTGTACTTACTAAGAGAGGTATGTATGTTGGAAAGGGATACTTGCTAGATGGCCTATTTAAGGCAAATGCTGTTGTAGTGGACAAGAAGTCCACATATTTGTACCCTCAAGTGATAAATAAAATTAACAATTCTATTTACTTGTGCGAGTCTTCTAATTTATGGCATGGTCGTTTAGGACATGTGAATCGTGCTTCTTTGAGAAAGCTTGTTGGTTTAGGACTTATTCCAAAACTTGACTCAATGAAAGGTCACAAATGCGAAGTTTGTGTTGAAGCAAAGTTTTCAAAGAAACCTTTTAAACCAGTTGAAAGGACTAGCCAACTGTTGGGATTAATCCATAGTGATCTATGTGATTTAAAGTTTGTCCCAACTCGAAGCGGTAAGAAATACTTTATTACTTTTATTGACGATCGAAGTAGATATTGTTATGTCTATTTGCTAAGTAGTAAAGATGAAGCAATGGATGCTTTCACTACTTACAAAACTGAAGTTGAAAATCAACTTGAAAAGTCAATTAAAATATTAAGGTTTGATAGGGGTGGTGAATATGAATCAATGGAATCTAGTAACCTATGTTCCAAATTCGGTATCATTCATCAAACAACTGCACCCTATACTCCGCAGCAAAATGGTGTTGCTGAGAGGAAAAATAGAACTATCAAGGATATGGTTAACTGTATGCTTGGAAGTTCGGGTTTACCACAAAACTTGTGGGGGGAAGCGGTATTGTCCGCTAACTTTGTGTTGAATAGGATTTCACACAAGAAATCTGGTTCTATACCATATGAATTGTGGAAAGGAAGAAAGCCTTCCTATAAATTCCTCAAAGTGTGGGGGTGTCTCGCAAAGGTTGCCGTTCCACCTCCTAAACGGTCAAAGTTAGGACCTAAGACCGTTGACTGTGTATTTATTGGATATGCAATGAATAGCAGTGCGTACAGATTCTTAGTTCACAAATCTGAAGTAAATGACATTCATGTCAATACAATAATTGAATCTCGTGACTCTGAGTTTTTCGAGGTTGTGTTCCCTATGAAAAAGGATATTTGTGAAAATACTCCTAAGAGACCACGTGAAAGCACTTCTAAAAACAATGAAGATGTTGAACCCAGAAGAAGCAAGAGAGCTAAAATTGCTAAAACTTTTGGTCCAGATTTTATCTCTAACTTTATGATTGAAGATGAGCCTCAATCATTTAAGGAAGCCATGAACAACTCTGAATCCACATTCTGGAAAGAAGCTGTAAATAGTGAGATTGAATCCATTTTAAGTAACAACACTTGGGAAGTGGTTGATCTTCCAAAGGGTTCTAAACCAATAGGTTGCAAATGGATTTTCAAAAAGAAATTAAGATCGGATGGTTCCGTGGACAAATACAAGGCTCGTCTTGTTGCAAAAGGATATCGTCAAATGGAAGGATTTGACTTCTTTGACACATACTCTCCTGTTACAAGAAAAACTTCAATTCGAATCTTAATAGCCATTGCAGCTTTGTATAATTTGCATATACATCAAATGGATATAAAAACTGCATTTTTAAATGGTGATTTGAATGAAGAAATTTACTTGGAGCAGCCAGAAGGCTTAAAAGTAAAAGGACAAGAGCACAAGGTATGCAAACTTGTTAAGTCCTTGTATGGCTTGAAGCAAGCTCCTAAACAATGGCATGAGAAATTTGACAATGTCATGATTAGGAATGGTTTTATCACAAATGAATGTGATAAATGTGTATACTCAAAGAAATTTGGTAACACATATGTATTTGTTTGTTTATTTGTAGATGACATGCTCATATTTGGTCATGACATTGATGTTATAAATAAAACAAAGAAAATGTTTACCAATAACTTTGATATGAAAGATATGGGTGAAGCAGATGTAATCTTGGGAATGAAAGTCTCAAGAACATCCAATGGAATTAGTTTATCTCAAACACATTATGTTGATAAAATGATTGAGAGATTTAATTCTCATGGAATTAAAGAAACTAATAATCCATTTCTGCCCCATATAGTTCTTCATAAGAATACTGGGAATGCAAAGCAACAGTTAGAGTATTCTCAAATCATTGAAAGCCTAATGTACTTAATGCAGTGCACAAGGCCGGATATAGCTTACGCTGTAAGTAAGCTGAGTCGTTTTACTAGTAATCCTAATAATGAGCATTGGAATGCATTATTAAGAGTTTTAGGATACATAAAACGAACTAGAGAGTATTCATTGCACTATAGCAATTATCCTCCAGTAGTTGAAGGATATAGTGATGCAAATTGGATATCTGATACAGATGAATCCAAGTCTACTAGTGGCTATGTATTTACTCTTGGTGGAGGTGCCATATCATGGAAATCTTCTAAGCAAACATGTATAGCTCGATCAACGATGGAATCTGAGTTTATTGCTTTAGATAAAGCTGGTGAAGAAGCCGAATGCCTTAGACACTTTTTAGAAGATATTCCTCTATGGCCAAAACCCGTGCCTGCTATATGTATACACTGTGATAATCAAGCAGCTATAGCAAGGGCAGAGAATTTTATATACAACGGCAAATCTCGACACATACGTCGTAGACATAACACCGTTAGACAGTTACTCTCCAACGGAACGATTTCGATTGATTTCGTAAGATCAAATGATAACCTAGCGGATCCATTTACTAAAGGTTTATCTAAGGAGAGAATAAACTGTGCATCGGAAGAAATGGGGCTAAAGCCTAAACAAATATAAATCAACTTGATGGAAACCTAACCTGGCGACTGGAGATCCACCTGGGACTAAGGATTCAATAGGAAAAACAAGTCATGATTGATTTGAGGGAAGCACTTGGAAGTTTATCTTCATCCCATTTCTATATATGATGCAAAAGTGCTGCCTACAAATTGGTAGAGGTTAAGCTATTGCTTTTAATGATGACTATATCTTGTTAACAAGTACAAGTGGGGGTAATGTAGGATACTCTTTATAGCACATCACCTATGTTAGTGTGAACAAGGCCGGTTCGTTGAGAATTTTACTTAGTCAAATTCTCTAAAGCACTCGCAGAACCAAGAAAGTTCAAGGCCGAAATAATGAACACAATAGAGAACCAAAATCTGATATGAGATTTAAATGTGTTTGGTCTATTGTTTAAGCTTACAATAACATCTAACAGTTCAATACGTTACGTACACTGATCAGCCAAGTAAGCTCGATAGATTCTTACTAAAGAAGGTTCAAACCGAAAGCCACCTATCTTGATGCATTTACTTCTCAGCTATGCTCTTATTCTTCTTTCTTTTCTGTGTCGACTTCTTCCATTCATGTGGGGGATTGTTGGAATATTGGGAAAATATTAGGGTGTGAATTGAAAAGTCAAAAGTCTAAAATTGAAAAGACACGACTGTTCAAATTCCTTCAACCGCTTCTGGGCCGAAAGCAAGGCATAAGCCTCGGCCGAGCATGACAGACCAGAAACTATCATCCTCTGTTGGCCTCTGCTCGGGCGAGTCACCAAAGGTGCTCGACCGAGCAACTTGCCTGTGCTCGGGCGAGGCACCAATGGTGCTCGGCCGAGCAGATGCTGTCCGTTCAGATTAAAGTCTGAATAGGTGCCAGCTTGAAAGGGTGTAACTTTTGTGGAAAAATCACAACTGTTCTGGCTTGATTTTACCCTATATAAAGAGACTCCTATTCCTTCATTCAGTCATCAAGTAATCCAACCAAGTTATTATCAAATCTTTGTTCAAGAATCCAAGTCTCTCTATCTCCCTCATTCAAAGTGTTCTTGAAGTTCAAAGTATTCGTTCATCATTCCTTCTTTAAAGTTTGAAGACTAAGAGCAAGTCTTATTTTGGTTCGCCCGTCAAGGTTAGTTAAAGTGCACACTAACTCTTGGTAAAAAGCGTTGTATCTTGGGAGACATTCGCCATCAATCCGTTTGCACAATTACGGAGGCAAAATATTGTCTTAAGGAGATTTGCTTCGACATACCTCGCTTTAATCTCTTTCATCTAATTTTCGTATTGAAGATATCTAAACATATACCATACAACAAGAAATAATCAATTGGAGATGATCAAATGGGCCGGCTCGATCCATACGGCCCTGTCTGCGGGCGGGACGGATTCAAGCCCGTCAGCCCGTGTGGCCAAGCGGGCCTAAATTCGGCTCGGGCCGTCCCATTTTTCATGTCCAAGCCCGCTCGTTTGGTCCGGATTTGAAGATTCACGGGCCAAACGGGTTTTCCTTTTTAAAAAAAAAAATCAGAAAAAATATGGAAAAAATAAAAAGTAATTCAGTATTTAATAAGATATTTTTTAAAATATAAAATCACTTAGACATAAGAAAATTAGTTGTTTTAAATATTATAAAAAATAGAAAATAACTAAACAAATGAAATTATATAAAAGAAAATAGGGACGTGCTACCCTTTATTGTTATTTAATTTTTTAAATTTTTTATTAACTAGAAAATAATATTTTAGATTTTGTTTATTAGTGATTTTTTTTTACAAAAAGGTATATAAAAAAAGATAGAAAAAAACTAAACAAATAAAAGTATATAGAAGAAAAGAGGGGATGGACTACGCTATATTTATTTTTTATTTTCTTTAAATTTTTTTTGATTTTTTTTTACATTATTTAGAAAAAAAAAACAGTTTTTTTTAAAGAAAATCGGTTATGTTGGAGTCTAAATTTAATTTGAAATATAAATTGGAAAAAAGAAAATGTTACATGGATCGGCCATCAGAAATGGGCCTTTGTTGACCGATTGACAGAGGGAGTGTGTTGACCGATTGAGAGTGTGTTGACCGATTATTGATAACTGCTATTCCAAACAGGTATGTGCGGACATGTTTGTAAAACGGGTCAATGGGTCACGGATCAAACGGATCTTCTGATTCGCGGACCAAAAATCGATTCGTATGGATTTTTTTTATCCAAGTCCGTCCCGTATGAAAAGCGGGCTGAACGGGTTACAGGTTATGGACTGAACGGGCCCAGGCCAAACGGTCCGTGTGGACCTCCGACTTGTAACAATATGCACACTTTTGGTAGCGTACAAAAATTAAGCAGGAGGTGTATATATACAAAATTATTGGTGGTGAAACAAGTGTCGTAGATATGAAATTTGAGAGAAAAAAAAGAGTAATATAATGTTAATTTATATTTGTTATAAGTATAACAAATTAGTCTCATTAAACACAAAATCTAGGGAGAAACGCGTTTCTCCATAAGTTATGGAGAAACGGGTCCCGACATGTCGCGCGACAATGAGCTAGATAGCCAGAAACCTATGAAAGTGATATCCAGAAACCTTCAAATGAATATCGAAACCTTCAAAATGTTTCCGGATATACATTGAAAGGTTTCTGATATCCAGAAACCTTCAATAGCAATTTCGGATATGCCCTAACACATTTCTGGATACGCACCTAACGCTTTTCCGGATATGCACCTAACAGCTTACGGATATACATTTCACATCCTTCGGCTATCAAATACAAAGCTTCCGGATATCAACTGCAAAGCTTCGGCTATCAATGCAAAGCTTCGGATATCCGTAAGCTTTGGTCTTGGCCTTGGTTTTTTTTTTTTTTTTTTTTCTGGTTATCAAATGTAAAGCTTCTGGCTATGAAAAACACGTTTCTCCATAGTTATGGAGAAACGCGTTTCTCAGCAGACGCACTCCTCATTAAATACATTGAATTGAAGTACATAATATTATAAAATCTTCATTATAGATTATGGAATAAAGAACCTACACCATTTAAGAAAACGTATACTCCCTCCGTCCCGCTAATATCCGCACTAACACTGTTTGTGCGGGAATTAAGGAATATGATATTTTAATAAAATGTTGTGAGTGTAAAAGTAAAATAGGAGAGAGAATGAGTGAAGGGAATAGTAAATTATAATGGTGTTGTGAGTATTAAAATAATGTAGGAGAGAGAATGAGTGGAGTAGGGTGAATATTTTATTAATATAAAGTTTCCTTTTTGGAAGTGTGCGGTTTGTAATGGGACGCCCAAAAAGAAAAGTGTGCGATTTGTAGCGGGACGGAGGGAGTAAATGTTATAATAGTTGGTCTTGTAATAATTAGTTTTTTTTAACTTAATGAAAAATTATTTTTGTGTCACTCAAACTTAAACACATATGTACTAGCACTAAAACACACTAACATTGCCCTTTTTTATATGTGCATTGACGCTCTTTTACATGTGCACTTAATAATGAAACCCTCGCCCAAATTTAGCCCACCCTATCCCCAAATTTCTTTCTCCCAGCATTGTCTACCCCTGTCTTGCATGTATTTCGTCTCCCTAACCCTTTCAACAAGGCCGACCTCTTGCTCCCTCGAAAATAACATCGACCTCCACCTCTACCAGCCAACTTCGCTTTCATTCCCACCACTTAAGCTTCATCTTCATGCAATTAGAGAGATTGCAAATTCTAGTTTGGTCTCCCTCAAATCCAACGAGCTTCATTGATTCCAACGAGCTAAAAGTGTAATCACTAGGTAATTTCATGAAAAGTCATGAATTACAAAGAGATAGTCATGGGATAATGCATAGAAACCCTATAACAATCCACAAGTCCCATAGGGGCAAGTCGTAACTATGTTTTGTTTATAATAGACTGTTGTAAAAATGTTTTATAAATCTTCAATACGGAAATCAAACGACGGAGATTAAAGCGAGGTATGCTGAAGCAAATCTCCTTAAGACAATATTTCGCCTCCGCAATTGTGCAAACGGATTGATGGGGAATGTCTCCCAAGATACAACTCTTTTTACCAAGAGATAGTGTGCACTTTAACTAACCTTGACGAGCGAACCAAAAATCAGTCTTGCTCTTAGTCTCTTAACTTGAAGAACGAAAGATACTTGAACTTCTTTTAACGAATCAAAACACTTTGAATGAGAGAGAGATTTGGATTGTGAACAAAGATTGTAACATTGATTTGATAATAACTTGATTGAATTACTTGATGACTGAATGAAGGAATAGGGGTCTATATATAGGGTAGATTGAGTCAGTTGTGACTGTTTCACAAAAGTCACAACCCTCCAAGCTAGCACCTGTTCGGACATCAATCTGACCAAACAACAACTGCTCGGCTGAGCACTATTGGTGCCTCGCTCGAGCATAGGCTGGTTGCTCGGCCGAGCACTTTAGTGCCTCGCTCGAACAGAAGTTAACAGAAGAGGCATGTTTCTGGACAGTCATGCTCGATCGAGGCTTACGCCTTGCTCGGCCGAGCAATCTTTGACGTTTAACACCAAGTTTGCTTCACATACAACGGCAGACAGACTTACTTCGAAGACACCTACAGAGAGAGTATCTATTTCAGTCATGTTTGCTTGGGGAGACTTCTTTTTCTTGCTTCGATAATTCTTTGCCCGGTGACCGCTTTTTCCACAATTGTAGCAGTCCCCTTTGAACTTGAAGCGTTTTTTGTTGTCATTACTTGACTTCTTCTTAGAAGAGTCATCATGCTTCCTTTTGTTGTTTTTGGGTCGGGATTCTTCCACCATGTTAGCCTTCGCTTCCATGTTTCGAGCATTGGCTCTCTTTTCTGCACTTCGAAAGTCTTTCATTGACATCTCCTTGCGCTTGTGCTTGAGATAGTTTGTGAAATCTCTCCATGAAGGAGGTAACTTCTCAATCATACATGCAATTTGGAAGGACTCACTCAATTGCATGCCTTCGGCTTCAAGGTTATGTAATAGGACTTGCATCTCTTCGACCTGATTCATTACAGTTTTAGAATCAATCATTTTAAAATCCAAAAACTTTGCAACAAAGAACTTCTTTGTTCCAGCATCTTCGATTTTGTATTTCTTGTCGAGAGAATTCCAAAGTCCTTTTGCAGTTTGAATGGAGTAGTACACATTATACAATGTGTTGTCTAGTCCATTCAATATGTAGTTCCGGCATAGATAATCAGCATGTTTTCATGCATCAATAGCCATTTTAGCAGCCTTGTCTACTACACCTTCCGCCGCTACGGGACATTCTTCACGTAAGAACTTTACTAGTCCAAGCGTTGTGAGATAGAACACCGGGCTTCAGTCAATGACGGGCCGTGCCGGCCCGGCCCGAAATATCAACGGGCCTAGTAAATGTCAAGCTCGGCCCATGCAAGCATCGAGCCTATGGGCCTTCGGGCCAACGGGCCAATCCAAAGTCCAAAGGCAAAGCAAGGGTTACGGCGGACCATGGCCAAGGGCAAAGGGCCAAGGCGGGCCAAGGCAGGCAAAGGGCCCAGACCGGCCAAGGGCCAAGGCTGGCCAAAGGCCTAATGAGAGGAAACAAGGGCCAAGGCCAGTCAATATATACCCAACAAAGGCCATTTTCTTTTGTTTTCAATCAATGTGGGATATGTGCAAGGGCCAAGGCCAAGGCCAAGGCCACTGCACTGCACTGTCTGTTTGGCTGTGTGTTGCTGTTTAATGTTTGTTGCTACTTTGCTAGCCAAAGCCACCCCACTGCCTGCCTTTTGATTTTTGGCTGTGAAGGTTTTTTTTTTTTTTAAGTATCATCGGGCCGGGCCGGGTTTTTGCCGGCTTTTCGTGTCCGGGCCACCTTAACCCACGGGCCTACCGGGTCGGGCCAAAGAGGTCCCGTTTTTTTCGGGCCGCCTAATTTGAGGCCCATGCCCTTAAAAAATCGGGCGAGCTGGACCGGGCCCACGGGCCAGGCTCGATTTTGACGGCTCTAGGTGGCATCATAAGCTGATTAGCATTTGAAGTGCTCGCTATTACATTTGTTGCAATAGTCTCACTACTAACAGATTCATTTTCATTAGCCATTTTCTGTTACGAAAACAGAAAATCAAATAAGAAAGAGATGAAGTAGAGAATACTCCCTCCGTCCCACGTGAATGTAAACCATTTTTGTGGGCATAATAACTAAGAAATATTATTAAGATAATGAAAATGTGTGGTAGAAAATGAAGAGAGAGAATGAGTGGAGTTAATAGTAGGTTGGTTGAATAAATTGTATAGTGAAAAATGAAGAGAGAGAATGAGTGCAAAGAGGGTGAATATAAAATAATAAATTTGTTTCCATTTTGGACAGTTTGCATTTACGTGGGACGGACCAAAATAGAAATAAGTTTGCATTCACGTGGGACGGAGGGAGTATATAATTAAAACAAATACCTAAAAATATTGTCTTAAGATTGTTGTAAAAATGTTTTATAAATCTTCAATACGAAAATCAAACGACGGAGATTAAAGCGAGGTATGCCGAAGCAAATCTCCTTAAGACAATATTTCGCCTCCGTAATTATGCAAACGGATCGATGGCGAATGTCTCCCACGATACAACATTTTTTACCAAGAGTTAGTGTGCACTTTAACTAACCTTGACGGGCAAACAAAAAATCAGACTTGCTCTTAGTCTCTTAACTTGAAGAACGAAAGATACTCGAACTTTTTTGAACGAATCAAAACACTTTGAATGAGAGAGAGAATTGGATTGTGAACAAAGATTGTAACTTGGATTTGATAATAACTTGATTGGATTACTTGATGACTAAATGAAGAAATATGAGTCTATATATAGGATAGATTGAGTCAGTTGTGACTGTTTCATCAACATTTTTTTATGATCTAGCTAGGTCGATGTATGCGCTCCAACTCATGAATCATGCTCTGTGATCTATAAACAGATAAATACGAATATAGTCTCAAACACTAATTTGATAATTGACTTCAAAGGGAGTATACGGCAAAACATATTACATTTGTCACCAATATTCTTCTTTCATCACTCGAACACAAAACCTTCATTATCATATTTTACCTTCTTGCTGAGCTATCATGTGGGAGGTCATTTTCATCTACATTCATCCAACTATATCTGGGGGCGGTGTCATGTATGTGCGATTGAGATTTTGAAATTTTTTTTTAACTAAAGGTTTCTTATTAAAAACAAATTAAAAAGGACGCCACTCACTCCGTGCTGCTAAAATGAATATTCAATCTCGCAAATTTGAAAATTTATTTTGGGACAAGGTAATATTCCATCCATCTCAAATTGAATTACCTTTTTAGTCCCAAAATAAATGACATTTTGAAAATTTTCCTAAAACATTTTTTGTCCCTAAATAATTTTATTTTACAATTTTTTTCACAGTTCATTATATTTTGACAAAACTAAAAGTATTGAAATGTTTAGCAAGAATATTTATGATTTTTTTTCTATTAAATTCTAACGTGGTCAATGTAAATGGGACGTATGGAGTATTCAATTTCGACGTAAAGTATCAAATATTTTAAAAAGATTAGCAAGCCGATAAACTTTAGAAAGTAGTTTCAGGTGTGATTTTCGATAAGATTTTGTTAATATTTTCAGAACAAAATATTTTTGCGTATTAATGATCATAAATAGTAATTTTCTTGATACCCCAAAACCGTCATCCACTTTGCTCTGCGGCAGTTACTTGTCTTCAACCTTCAATCCTTCTTCAACCATCAACTTTTCTTCGAATTCCGTTCATTCAATTCCGGCGAATTTCTTCTTCTTCTTCCTTCTTTTTGTTGTTTTGGCTTTTTAATCAACAACACAATTTTTTGTAATCTTTCGAGATTACAAAAAATTGTGTTGGTTATATTTTATTTTATTTTCTTTGTTATTATGTATTAAATAAATTTCTCCCTTAAATGTGAGAGCCTTTGTTTCTCTCTTAAATGTGGGAGCCGTTGTTATCTCTCCTTTGTGAGAGCAGTTGTTTTCTCTCCTATGTTGAGAGTATGTTTGTTTGTTGTTTTGTTTATTGTTTTTTGGTTGTAATTGCGACGATTCTCACTGTTTCTCACAACCAAATGAATATCATCATTCTTTCTGCACAAGGAGGGTTTGAGAATTTTGAGATGTATGGTGGGCGTCTCTTCGTTGACCCGGATTCTGCATATCCAGTGTTAAACGCAATATCTTATCAGAGGGAGAATTTTTTAAATGCCGATCTGAAGCAGTGTCCAAGTCCGTCTTGGAATGGAATCCGTACGTCTCAAGATTTAAATTGTACTTATCTTTGTTGTAGGTTAAGAGATGTATATGACAGTAACATTCAAGGTGAGCCTCCAATCTTTTTGGTGTGCCATCCCTTTTCTAGTTGTGAATGAAATTGAATTTGTCGTTTGCTTTAAAAAAAAATAAAAAAATAGTAACTTTGAAATGTTGACTTACACTCAAAAAAAAAATCTAGATCCACCGCTAAATATATCCTGCTAAGCGACTATTGCCTTTTCCTAAACTTAATCTCTCCAATTTTTAATGGAATCAAAGCAATTCTGTAAGAAGAAGAAAAAAAAAACAGCAAGACCTGGTCATTTAGCCCCGATAATTTAAGGGCAATATATTGTCTTCCAGCGTGTTATTATCTTCTTTGAGTTGGTTTTGGGAGAAACTAGTTTCTCCCAAATATTATAAAAAGTCATGTTTTATTTTAAAAATCGGTTCAATGACCGGTTCAAAAAGTCGGGTTAATTTGATTTAAAATTCATGTACCGATTTTTTTAAGTTAAAAACAAGACTTTTTATAATATTTGGGGAAAACTAGTTTCCCCCAAAATTTTCTGATCTTCTTTTCTCTCTGTATTAATAATTTAGCCGTTGCGTTTCAGCAATGATTTAATTACGCGTTTAGCAAGCAATGATTCAACTCCGTAACATCTCATTCTAAATGTTAGTTTTATAGTTAAGTTATTGTTGTATTTTACTTTCTCCGTCTCATTTGAAAATTTAAAATTTTACAAAAAGTTGTTTTACCGTAAAGTTCAAAATCATAAAATGAAAAAATTTTATTACTTTTTTATTTATATACTCAGGCTCCACATATCATAATCATAACAACTACTCCCTCCGTCCCGGCCGAAGCGTCACTTTTTACCCAAAATAGCGTCCCGTTTATAGCGTCACCCTTTCCTAAAAAGGAAACTTTTATTAATATTTTATTATCCCATCCACTATTCCCTCCACTAATTCTCTCTCCTCTACACTCACAACACTTTTAAAATTTACTATTTCCTCCACTAATTCTCTCTCCTATTTTTAAATTACACTCATAACATTTTTTCTTCCCACACTTTTTCTTAATTTGCGCGCCACCTCTAAAAGGGTGACGCTTCTACCGGGACGGAGGGAGTATTCACTAACTTTTTACTACTCAATTTTCTCTCTACTACTCAAATATCTAAACTCATAATACATCATCCTTTTCATTATTTTCTTAATTGTTGAACCATTTAATATTTGAACTTTCGAATACCTTATACTCCCTCCGTCCCATGACAAGCGACACACTTTGTTATTTTGGGCATCCCACTGATAAGTCACACTTCCTAAAATGGAAAAAAATCTTTACTATTTCCTTCACTCATTCTCTCTCCTACATTATTATAATACTCACAACACCATTATAATTTACTATTATCTCCACTCATTCTCTCTCCTACTCAACTATTTACACTCACAACACATCAACCTTCTCATTTTTTTCTTAATTTTCGTGCGAAACAGTAACTGCGTCGTTTGTTACGGGACGGATGGAGTAAAAAGTCAAAATGCATGACTGTATTTGTCACCATAAAAAGTCAGTGGCCACATGGGCTCAAACCTTGAAAAATGTCAACTCATATTTTCTATAGTTTAGTGCTGGGTCTGCCATTACAGAAATTATTGGTGTTGTTTAGGTCATGACTCATCCTTGTGCTATAATTATAATTATAATTATAATTATAATTAAAACCTTTCCCAACTACATACATAAACCTTCCCATGATCTCAACACACTTGAACGTTTACCTGCAAAAAATTTTTGTTGTTGACTTTGTCTTTGTCAACGCTTAATAATATACTTCCTCCATCAGCAATTTTCTTCGTCCGGAATTTTCACGGGTCGAAAAATTTGTCTCATTTTAATTTTTACGATTAAATTAAATTTTGATCATAATTTTATAAAAATTTAGATATTTTTATATAATTCTAAAAAATATTATTATCAATAACATATTTAAAATTATATTTTAATATTTAAATTTTTATAAATTTATTATCAAAGTTAAAGTTCAGTGTCAATAAAAATTAAAAGTTAAGTTAAAGACAAAATTTTCAAGCCAAGGAAAGGAAAGGAAGTACACAATTTGACAGGCAGGCACAATCTAGAGTCTACTAGATAAACCATTGACTTATACAGTCCCTCTAATAAGAGTCAATCTCATAGAAGCCCTCATCTCACTTGAGAAAGAGACCCTGCACAATTTAAAAAGCACTATAGTATTCTTGCAGTTGGTTCAACCATAAAATGACCCAACATATTTTCTCATCTCCACCTCCACCTCCGTGCAGCTCCCCGGGGTAGGGTGCCAGCAAAGGGATTAAGAGAGGATCGAAAGTTAAGGATGTTGGGAGAGTGACCGGGAAATTCTAGAAAAAAAAAAGTATTATAATATTTGAAAAGTTTTTTCATCATGATATATTATAGATTTAATATTAAATTTATACGCGAGTGAATATAATAATATTGCATACAGTATTATATGTATAAGAATTTTTGAGTTATTTCAATTTAATGAAAAAATTGAAAAGAAGTGATTTTTCCCAAAAGATACTTTCGGGTCAAATTCCCAAGAATGTTTCATTTAACTACTTCCTCCTTCCAAAATAAATGGTTATTTGGGATTTAGGTATCATTTTAGAAAAAGATTATTTCTAATTGAAAAAAATAGAAACACTCTTCCTATTTACTTTCAATTTTGCAAAAATATAATGAATTATGAAAAAAAAAATTAGGAACAAAGTAATTTGAAGATAAATTTTCAAAAGGTCATTTCTTTCAAGACAAAAAAGAAGGGACATTCAACCTTTTAGGACAAAAAAAAGAACGGATATTCAATTTGGAACGGAGGAGTAGAACACCCCATTTCCTGTTATGTACAATAGAGTGCACCGCCTTACAAATGAAATATTGCATAAACAGACAGACAGCAATGTTAAACCTTTTACAGGCACATATCCGTAACATATATGGCAACTACAAATGTTACAAACATTGCAACCAAAGTACAAATGCTACAAGATTGATATGAAATCTTCCGACAACTAGATAGAGTAACAAGCTCAAATATGCGGGATAATCTGTAAAATTTCAAGAAATTCTTATCGAAATTATAATAAGAATGACAGATAAGTCAACTACTCGGTGTCTGCAGGCACTCCGGTCATCAACTCTAGTTCTGTCTTGCAATTGTCTCTCAAGTCTTTTAGGGTGCATAAGCTAGCTTCCTGCATTACACAGTTGAACCATCAATCATTTCAGGTAAACTCGTCTAAGAATTATACTAGTACGTAACTTATAAACTTGCACAAAATCAAACAAAAACGGGCAGGTGAAATTTCTTCGGTTGGCTCTAAGGTTCTCACTGCTCAAACGTGTAAATGCAATGTTTTTTCTTATAAGAAAGTTTATCTCAAAACCTGGAAAGTAAACAATACCAGAGAAATGCTGGCCTCTCCTATAAGCATTTCATTAACCATCCAAATTCAGTATATATATTTCAACTAGAGAGTTGCTATTCACACATATAAAAAATTACGTACACCCATATTCATGGTTAAAGTGGATGTCAACATCCCAATCGCTAAAAAAATAAGAAAAAAGATTTAAAAAAAAAAAAAAACCCATAGCTTCAAGAGATGTTGCTCACGAGCAACTCTATCCAAAAATTCCGGGAATCACAAACCATCTTTAAAGTTGATTATTGTAAATGTGAAAGATAAGACCTGAGTCTAATAAAAACCTTACCTTCATAGCGCCTTCATATACATGCCTAGTATTATAGAGCACCAGTTCTCTCTCCCTCCAAAGAAGCAATGTTATCTTAATCTCAAATCACCAACTAAGTCAAACTACAATTTTCAGAATTACTTCAATAAAGGCCCAATATTTCTCCAACATGACTGGCATAAAGAGAAGCAAATCTGCATCTCTACCTCATTTACTAGTACTCCCTCATAATGATCTTCCTACTTTTTTGGTGTTACTACGAATGCACTTTGAACAATAACTTTAGGTTAAATTAATTATCCAAATGAATATCTAAAACTTGTTATTATACACCATTATAAATATTATCAATGACAATTTTTAGATTTCTATTAGGATAATTAAATTAACCTAAAATTATTGCTCAAAGTTCATTCAATGTAACAACAAAAATGTAGGAAGATCATTTAAGAGGGAATCAAATTGATGGGTTTCTTATTAACTTGATGTAAATAGGTGCAGCGGAATAAAGAAACAGTAGTAACCGGATAGGCAATTAATCGAAACAACGACTAATTGATCCAATTCGAATCCACGAATTAGGGTTTGGCAAGAACAACACCAACAATTGATGAGATTCTTGGAGAGACGAAGGAATCCACCTTCACGAAGGAATCCACCTTCAACAAGTCTAAAAAAAGACTCACAATTGCAAAGCAATCAAATAATTTATCAAAATTCAACTCCCTTAAACAAAACCCCTAAAAGAGTATTTATACTAGTCTATCAATGCTGAAAACCCTAAAGAAAACGAAATAAACGAAGTGCCAAAAATACCCCTACTTTAATTGTTCAAAACGGAAAAGAAAATAAACTGTTGCGAATTCCGTCAGTTGGGCGGTCGCCCAAGCCTCGGCTAACGCGGTCGCCCATGTAAACGGGCGTTCTTCCTTGCGTGAATCCTCTCCCGGGCGGTCGCCCATCCTCCTCGGGCGGTCGCCCACTTGTGCCCCCGGTCCTTTGTTGTGATCCTTGCTACATCATACACCCTTTCTTTAAAATGATTCGTCCCCGAATCATGTCTTTGAAAAAGGAACACGTCCTCGTATTGCATGAGACTTCCTTCGGGTCTTCTCGACGCGTGTACAGTGCCTTCTTATGAACAGATGGTTTGCTTTTCGTAGGTCCACGTGTCATAGCACGAAAGAAAAGGTTTTGGAACAAACAAGGAAATAACCCCTTTCCTGTCCACTTTACTACCGTGTGCGCCTTTAGCTTTCAATGGACAAAGAGTAAACTTGACTCCATCCTTCATAAAACTGATTAAATTAGTCCGCCCACAACGCATCGACCCCGCATCAAAATGCCACGGCCTCCCAAGCAACAACCGGCAAGCGCTCATATCCACAATGTCACACGTAATCACATCCATATAAAGTGCCAATGTAAAAGGAATGATACACTGACGTGTTACCTTCAAAGAGCCCGTAGCATTTATCCACCCAACAAAATAAGGAGAAGGATAGTTACGCACCTCAAGTTTGAGCTTATCGACTAGACCACGTGCCACCAAGTTCTCACCGCTTCCACTATCAATAATAATGTGCATCGCCATATCATTGACTTTGCCCATCAGACGGAATATATTATGTCGAGCAGGGTTAACCTCCTCCACGGAGTAGGCAACAAAAGTTTACGAACCACATACGACTACGGTCCACGCAGCCATCATCATCCCCATTAGGGTCGAGATAAACGACCTCATCATCACCATCCTCACGCTCCACCACATTAACATTCTTTACGAGAGGCAACCACTAGAAATACGGCCGCCTCCCCACATTTAAAACACTTGGTGCCATAGTTTTCGCATAAGGATTCGCATTTGTTGACCACCGCCAGCAGAGCGGCCGGGCTTCTTAAAAAACAACACCCGGATTAGTTTGACCGGCAACAACGGGTTTAGCACCCACACCCGCGTGTTGGCTCTTTCGCCACAATCGCATTACCAATGTAAGAGTAAGAACAGGTGCTCCCAAGAGTAGTAAGCTGACGTTCAACTGTGGAAGCCCGATCAATAGCCTCATCCAAAAAGTGAACAGGTGTCAACTCCACCTGATTACGAATATCAACACGAAGCCCAGAAATAAACCTAGCAAGCCAACTGTGCATCCGACTCACACAAATCATTACGTGCAGACCAAGAGTGAAATTCGTTCGTGTAAGCACCCACAGATTTAGTACCCTGTACACACTCCAAAAATTTCCGATATAGTTTTTGTTCAAAATCAGCGGGCAAAAATCGTTGCCTCAAGGCTTGTTTCATCACAGGCCACTCAGTAATCATAGGTCGATTGTTACGAATATTTTGGGTGCGTAATTGCTTCCACCAAGCAGATGCACCACCCCTCAATTTATAAGCCACATAAGGAACTTGTCGTTCCGCAGGAATATTCATTAAAGCAAAATATTTTTCTACTTCCTCAAGCCAATCAGAAAACTCAATCATATCTAATTCACCAGAAAAGAATGGCAAATCAACTTTAATTTTAGGGGATTGTTCATAAACAGGATTACCTCCGACCGGCTGACCACGACGATTAAAAGCCCCACGTTCGACACGTTCATCTTGTCGATCTGGCCTTTGCCCAAGATTGCCAATACTAACTTGCAAAGTCTGCAAAGCCTCTGTCAACAATCTATCCCTTTCAGCGCGTTTCGCCTCTCTGATGTAGCACAAGTTTCGACTGATCAAGCAGAGGGCGAGATTCTGGCGTTGTGCGCGACCGCGCAGCAGAGGAGGGCGACCGCGCTCGAAGGAGGATTGGCGAAGGCGTGGTCTCGACCCAATTGCGCGACCGCGCTCGAGGGAAGAGCGACCGCGCTGGCGAGAGACCAGAACTACGGAACAGGTGCACGACCGCGCTCGTGAGGAGGGCGGCCGCGCTTATGACGGATTTTCAGCACAGCGATTTATTTTCTTTCCAGTTTGCAAACTTTAAGTAGGGTTATTTTGGGTATTTCTTTAATTCCGTTTTAATTAGGTTTTTCAGCTTTTCCTAGGTCATATAAATACTTTGTTTTCATTATGGTTGAGGTAGAACTCTTATTATTGAATTACTTTTGCTTTGCAAATTAAGGATTATTCCTTGAAGTCAAGATTGGCTTGTTAAACCCTATTCGTGGATTCGAAGAGGTCGAACGTTCCCTTGAATTGTTCGTTATTTTGGTTGTTTAAGATCCTTTGACGAGGAATTATTCAACTCTTTTCTGTTCGTTTTGTTCCGCTGCGTTTACTTGACATCACTCTCTTTGCTCTTCGCGTTCAATACGCTCTGCTTCGCGATGCTCCAAATCCTGTCGGAATCGTTCTAGCACAGCAGCCAAATCACCAGGGTTTGCTTGATTGTTGGCCATCTCACTCCTTGGATCGTCCGTTATCTGATACCAACTGATGTAAATAGGTGCAGCGGAATAAAGAAACAGTAGTAACTGGATAGGCAATTAATCGAAACAACGACTAATTGACCCAATTCGAATCCACGAATTAGGGTTTGGCAAGAACAACACCAACAATTGATGAGATTCTTGGAGAGACGAAGGAATCCACCTTCACGAAGGAATCCACCTTCAACAAGTCTAAAAAAAGACTCACAATTGCAAAGCAATCAAATAATTTATCAAAATTCAACTCCCTTAAACAAAACCCCTAAAAGAGTATTTATACTAGTCTATCAATGCTGAAAACCCTAAAGAAAACGAAATAAACGAAGTGCCAAAAATACCCCTACTTTAATTGTTCAAAACGGAAAAGAAAATAAACTGTTGCGAATTCCGTCAGTTGGGCGGTCGCCCAAGCCTCGCTGCGCGGTCGCCCATGTAAACAGGCGTTCTTCCCTTGCGTGAATCCTCTCCTGGGCGGTCGCCCATCCTCCCTTGGGCGGTCGCCCACTTGTCCAGCCCTGGTCCTTTGTTTCTGGCGATCCTTGCTACATCATAACTAGAAGACCTTCGCCACTGCTTTATCACTATTCCAAACATCATATACCTCTGAACATCAACAGATTAATTGCTGTTTTTTTAATGGTCCATGAAAGAATGACAGCCGAATGTCTATAAATAGAATGGCTGAGAATCATAAGCTAGCGACCTTAAAGTACACCGTAAAGAGTCACCAACCTTTCCACACCCTTGTCTGTGTTGAGTCGTGACGGCTGAACTGGTGAGGAGTATGAAGAATCTTTGGTACACAGCTAAGCACTTAACAATCACCACACCTACCCTCAGTCCTTTGTAGTTCATCAGACTAGCTAATACTATCTCCGTCCCATAACAAATGTTACAAATTTCCCTTTTGAGCGTCCCAACACTTGCTTTTTCCTAAATTCCCATGCATTCATTTTTAGTAACCATTGTTATGGGACGGAGGGAGTAGAGTCTAAACGAAGTGTTCAAATTCATTCATTTTTCTTTATTCCAAACTCATTTGAATCACCTATGCAGTATCTCTCGAGCTGTAATCTTCACAAAACGTTTCTCAAATGTTTGCTTTTGCAAACTTCTGTAGGCCCCAACAACAATGGCAGTTGGTTGTGAGAGATCAAAATGGAAAGAAATGAATTGAAGGCACCCTTATGGAAAGGGCCCGTCACATATCAGGACCACTTGACATTACTAACACTTGAACAGTTAAAACTTGCAAACTCTGTAAGAGACATATTGTTAACCAAATGCTGTGTCTCAAGATGATGTATCATTAACGCGCTTATATCCACAACCCTAAAGGGATGGATTGAAAGGTGTTAGTTAAAATGCTTAAGGACTCATCATTTTCAGGTTATACAATATGGAAACTTTCAACCCAGATTTACATGAACTACTCCATTTCTACTGTACACCCTAAAAAACAAATGGTTCAAATGTGAAGTTTTCCCATACTAAGTCCTTCATTCCTATCTAGTGCAATGAATAGGGAGGGGTTTTCTTCCATTGTCGATAAAGGATGAAAAATATACTCAATAACAAGGATACTACTCCCTCTGTCCCAAAATGAATGTCCAATTTTTTTTCAAATTTGCTTTTGGCAAAGAGCAATTTGGAAAACTTTTTGGACATTCATTTAGGGACGGAGGGAGTAACTTAATTTTTACAAAGTTGCCAATGAGTTTTGCTCAAATGGCATAGGCCCTCTCATTTAGTTGAAAAGGTTGAGAATTTGATTCCCCCTTCCTCCAGCTGTGAAATGAAATATCAATGGTGACCAAAACTTAGTTTTACCAAGTTCATTACCCAACACCCTTATCAACTTCTAATTCCACACACAGTTCATGAACTGACCCAGCAACTTGTCATGTATAGACATTCAGGCTTATAATTGTTCAGTCGGGGATCTTCAAGCCACATAAAAAGAATAAGATGATTTCTGCAGATCCACAAGAATGATAACCTCACAAATTTCAGTTGGGGTCAAAGGTTATTTATCCACATTTAAAACCCATCATATTGTTGAATCACATAAAAATACTTTTGAGAACCTTATGGGTAGACCACCAGATAATGCTTGAAGATAAAACAGAGATTATGATAGGACAGCGTGGTGTTATTCCTTTAATAGGAAGTTAGGAGCCTAGTCATCCTAGCTAGATATCCACAGCTTTAAATTCCCTTTAGAAATTCCGATCTGCCTCCTCCGGCACTTCAAAACCATATACCTACATATGCAGCCATGAAGCTGCACTATTCCAGCCTTCCAATTTGCCATAACCATAGGCCAACAATCATCCAACATGCTCTTCATCTCCTCCATATAAGAAAAGGACAGAATAATTATGTCATAATGCTAACAATCATCCAACATGCTAATCACTTGTTTGGAATAAATCTCCAACTAGAAAAAAATGTTGTTCCTACTTCTTTGTGTCCTGATCAAAGAAATCTTTGTTTTTGAAGACAGAACCTTTTTTTATTTAAACCAATTACTCCCCCGGTCCCTAAATGAATGTCAAAATAAATAAAATAAAATTTGCTCTTGATCAAGAGCAAATTTGAAATTATTTCGACATTCATTTAGGGACGGAGGGAGTACTAACTTTGAAGTATAAGTAACAAATAAACTTCAAGTACCATGTCTAAACTACATAAAACCCATCACTCTCCAGTATATGAATGATTTCAAAATTGAAAGGTGATGTAGGCAAGCAGAAGCAATAAAGGGATAGACACTATTAGTCCATTGATTGTCGCAACAACTCCGGAAAAACAACCTTCAATAACCTATTGATTCAACAAATACTAGGAAATTGGCTCAATATCAAAAGTCTACTCATCAATCACTAATTTTCGAAATTACACATAATTCACTTTTTATAGGGATCCTATGACATAGATAACAAGTCAAAACACTTCTAAAACCAATCCAAACTATATGGTAATAGACCATTAATTCATCAAAATAAAGTCCTAATATACTTCTAATACTGAAAATACTAACCAACTAATATTAAATCCGAAAATAATAATAAAATAACAAGTAATTAAAATAAAACTCATATTTATCCCTAGGTTCATCTTCATCATTGATCTCCATCAAAAGGTGTTCGTGACAGTTTAAATTGGTACAGTCACTGCCCGTTTTTACTCCTACTGTTCTTGTGAACCATAGCAAGAAGCCAAAAAATTCAGTGGAATTGACTCCAAGACGGTAAAAGATGTTTTATCTCACTGCGATGAAGATTGCCAAGTTTTTGAGTGAGGGGAAACAGATGCACAAGCTATTAGTGCAATTGACATTACCAGAGGTGACAACGATGTAAGAAAATTATTCTCAAACCTTATGGGAGCACAAGAGTTTTATGAAAGATGCCAAACATTATGAAGTGGAGGTGTCCTTAAGGTAACAGGGGTAAGTACTAATGCAATGTTATTAAGAGAGGGGCAAATGGGACCCCGTAGAAAAAAAAAAAAAAAAAAAAAACTGCAAACGAGAAATACAGAACTACTGATTAGAAAAATCTGCAGATCCTTCAGATATCAAATCGGTAAAATTAAAGAGCCTATCATCTATGAAGATGAGAAAATCATCTGGTTGTTCAACAAGGAAAAAGTGTTCTATAGTCATCATAAGGGTAGATTAAAGAAGCTGGATATTGCTTCCTACAAGAGTAGAGTTGTTCATATAACATTAGTTTGAGAGGCATGGCCTTATCGGTAAGATGACCTATCACAGTATATCGTATCACTCTTTCTCCTTTTAAATGTTCATTGTCTTTCATACTTTCAGTTATTCTTTGATAATTGTATAAATGCTGATAACTCAAGCGTTGCAAGTCTTAAAATTAGAGGTGCACATAATATGGTTTTAACATACCAAATATATGCAACACCATGTCATGAACAGTGCTATGAACAGTTATAAATGCCAAATTTCCCATTTTGCCCTCACTAAGTTGTCCCTTTCCCATTTTGCCCTTAAAAATTATTTTTTTTTAATTAAAAAAAAAAAAAAACACGCATAGCATGATAATATACTGGTCTACTGATAGTTAAGCTTGTGACAAACTGCTTATACCAACCATTAATAACTGTTGCACTAAATAAAGCAATGAATATGTTTCACCTAGCTAAAGAGTATTTCCAAAATAAAAATGAACTATAATAACTGAATGCAGAAGTGGAATAATATAAAGCAGGGAAAGAAGTGAAACTTACAAGCTGGCTGCACTCACAGACAATTATATCCTCCGTGCGAAGAAAAAGTGACGTCCAATGACCTGTGAGATCAGATTCTAGCCTTGAGACCTTATTGGAGTTCCCTTGACTACGTTTTTCATGCCCATTGTCCCTGTTACTTCTCTGAACCAATATACTTGCTTCTTTCTGACTCTTCTTTAATGCTACATATTGTGGAGCAAGTCCAATATACATGAATGTAGTCATCGTAAAGCGATTAATGTAAAAATAATGACAGGTTATTTGCTAGAGAAAGTTAGTTCTAACTCACCAGCAATTCGACCCTTCATATCCTGGTAATGGAGGTCAGACCAAATATATGCAGCTGAATATCACAAATAAAACAAGCAAAACTCTAATTACATCATGCTTATACCAAAGTTAACACCTTAAAGAACCCAAAAAAAAAAAACTTTTGCAGCCAATGAATATCACTATTAATGAAAAACAAATGAAGCCAGGAACAGATGAAATACCTTTTGTGCAAAACGAACAAGAGCAAGCTTTGATCAAATCAACACCTTCACTTGAATTAGAGCAACCATCACCCTTTAACCCTATGCATCTCTCTAAACCAGATATTCCAGATTCCTGCGACTCGGGAAATCTTGAAAACTCAGCACAATCATCTTTGCTCGAGTTCAAATCATTTTCATCATTACCGCATGCACTAGTTTCTAATTTCTCTTGTAGATCATTTCCATCACCAACTTCAGAACTTAACCCTTTGTCCTTGTGAATTTCACTTATAACATCAATATTGTCTTTATCACAAGGGACTGGGGGTACTGGAATTGTCGATAGACCACTATCTTTCTTAACATCACCCAAGTTAACAATGTCATCGGTGATGATATCCGCTCCACCAATTTGAGTCACACCATCAGCTAAACCGGGTTCCTTAATTTCACTAGCAATTTTGGAAATTCCAGATATAACGTTCCCCTTTAAAGAATGAATCTCGCTACATGGGTGGGGCAAAACATAAGCCATACATTCTTTAACCATATTCTCCATTCTTGCACATGCTTTTTTAGCAAATCGTGAGCCCTCAGTTTTCTTTTCAACATGACCAACGGAACCATCTCTAGCTTTAACATCTGAACTGGAAATAAATGAAATACCCCTTTTCCCAGTCTGATTTGTTATATCCCCTAAGACAGACCGGGTCTTGTAAACCTTATCAGAGGATATTTCCTCACTCATCGTGAATCCGCGACAAACAAATACAAGATCTCAATTTCAATTACCAAAACACATAAAACTACAAACCCATTTCACAAAACCCTTGAAATCGACAAACTAATCTCCTGAGCCATAGAAACAAAAGGAAACATCAATCAAAATCGACAAATTAAAAATAGATCCAGAGAAATCCAGTTAACTAAAACAAACTGCTAGTATGAATAGACAGCGAAAATGGAAATAACGTGAAATAATCAAAAGGGTGTGAATTGAGATTCTGACCTTGAACAAGAACTGAGAGACTGGGGGAATCTACGAGAGGTGTTCGTTCGGAGGGAAAGTGAAAATATGCCCAGATCGCAAGGGATCTAATAACTTGGGATAAGTTTACCCGGGCTGCTCTGGGAATCACAGAACCCAAATTTGTTGCTGATTTTCAATGAGGAAAGTGCTTGATTTCAGGCGGGAAAGGGTTTGTTTTTCTGAAATTGGGGTTTGGCCCGCTCATATTTCAAGTTTGAATGTAGGAGTATTGAATTTGAGAAGTATGGGCCAGGCCAATTGACCTACAAATGTATGCTGCATGCAACGTACTTGTATTTTATTCCTATGCATCTTGTTCATTATTAGTGACATACTCCCTCCGTCCCGTTACAAAGTTTACGGTTACTGTTTGCATACAAATTAAGAAAAAAGTTAGTGAACTAAGTGTTTTGAGTATGAAAAGTGAGGTCGGAGAGAGAAAGTGAGATAGGAAATAGTGATTTGATTGGTGTTGTGAGTATAAAAGTAAAGTAAGAGAAAGAATTAGTGGGTGGAATAGTAAAGATTCTTTATCATTTTAGGAAGTGTGTAGATTGTAATGGGACGCCCAATGAGAAAAGTGTATAGCTTGTAGCGGGACAGAGGAAGTATATGAGAAACGTACGCTGACATGTCAACAAAATCATAGCCACGTGTGAATTGACGTGGCACTGATATTGAGCTAACACTGAAGTGACACGTCAGCATTTTCATTAAATTTTTTACGACATAGGTTAAAAAAAATGTTTGTTATATTATTTGATAACAAATGCGAAAATATGTTGCCTATATCTATCACTAATAAATACATTACACTATTTGAAAACTAAAGTAAAATATGTTGCATAACTTAGTAATTATTCGAAAAACTAAAGTAAATTGAGTGATCCAATAGCTATATACCCGTTCCTTCCCTTATTATCTTACCAATTTTGCTATTTTGGGCATCCCATTTTAAAGTCATATTTTCCTTAAAAGGAAACTTTTTAATGCTTCTCTATTCATAGGACCCACTTGTCATACTCACAACACTTTTCAAATTTACTATTCTCTCCACTCATTCTCTCTCCTACCATTCACAACTCATACTTTAATAACAGTATTCCTTATTTTCCGTTTTCAACAATAAACGAGTAAGCTATTACGGGACGGAGGGAGTAGAGTTTAATACTCCCTCCTTCCCAACAATTGCTTCCCATTTTTTGCCAAGCACGCAAATTAAGAAAATGGGGGGAAGAAAAAATATTGTGAGTGTAATTTGAAAATAGGAGAGAGAATGAGTGGAGAGAATAGTAAATTATAATGGTGTTATGAGTATTAAAATAATGTAGGAGAGAGAATGAGTGGAGGGAATAGTAAAGATTCCTTTGCCAAAAAAGGAAAGTGAAAGCAATTAACGGGACACCCAAAATGGCAAAATGGAAAGCTACTATTGAGACGGAGGGAGTATTTATTTTTATTGGAATCTTAATTTTTTTAAAAGAGAATAACTTCATAGCACCAATATAAAGTGATGAGAACAACTCAAATACAAATGTTATTAAATAAATTAGCAGAACTTGACAAACTATCGGTATCAAATTGGCTTATCGACAAACTATCAGTTATCTCTTTACAGCAAAATAAGACGAACAAACATATATCAAAGTATAACTTGGAAATTGTCCTACATTGACATTCAAAAAACCCACTTCTAAAAAAGATTTAACGTTGAGTACTCAATAAACTAAGGCATTCGGGTTGGACATAAATCGACAACCAAATTTTCCAAGCATGAAAAAATTGAACAATTGCAGATTGTGATAAGATCAAAGAATCATCTTCATCCTTTTTTTGACAACGATATATTTGATAGCATAGTTTTCATATGACATAATATGGATGACCAAAACCGGTTCCGGGCCCGGTTCCGGTTCGGAACCGTCGGTTCCGGTTCGGAAAATGTATGAACCTTAACCGGCCCGGATTGTTCACGGTTCCGGTTAATCCGGTTCCGGTTTTCTCCCCGGTTCGTCCGGTTCCGGGCTTTTTCCGGTCCGGTTCCGGTCCGGTTCTATTGAAAAACAATGAATTTCGTCCGGTTCACGGTTCCGGTTCCGGTCCGGTTCACCATTTTTGTGAACCTTAACCGGCCCTTATCCAAACCGGTTCCGGTTACCCCGGTTCCGGTTTTCGTGACGGTTCATGGCGGTTCCGGGCTTTTCCGGTCCGGTTCCGGTCCGGTTTTCCGGTTCCGGTCCGGTTCCGGTCCGGTTTGGCCATCCCTATGACATAACAAGAACAATTAAACAGAAAATCTATGGCTCTAAACAAGTAGAGAAAACAAGGGCTATTAACTATAAGAGAAATTAAGGTCTCTCAACAATAAGTGAAATCAAGGGCTTTCAACAAGGAGAGAAAGAGATCAAATGTTGACCAATTTTTCAATACACACCACAAACACATAAACAAGCATAAATTGGACACAACAAAAAAGGAAAACCTACTTGAAGAAAAAGATTTGAACAAATAAAAAACAAATCTAAAAAGTAAAATCTCAAATTTTAAATTTTTTAATTGATAATTTAACAATTAACAATTGTAAAATTAGAGATCTCACATATTAATGATTTTCTTATTGCTTTAATATTAATGATTTTCTTATTGCTTTCCACATTGCGTGATAAATGTCAGTACTTTTCTTATTAGTCTATTTTGAATAAATGTTGCACTTTAGAAAACAGAACCAACCAATCTATAGTATAAATGAGTGAGGGATTTGCTACAGTGGTATGAACAGTTTTAAGCGGCAAAATTCCCATTTTGCCCTCATACATTTGTCCCTTTCCCATTTTGCCCTTAAAAAAAATTTAATTTAAAAAAAAAAAATTTAATTTTTTTTTTTTTTAAAAAAATCACGTGGCCTTGAACACGGGCATATACTAGTGTAAATATATTAAGAGATATTGCTCCTGACTATTCTTCACAAAAGAACTTTCAAACAGGTCAAGTTGTTTTTACATATCTATTCCCAATCAATAACTCAAAAGAAAGTAAATCTCCAGAGTCTCATATACTGTAGGCTCTAGGTGGTGGTCTGTAGTTGGAATATGCATTTTTAGCCGTCTCATTTTTTTGTTTAATATCTTCATACATTTTCAGCGAACCCTCCGAGAATTTGTTCAATCTGTCAAGAAGCTTTGCCAAACTTGTATGCATGCCTCTTAAATTCGAGGATCTGTTATTGTCATCTCTCTCTTCTTCTTCTTCTTCTTCTTCTTCTTCTTCTTTATTCTCCGCTCCATTCTCACTGGACATATCCGTCTTTTCCTTCTTCTGCAAATCCTCTGCTGCTTGTTCAGCTGAATCATTCAGATCAGAGAGAAAGTCTTTAATGGCATCACTAAGTTCTTCAGAAGGTAAAGATTGGATCCCAACTGACCAATCACGAAATAGAACAAAGATAGGTGGGGCCAGAACTCTTCGGGGAGAGAATAATGCTCTTCTGCCCTTAGATCGTTCTCTTGGTTGCATTACACAGTGTTGAAGCCAACCGTTGAGTGCTTCTACGTATGAAGTATGACTGTTGACCAAATCTGCAAAGCTTAAACCGAAGCATTCTACTTCGTGTTGTAACTGAGCCAAGATTTGTCGTTTTGAATCTTCCATGGGAGCTCTGTTTGAGTTCTTGGCATGGTAAGCTAGTGAGATTGTTATGTATTGAGCATGATGACATTCAAGCATCGCCTTCCACATTCGAATTAATCTGCACATGTCATACGGAATCATCAAAGAAAAGAGGTGGGAATTTTTTTTAAAAAAAAAAAATCTAAAAATTAAATAAAATAAAATACTCCCTCCGTCCCAGAAAGTTAATCCCATTTGAATTTCATGGTGGTCAACTCAATCAAATTTTGACCATAATTTTATAAAAACCTTATTATTCATATGAAATTCTAAAATTGAGATTGATAGTATTCATAATGGTGAAATAATACAATTTTAAGAATTGCACAAGGATAATTAGGTTTTCATAAAATTATCAAAGTTTGATTGAGTTGATTACAAAGTCAAATTGGTACCAACTTTCCGGGACGGAGGGAGTAAATAAATAACGTGCATTCGTCATGGAGATCACATACTAACTCTGACATCACGATGATGAAAAAATGACATGGAAGACATAAATAGACCATCTTACCCTTGAATCAATTCAACAAGTTGTGGGTGCAACTCTTCATCTCTCATTTTCTCAATCCGCTTGGAAATAGAATCAACAGCATGGAGTGCTACCATAATTCGTGAATGCAGATCTTTCACACCTGCTCGGGTCTTGTCAATGACATGGGCACTAAGATCCTTTGCAAACTGGTGTCTAAGCTGGTCACACTTCCGATTATACACCTTCTGAATAGATTCACTGGCCTACGGAAAGCCCAAGAGAAAGGGAGAAGTTTGATGAGCAAATAAATAAGGGAAGAAAGAGATAAAACAAACGGACACTGGTGTAAACGAAATTGTCAAGAATTTTCTACATAATGAACTGTAAAAGTAATTGTATAGTTTCACTCTCATTTCTGCATAAAAGTAGAAAAAGAACTGCAAAGCAATTGAAGTAGACTGCTACAGTACAGACTTATCCATAAGGCTCTGTTTATTTCACTGATAACTAATATCTTCTGCAAATGATTGTGAGATCTTATTCATGACAATCATTGCAGTAAATACACTATCATTTTTCTTATGTTAATTAGTGAATGGAATAAAAAAAAATCTGCAAATTCTCTAGGCCTAAGAAGCAGCAACACGTTTTCACTATACAACCCGGTTCTGACATCTTGACAGTCAGACTGATATGCTGAGGGACACTCAGTAAGAAATATAATACTCTCATCTTAAGATATAATAAAAAAGCAATACTAGCAGATAAATAAGGACAAAAACATACCCTTTACTTTAGACCAAAAGATAAGAGTGTATACGTAACATAAGCTCACCACTAAAGTACTCATCATGCTTATCAAAGGAAAAAAATCACAGTGATTCTACCTTCTTCATTCACATGCAAAGGTAAGTCTCGATCTCTTAAGGAACGAAGATGATTGTTCTCTCATCTTCCTCCTCCTAACTGAATTCTCAATCGTCTCCACTCTTCTGCTCTCTCTCTCTCTCTCCTCTTTGACTGTTCAACAAAAATTGTACTTCCTATGTTTCTGC
Organism: Adenophora triphylla var. japonica; assembly: GCA_022495995.1. Taxonomy (NCBI): domain Eukaryota; kingdom Viridiplantae; phylum Streptophyta; class Magnoliopsida; order Asterales; family Campanulaceae; genus Adenophora; species Adenophora triphylla. The sequence continues at coordinate 490,195 of JAFEMH010000820.1, read as the reverse complement.
TTTTCCTTTCTTTTCTTTAAGATATTTTGGTTGGGGTGCTTATTGATGATAATAGTTAGATGGTGTGTCCTAGTTGTGTCCCAGCATGTTGGTGCCCAATACCAGACCTTTTGGAGAGTTTCAGGGCTTCCAAGCTATGCAAGTCACTTTCCATATAGCAAACGATGGAGAATAGCTTTCAATAGAGACAGGTACTTACAAAAGTGAGAAAAAGAGAGGCGAGAGCTTTATTTTTTGAATGACTTACGGAGCTATTCCCTCCGTTTCAAATTAACTGGTGTTTTAGCCAAAATTCCTATAACCAAGGAATGAGTTACTAACCCCTTAAATTTCCATACTTACCCCTTTTCTCCAACATTTTAAGTACATCTTAATTACCTGCACATAGATAGAGAGAGAAACGCACACCCTCCCTGTCTCAACTGGATTTACTTCATATCCCATCCATTTTCTTATGGATTTATCTTGTTCCTCCTTAACCCCCTGAAGAATATCACACAATGACGGTCGCTTTCCAAAATACTCTGAATACAGACAAAAAAACAGTATCCCATCCCCTGTTTTGCCTCCACAAAACTCAAATGCACACAAAATCTGAAATACACACAAAAAAACTATAGCTATGTTCAAGAAGGACCAGGATGTCGTTGAAGAACTCTTATTCAACAGGCTGGACCAAATACAACTGCCACAAAGAGATGGCACTAGAGAAACCTGATTATCATTTGGAGAGATTGTTGAGTCTGTTCTCCTCCATGACTGACGATTGTAAATCCGCAATGAAGATCAAATGATAAAAAGATAAACTTGTATTCTGCAAATCCTTTGGTTTTATTTATTTACATTGTTGTTTATGAAACTCAAGAGAATCTTTTCCATAGTCAGAGAAGGTTAGGAAAAAGTGTACTTGAGTCAACCTAAAAACACAATTTGACTGACAGTCCAAATTTGAAGAGGGCAGATAATACGAGCACAGTTTCAAGCATAACAACTATCAAGAGGATATGGGCAATAAGCTTCGACGGTACCTTCACTTCATCATAAAGCTTCCTTTCCCATGCGTACAATCTGTCTAGAGTGGAGGAATGGCTTCCAGCGATCATGCAGAACTCTTCTGCAAAATCACTTCCACTATCATCATTGTCATCTTTTGATGCCGTGGCAAGAGGATTCCTTGATGATGATGAGCGTGAAGATGTCGATCGGTGCCACATAATCACCTTTGTGACATGGGGAGGTTCTACACAGGTAACACAACCCAATTAAAATAAAACGTTTTCATGGCAAGGATAGACACAAATATCTTTTTTATTTAATCAAGTAAATTCAAGTGTCCGTCACATAACTTAGCAATAAAAAGTACTCCCTCCGTCCCTAAATGAATGTCAGATTTTCACTTTGAGGGACATCAAAAGAGTGTTGGACTGTAAGCATTTTTAGTAGTATAAGTACATAAGAATCCTTAATAATCTCACTATATTACATAATGAGTGTAAGTGTGAATTAGAACTTGTTTCATGAGGGGGGAGGGTTAAGTATTTTTTCAAAAAATTGACATTCATTTCGGGATTTTTTTATTCGAAAAATTGACATTCATTTGGGACGGAGGGAGTATTCCACTTAACTTGGAAACTTATAGAGTGACATACAATGTACTTCATCCATCCCCAATAAGAGACACATTTGACAACTAAAACACTTTAATATCGTACTATTGATATTCTTTATTTCTTTTAAATTGCACCGAAGTGATATTTCTTTGTATGATGGATTATATAACATATCTTCAAAAAGAAATAATTAAAAAAAAGTTGTTTAAAAAAGGAAAAAAAAAAGAAAAAGATTTGAAGCATTCTTTATGAATCTGCACCTCCATTTTTGGAGGGAGTATATACATTTTATGTATTTATCAAACATACTTAAACCTCAAGAATAAACGAAATCTAAATATATTGGCAAATACAGATCTACCCTGTATCTTAGCAGAAAAAACAGCATTTCCAACTAGGCTCATGCATGGAACTGACAACCATAAAAAAAGTTTCTAGCAAACTGCATCCATGTTCATGCATACTTGCAGTAGTACTTACCATTGGAAACAAGTGCAGTTTTTCCTCTGCAACAATTAACTTGTAAAGTTGTCAAGAAAGCCGAAGCAGGTGAGCTGCCTACAAAGTTTTAAATTCAGGTCACCAATCAGAAAGTGTGAAACTTAAAACATTTGAAATTATTAACATGAGCATACAGGTATAAATAAAAGATTAAAAAGCCCAGTTCAGCATTAGTTGAAGTTAGAAAGTTAATTTTACAAAATGAACTGGAACATAATTACCTTTTGTCTCAGAATATCCCACACGGATTTTATTCGCCTCGAGCATCCTTGAAACCTCCTTGCCAGATTCAGATGCTCTAAAGAAACGATTCTCAATGTCCTTAATGCTAGAAAGAAAATCTTTAGCCCTATGCGTAATAAACTCAGAAGGATCCTCTCTTTCTCCACAAGCATCTTTCTCTACAAAAGACTTACCCTTCTTTGAACCAGACTTTTCAGATGCAACTTTACTCACCGAACTACCACTCGGCCCACCACCATTTTCCACATTTTTCACTTCACTTGAAAGCCCTGGCTCACCACTACCACTTACTTCTGCTGCGTGTGGGCTCGAATTAACCATAACCAATTTACCATTTCTCTTTTGCTCCGATTCTGGAGTCACCGGTCTTCCATGGAAGCCATTAATTCCATCTAAATCAACTTCATTCTCCCTAACCAATCTATGAACACTCATATCATCAAAATTGACATGATACCCATCATGCCCCACAAATCTAAAGCTCTCATCATCATCAACAGGGTCAAAAAAATCCCAAGAAGATCCCGACCCAGGATGAGGCGGCGGTGGCGGCATTGAAAATGTCATAGATTCACCATCATCCACATAAACATGATTATTATTCATAGACGGATTAACACTAACAGTAACAGCACTGGTTCCTCCTGACCTCATATAGCTAGCTCTTGCCACAGGGGGAGAAAGGGGGCTCTCATTAGGCAATGGCGAGTCCGGAACGCCGCAGCCGATATGAGAGGGGGACGGCGAAGGGAATGATGAATGTAAAGGAGTTTTTTCAAGCTCAGCGACTGAAGTGGATATGGATGATTTTAACAAGATTTCTGCCTCGGCAAATCTTCTTAGGGCAATGCCAATGTTTCTAAGAGATTGAGTGTAAGCAACATGAGAAGCTGCGAAATTGTACCTTGAATCGATTGCTTGTTTGATGAATCTCTTCCTTTCTTTGCATAGTCGCAATGCTTCACTCCTATCTGCTTTCGAATTTGAAACCCCCATTTTTTTTCTTTTTGGTACTCAAAATCAAAGAATGTGTTAGCTCATTAGGGTTCAACAGAAACAAAATCAGTAAATTTTTCACTCTGAATAAAACCCAGAAAGGGAAAACCTTACACCCTTAACCTCAAAATTGAAAAACAGAGAGTGAAGCAGAAATCCAGTTCAAGAAATGATTTTTTTCTCGAGAAATTGCTAAAGAAAAGAAAAACCCAGAAGAATGTGGGTTAGCAGTGAGAAACCCAGAGGGAAAATGACAAAGAAAACGGTGTAAAATCAACTTTCACGAGAAAAGAAAAATTGAAGATAGGGAAAAGGGGAGAGAAAAACAGATTGGGGCCGTAATCAATGAAATGAATATGATGACCTCTGCTGAATCAATTGACCCTTTCTGTTAACAGTAGTATCATACAATCACAGTGAAGCCGAACCCTGAAAATGAAATGATGAAAAAGAAGGAGAGAGAGAGTGGAGAGAGGAGAGAGGAGAGAGAGCGCGCGCCTCGAGAAGTGTGATTTTCTTTACATGGAGCGCACTAAATTCATTCCAAATTCCATACCCTACTACGCCTAGAAAATTAACCCAAAAAATTCAACTCTTTTTTATGTTAAATTGTTGATTTTTTTTTTTTTTTTTTTTTTTTATACTTTCTTCTCAGCGTCGGCGGATTAATCACCGAACCACTGCGCATCTGCACGGTATCTTGATGAAAGTAAATTGCGGGATGTCTCTACGCAGGGATGTGATGCACTATCTTTCAGGCCCCAAAGAAGCCTCCTGCAAGACATTTACATCATTTCTTACATCGTGATCTAACGCTTTCTTGTCGAAGCAATTACATCACTCTTATTTATGTTAAATTGTTTGTTGATGTTTGAGCAAAGGGGCATTTAAACCTTACTGGTAGATACTCAATGAAATGAAACCACAATGAGAGACACGCAGAGAAAAAACAGCTGTGGTTTTGTACGGGGAAATGTGAGGATGACAAAAATGCCCCTAGGGTATCTTGTAACGGCTCCTTTATATCCCGGTTTTCGGCCACCTTGCCATAAGTTTTTTGTTGCCTATTTTTTTTTTTTTTTAAATCATCTCATGTAATTTTTTTTTGTTTTTTATTTACTGCATTTAATTTCTTTCCTCTTCATGTTTTTTTTTTTTTTTAAATGGTAAATGATGATTTTGGGCTTTAACTGTATTTTATTTATTTCATTTTTTTTCTTCGTTTTCGTTCGTCCCACCTCAAATCAAATCAATGCACATAGTGATTAAAGAAAAGTAAAGTTGAAAAGAGATACTATAACTATGAAAAGTAAATAGGAGAGAATAAGTGAAAATAATAATAAATATTATTTGTATTTGAAAAGCCCGATTTGAGGTGGACATACGAAAATGACAAAGAGTATGATTTGAGATGGAAAGAAGAGAGCATTTTTTTGGGTCGTTTATGTTTATATCAGTTATTTCATATTTTATTGCTTCCTCTTTTGTCATAATATATATCGTTTTTATTCCAAAATATTTGACGTTCACTATTATCTAGGAATATTTGCTCTTGTTTTTCACTTATGCTCTTATTTATTGTGAAATGCTCTCTTATATAATCATTTTATTATCTAGGTAATTGAATTATTTAAGGGGTGAACGAGTCTTTTTTGACATGTATTGAATGAATTTCCTATTATGTGTGCAAAAGTCCAAAACAACATGTATTATGAAACATAGGAAGTATATATTTGCAAATTTGAAAGTTTATAAATTGGATATCAAAAATATTATACATTTTCTCACATTAAAACTTATAAAAATAAATATTCTCAAAATGTCTCGTAAATGAAAAATAGACATGTATTTGTAAATATACATAAAAATGCTAGTTCATGGCCAAATTGAGTAATTTTTTGACGTCGATAATTGACATCTTTTCTTTTAAACTCAAGAATTTTTTTTTTTGATTCATTTACATTATAATAAAATCGAAATGATGGTTACAACTATTAATTTCTAAGATTATATCAGGGCCACAATAACCCTTTTCGTGACATTTTCAACGGGTCAAGTGTTTGGTGGGACATGTTTGACACATTGTCATTTTGAATCATCATATTTTTCTCAAACTCCGTTTTTAGTCATCCATGTTTATTTTCAATAGTATTAACCATCATATTCAAAATATGTACTCACTATTTTCAAACATACCCCGTAAAAAGGGCCTACATCATTAATAAAAGTTACAGTACTAACAATTTTTTACGAAAATTACTAAACGTTAACAAAACAATTTTTACTATCATTACCCCGATCTCAATCCCAACACATCAATCACAACCTCTTTCTTTTTCCCCTCGTCTCTGTTCCCATCCCATCCCCATCATTTCCATATCCATCACCTAACCCCCAATTTGATACAACCATGAATGTCAGACAAGCGACAGATATGATTAACAACATGAAGAGTATTTCAAAAATTGAAAGCTCCGAATTCAAGAAATTTCAAAGATTGAAAGCTCTGAATTAAAAAAATTTGTAAAAGTAAGCATATTCTTAGATATATACGCAAATCAATAAAATGAAAATGAAAATTAGTATGTTTGTCTTCATTTAAGAATGCCGATGATGGAGTTGAGAGAAAGAACAAGTGACGATAATTGTAAGAATTTGAAAAGCAGCGAATATGATAACGATGTTGTCTTGAGATGTAAGATGTGGGTAGTGGTTGCAAAAAAGGGAAGAGAGAAGAATGTGAGATGCAAATTTAGATGGGTGAAGGAATGTAACAATGGTGGCAATATCGGTAGTTGATCAACAACTTCGGGGCTAGATGTGGAGGGGTGGAGGGGGTTAAGGCTACTAATCGTTTGGGGAGATGGTAAGGGGTGGGAGATAATTAGGAAGGAAAAGATGAATTTGTTTAATTCCGTTAATTCTAGATAAATTTCATAAATTTAATTTGAATTAAAGATATTAGATAACACTTGGCATAATATTTGTATTTTTAGTACGATAGATAAGGCTGCTAAAAATAAACATGGTTGGTTTATATCGGAGCTTGTACATATTACAATGGTTTATATTATCGATGTGCCAAATTTGGCAAATAAGGGTCGAAAGTATGGTAGTAAATAGAGAATTTTGGACGAAAATAGAAATCTCAGATAAGTCGGCACATGTTGAACACGTGCGACTCAATTGAGGTTAGTTTCTAAATTTTAAGTGGATTTTTAGTCATATCAATGGTACGAAAGCAGGAGGCCCTAAATTCTCAATTTACCATTAATTCTTATACCCCTAAATTGACAAAATTCTAACTTTGAACTCTAATTTAGGAATGCTCTAAAAGTTTGAACCTCAATTTGAGAAGAGTAGGTCTCCGGAGAAACGCGTTTCTTCATAAATTATGGAGAAACGTGTTTTTTCAAAAAAAAAAATTATAATTTTTTTTTTTTTGCATTCATTAAAAAAACTTCTGGATATCAGTCTCAAAGGTTCTGGATATCCAGAACCCTTTGATCATGATATCCAGAAGTTATGTTAGAATGGGACCAACACATACCAACTTTCTGGTCATGGCCTTCACTTTTTTCTGGATATACTTTTCACTGTTTTCTGGATATACTTTTCACTGGTTTCTGGATATAGATTTGGCCAAGGTCATGGTCAATACAAAATTTCTGGATATCCTTTCTCTTAATTTCTGGATATACTTTTTAGTGATTTATGAATATATACTCCCTCCGTCCCACTTCACTTGGCACCAAGTGAAGTGGCACGGTAACTAAGGAAAAATAAGAGTGAAAAAAAGTGTAAGAAAATGTTGTGAGTATAAAGAATTAAATAGGAGAGAGAATGAGTGAGAGGAATAGTTAGGAGAGAGAATGTTGTGAGTGTAAAAGTGAAGTAGGAGAGAGAATGAGTGGAGGGAATAGTGAATATTCTTTTCCATTTTGGGCAGTGCCAAGTGAAGTGGGACGTCCCAAAATGGAAATTAGTGCCAAGTGAAGTGGGACGGAGGGAGTATATACTTGGTCAAGGCCAAAGGCCAAGGCTATGGGCCAAGGCCAAGGCCAAGGCCAAGGGCCAAGACCAAGGACTAAGGCAAGGTCATGAGTAATACAAATTTTCTGAATATCAACTTAAAAAGATTCTGGATATCACTTTCAAAGGGTTCTGGATATCCAGAACATTTAATATTGATATCCAGAAGCCTTTCAAAAGGTTCTGAATATCTAATATAAAAATTTCTGAATATCCTTTCAAAAGGTTCTGGATATCCAGAAACTTTCAAAATGAATAACCAGAAATTTAGAGAGCACCGACGGGAACGATGAAAAAAACTCGTTTCTTCATAAATTATGGAGAAACACGTTTCTCCATAAATTATGAAGAAACACGTTTCTCCCTAGATTTTGGCATTTGAGAATGCTCCCTACGTTTGAACCTTAATCGTTTGGGGGAGATGGTGGGGGTGGGAGGTAATTTGGAAGGGCAAGATGGATTTGTTTAATTTCATTAACTCTGGATAAATGTCATAAATTTAACTTGTATTAACGATATTAAATAATGCTAGGGGGTTTGTGCATAATAAATCTGTATTTTTAGTACGATGGTTAAAACTGCTAAAAATAAATATGGTTAGTTTATACCGGAGCTTGTACAAATTACAATGGTTTAGAATGTCGATTCACTAATAACAACTAAGAGTTCAAAGTTTAGGGGTAGTCCGTAGGTATAAGTGGGGTCATTCGTAAATAATGGTTTGATGTTTCAAATTTGGAAATAAGGGTCGAAAGTTACTAAATGGTAGTAAATAGAGAATTTTGGACGAGAGTAGAAATTCAGTTAAGTTATCACATGTTGAACACGTGCGACTCAAATGAGGTTAGTTCCTAAATTTCAAATGAATTTTTAGTCATATCAAAGGTATGAAAACAAGAGGCCCTAAAATCTCATTTACCCTTAATTCTTATAACCTAAATTGTAAAAATTTTAACTTTGAACCCTAATTTAAGGATGATTTAAAAGTTTGAACCTCAATTTGAGAATGCTCCTGAACCCTATTTTGACATTTAAAAAAAACATTTTTTTTGTATTAAAATAATTAATGATGGTGGTAGATGTTTATTAAAAAATAAAATAATTAAACTAATTTCCGCCTTCACCTTCTTTACATAATTTTTCAACAACCAACCTTCATTCTAATAATATATACTCCCTCCGTCCCACCCGAAAGGGCACAAATTTCCTTTTTGGGCGTCCCATTTAAAAGGGCACAACTCCAAAAAGAAAACTTTTTATTATTAATATATTCTTCCTACCCCATCAAATTAATCCTAATCCTACCCATTCCACTAATTAACCCAACCCAATTAATAAATTAACCCAACCCAATTAATAAATTAACCCAACCCACTCCTAATTACTTACCCAAACAAAACCCCATCTAATCTCTCTCTCTCTCTCTTCCCCTTCGTTATTTTCATCAGCGTATTCAAGAACCCTAAATCGCCATTTCTACCTCTCTCTATCATGGATTCTCCGTCACCACAAAATCCGTTTCCCATGTGCATCGATTCGTCCTCTCTCTCTCTCTCTCTCTCTCTCTCTCTCTCTCTCTCTCTCTCTCCGCCTTCGTTTTCATCAGCGCTGTCTCACTCCTTGGCGAACCCTAAATCGCCATTTCTGAAGCAATCTATCATGGATTCTTCAAAATCACAAAATTCTTCTCCCATGTTTAACGATGAGTCCTCTCCTTGGCAAGACCCTTGTATTCCGCTTTCTCCATCCCTACCATTCACTGAATCGATTGATTTGGCGAACGATTATCCATCGCCGTCGCCGCCGCCATCGCCACCGCTTGACCCATATCAGGCGTATTGCTATGCCGTTTGGTCATCGGAGGCGATAGTTACTTCCGATAGTGAATCTGAAATTCCTCAAGACACCGTTGTCGAGGAAACGAATTTGGGGGTTTCTGAAAAGGTGAAGAAGGAAGAAGATAGATGTGCTTCCCCGAGTTATTACGAGGCTTTCGTGAAGGATTACGAGCAGCGGATGAAAGAACCACCAAACCCTAAATCAGAGGAGTCAAAGAAAGTTGATGACCAACATTTACGTGCGTTAATGGAATTGTACCTACCGTGGGTGCTTGTCACCGATCTAGACCCTTCAGAAAGTTCTTCAGAAACTCAAGACATTGGAAATAGCTTGGCTCAGGTTATGTTTTCCTTCAAATTTTACTTGTTTTCTATGAATTTCATAATCTGAAGTTGGGATTTGTGATTAAGTGATTATGTGAAATGATGAAATGTCCCTTTATGACTCTGTGATGATATTATCTGAGTTTGCCATGCTTTGGTCCAATTTTGATAAATGACAACAGACCTACCTTGGTTTTTATGTGTTCTATGATGATGAAATGTCCCTTTATGACTCTGTGATGATATTATCTGAGTTTGCCATGCTTTGGTCCAATTTTGGTAAATGACAAAAGACCTACCTTGATTTTTATGTGTTCTATGATGATGAAATGTCCCTTTATGACTCTGTGATGATATTATCTGAGTTTGCCATGCTTTGGTCCAATTTTGGTAAATGACAACAGACCTACCTTGGTTTTTATGTGTTCTATGATGATGCAAATCTGATAACCACCTGAGCATTGGATTTTATGTGTTCTATTATGATGCAAATCTGAGAACCACCTGAGCATTCGTTTTTATGTGTTCTATGATGATGAAAATCTGAGAACCACTTGAGGATTGGTTTTTATGTGTTCTATGATGATGAAAATCTGAGAACCACCTGAGGATTGGTTTTTATGTGTTCTATGATGATGAAAATCTGAGAACCACCTGATCATTGGTTTTTGGTGTGGTTTTGAAGAGGTGAAATGATTTTTGGAATTGCTAAATAACAAGAGTCATTATGCCTTCAAAACCACAAGTCTAGGATGAGCTTTCTTAATATGAAAGCACTGAGACTTTACAATCAAAATACCAAGTCTAGGATGATCAAAATACCAAGTCTAGGATGAGCTTTCTTAATATGAAAGCACTGAGACTTTACAATCAAAATATAGTGATAAAATCACTAGCTAAGTGGATACTCTATGATGAGCAAAAACTGAGAGTGTTGATTGTTGACTTTGTTGATGAATCAAAGAAGCTATTGTTCTTCCATCGTTGTCATTATGCCTTCAAAACCATCTCCATCACCTACCTGCAACATGTACTAAACACATTCTCTTACTAGCCCAATTTCCACATTCAAATCTCTTTCGAGTCTCCCTTGTCTTTCCAATGCATCCTTGCCCATATGAGGCAATGGAAAGTTGTTGTGCCCTCTTGCTTTCATAATTGATATCATACCATTTTGCAATGAAAGGAATAATTTGTTGAGTGTCTTATGAGATAATTTTGCATAGGCTTCTAAAACTCCCTTCACTAGGTCATCAACACTTTTGGAATAAGTCTCTGTTTTAATTGCATCCAATGAAGCAAACCATCCTAGATCATTGATGTTTGTATCAGGAGAGTTGGGGGGTTGAAATCTTAGTTGTATGTCAAATCCATCTGTACTTGCTGCTTCTCTAAACTCTGGGTCATTGTTCTTGATGTGGGGTGGTGCATTATCCCATTGAATGATAATATTTTTACTTGCATTTGGTGGCCACCTAGCCTTGATTGCAGGGATTACCTACATTCAGTAGCTGATTTCAGTAGCTGATTGCATCGATTAATAAGATGCAAAGCTGATTTCAGTAGTTGAATTTTAGCCTTGCTGATGGCTTCCATTAATAACATTCAGTTGCTGATTTTAGCAGCTGATTGTATCATGGATTGGTCACATTCAGTAGCTGAATTTCAGCCTTGTTAATGGCTTCCATTAATAACATTCAGTTGCTGATTTCAGCAGCTGATTGTATTATGGATTGGTCACATTCAGTAGCTGTTTGTATCATGAAAGCTGAATAATTAATGTAAGAATAAAAGAAATCTTACTTGGTTGATCAACATTAGCTTTGTGACTTCTTTGTTGATTGATTCTAATGGTTTGGTCACAAGTGTTCCAGCTGCCCTATTCCTACTGTTTCTTCTTGCTGGCTCTGTTTTTGTGAAAGGCCACATGCCTATTTTCCCTTCAAATATCAACTCCTCATTACTATCATATTGTGGGCTACTTACACAACAAAAAAACATGACTTTGTTGATGAATCTTTTGCTTTGGCATGATCTGTAAGGCTCTATTTCACCAGGCAAAATATAAGACCTTGTTTTACATTTTGTCATGAGAAACCACTTCTCATCTGCATGAATAACATTATCCATGCTTTTGAACTTTGTTGTTCCTGCTTGTACATCATATTTTAATGCAGCCAGGCAGAATTTCAGCTGTACTAATTTCTTCTATTATGAAAATCAATTGTTTTCATTTTCTCAACATCCAGCTGTACTAATTTCTTCCTTATTACTCCTACTTTCTTTGATGATAGATGAACGGGCATACCTCTCCTCCTTTGCTCCTCGACAAGCTTCCAGATTTTGTAAATAGTTCTCCGATGCAACCCAAATTTTAAAGCAGCTTCTTTGATTTTGCCCTTTGGAAGCTTTCAACCTTCAAGGCCTTCTATCAACATTTGAGCCAATGAATTTTTGACCTCAGTTGATATGTTGGGTTTGTGCATTTTTTGGTTTGGCATTTTTTGGTATGTAGGTAATCCCTGCAATCAAGGGATTTTGTAATTTTTTTGGGTGTAATTATAGAAGGTGTTTAGGGAATTTGTAATTATTTTTTCCCACAAGGATTGTATTATGAAAATTGCTTCTCTGTTAAACTGCAAGGAATTCCTTATTACTGTGCTATCAGTTTATAAACTGATAGAAGTACTAATCAGTTGGTGTTGTTGTTGGTGGAAAATTCAAATTTTCACCTGGATTGGGCCTTAATCTCACAAGGATTGCCTTCCAGTTAGTATTAGGATGGTAATTCAAATTTTGGTGGGAAAAGAAACCTCTTTTTAATCATTGAGGTGACTTTTGTTAATTTTTTCTTAATTCAACCCCATTATCTATATTTCCCATCATATTTATTCATTTCTTAATTTCCGTGCTTGGAGGCAAAATTGCCCTTTCGGGTGGGACAGAGGGAGTATATAGTTTTGTAAAAAATTTATGTTTAGCTTACAACCAAATTATATTTATTTTTATTCGTAAGTGGTGTAACAATATGTAAGTAATCCAATTCGGACCGCTCTCCATTAAATCTTGCGGGAAGGATATCGAGGGTTCTATTATCCGTAATCACAAATTTCCGCGACTTTCCAATGATCAAATTGACCAAGCAAAGCAAGGAATGACCTTTTGTATATTAAAAACATCAAAAGGACATCGCAGTAATAATAAAAGTAAATAAATACTGACTCTACAATTTGATACGCACGGACCACCTTATAAAAGGAAGTGTCTATCGTGCGCACCTCCTTGTCATTTCCATCTACATACAGGCCTCTTACTCCTTCATTTGGGACAAGAAAAATCTAAGAAAAGTGAAAATTATGGGACATTCTGCATAATTAAGAGCAGAATTCTCTCCTTGTTAATCACCTTAAACAAACCAAACACTTTCCGACAAAATCATAACCTAGAAAGATAGAAAAGAACCAATATTGATGAAATCTCATTCCAAACCTTAATAACACTTTAATATTTCATTTTCAAGTCTTTTAATCTATTATGAATCATTGTTGTTGAATCTACCATTCATAATGTAGTCTTTATTTGTTTTGTATATTGTAGACCCAAACCATCTAAATGATACTACAAGATCTTACATACACAATGTGCTTAAGAATGGAGTTCTAATGGGGATAGTGGTTTGTTTATATTTCATATATTGATTTTTCATTACTTACTTTCAAATGTATTTACTTCCTAATATCATCTTTTGATCAATTTTTCTTTTAAATTACTATGATACTGTAAGTATGCCAATCCAATTCGCTACCCTTTTAGGTGCATTTTAATACGATAAAATTGCATTAAGGGGCGTTTTGGTAAATTTCCGGTCTATTCCGAGACTTCCGAAAACATTTCATAAGTTTCTCACGAAGGAAGTACCTTTTGGTACTTTGCTCATGCTAAAGGACCTTCAGGGAATAAACCTTTTTGGACCTTTTGGGTATTTACTCAGAATATTCCAGAAACTGGTTTTGGCGCCAAAAACAGTTGGTGACACCTTGTGTCACGCGACAAGTCGAGGCATGAAAAATGGTTATAGAGGGTCGTGCGACACACTGTGACCATCAACTGCAGCCTATAAATAAGACTCTTCCCATCTCAGAAAGGGATCCCAAATTTCACATACTGTTACTCTGTCAAAATAGCAGCGTAACACACACACACTAAACACACACCTCTCTCTCTCTCCTACCCAAATCCACCTTCAATTCCCCCCAATTCAACCCAATTCATCCATCACCTCTTAGATCCTTCATCCATCAACCCAATCCAGTTCAAGCACCTCCAGAAGCAGCTGTAGAAGGGTTCTATACCAGCCTTGGTATAGAATTCGTGGAATCAACAAGGGTAACTGTAAGTACGCCAATCCGATTCGCGACCCCTTTTAGGTGCATTTTAATATGATAAAATTGCACTAAGGAGCGTTTTGGTAAATTCCCGGTCCGTTCCGAGACTTCCGGAAACATTTCTTAAGTTTCTCGCGAAGGAAGTATTTTTTAGTATTTTTCCTAGACAAAAGGACCTACAGGGAATTAACTGCTTTTGACTTTTAAGGAATTAATTCAGAATGTTCCAGAAGCAACATTTGGCGCCAAAAAGAGTTATTGCTTGCTTAAGTCGTGCGACAGATCGAAGCATGGAAAGTGGATGCATGAAGTCGTGCGACACTTCATGCCCATCAACAGCAGCTATAAATAGAGCCCTCTGCCTCTCATTTCAGGATCCCAATTGGGACTTCACAACGTCACTCTGTCAAAATCCCTCCAGAACCACTCTCTATCCTCCTTCCACATAAAACCCCAACCAATCCTACCTCAATTCCACCTCCCTCTCATCCAACTCACCCCCACTTACCTTCATATAACCCCCACCATTGAGGACCTGAAGGCTAGCACTCCATCTGTACTCAATTACACGTCCAGAAGCTGAATTGAAGGCCAATACACCTAACTTGGTGTATTGGTGGTGGATCTATAAGGGTAACAAGTCTATCTCCCTCTCTCTCTCTCTTACTACTTGCTTAATTGCAATTTCCTCCCTCCACCTGGTAATTGAGCTCCATTCGCTTCAATTATCAGGTGGAAACTGCCATCTCTCTGTTTAAATGTGCTTTGCTTGATCCAATTGCTTGTTCATGATATGATCTAATTGTAATTGCAATTTGGTTGTCAAGGGAGTGTGGATCTCCCATATTCACACTCCTTTGGCCGATCTGGTATTGATTCGTGTTGTATTGAATTGATTTGGTATGATGATCTGATTGGATTTGGTATCTGTTGATTCTATTTATCAATTTGTAAGATCCCTGCAGATGGTAAACATGTGTCACGCGACACATCGTGTTAAGCATGTCCTGTGTCACGCGACACATGGTGACCATTTACAGAGATCATTCTTCTGTTGTAAGCTTGTTCATCCAGATCACTTGTCATGCAAAACAGAGTGTGGATCCTCAATATCCGCACTCATTTGAAGTGATTTGGATAGATCTGTGTTCGTTCTATGCTTGATATGTAAAACCTCTGCAAAGTTTCTTGTAGTGTCACGCGACACAACTGACCCATCAGGTCCTGTGTCACGCGACACAACAAGCCCTCTGCAGCAGGTTCATTTCAGTTGTATCCCTGTTCTCCCTCGTTGTAAAATGGGATGTGGCCTCCCAGAGTCAATGGCTCACAAGTTGTAATCCCCTTTCTTGAGCAATAAAATGAAGCATTAATATGCATTTATACACATATCTTGTCTCACACTTTGCACACACATTTGGATGTTTTGAATGTTGAACATAGAAAGACTCGTCCACGGACGAGGCGTGTTGGGTGAACTCTCGGTTCTTCCCAACACGTAACCTGACCCCCGAATCCAAAATTCTCTTTCAAAAGGTTTTCAATGTTTCCTTAAAAATGGCGTGGCGACTCCCTATTTTTATATTTTTTTTCGGTGAGCGTTCATTCAGTGGCGACTCCGCTGGGGACTTGAAACTTGTTTTTCAAAAGTGGGCCAAACTTTTGTGCTTGTTCAACGTCCATTTCATTCATTTATGTGTGCTTGGTTGTGTGACATTCTATGTGCCTAAAATGCATTTTATTGCTTTGCTTTATTCCCTCCCCCTTCCTTGCTTCCTGTTGAGATTGTGCTAGTGCTGGGGCTGAGTCATTGCATTATGCTTGGAGGCTGGGGCTGATTTGGTTTTTGTTCAGATTCTGGATATGTGACTCCTTATGTCACGCGACACATTTGACCTCCTCATTCCTGTGTCACGCGACATAAGTGGTCATTTTGCAGGAGTTGGATTCTGGTGCAGGTTATGATTGTGGGGCAGTCCCTCATGATCAGATTATTGATCCTTGATTATTGTGCTTTGTGGGGTGTGTGTTGTTTTTTCCTTTTCCCCCTTTTCAAAAAAAAAAATCATTTTTCGCAAAATAAAGGAACATAGCCGTCCTTCACACTACTTCACATAGATCTAGAACCCTCGGGTGCGATTGACGGCATCGCGAACGGTGATGTATTTTGCCTACGCTTGAGCGCCTAATATCAAACCTATCCCCCTAGTGCGTTATAGGTGGCGCCACACTTTTAACCTCACCCAAAACGGTTGGTTTTTGACACGCCATTTTCAAAATACATTAAAATGAATTGTTTCAAAATTCTTAATAGACTTTCGTACCTACCCAAAACCTAGTACGTGTGGGCATGTTGCCATCGCAACATGATTTCACGAGAGGACATGACGTTCCCACGGCATGTTCTAACAAGAGATCATGTCGCTTTGTCAACGTGCACCGACGAGAGGTCATGCCGGATTTTTCCTTGAAATTCTTCAGGAATACCCGTTATGCTGCCCAAATTTCTCCAGAAATTGGGGCTACTCATTCGTCCCATAAATGCTTTGGTTTTATTTAGGTATTATCGCCTATTATTAATTTTGAAACAATACATTTGGTGTATTTTTGAATGATGTGTCTTAGGTTCCCCTGAGGTCTAGTTTGCGTGAATAAAGGGTTAGCCTTTCCCAACCGTTCCTAGGACTTAAAAAACACCGATTTTTACTTGAACACTGATAAGATGTTGCATGAGTCCGTCTCCTTTCCCGTTCTTCCCTCTCCCATACCTTCTGAAAGTTCTCTACCCTCCGTCTATACACTCTCTCACCTCTTCACCGTTGCAAGGCTACGACAAGTTGGGTATGTGCTCCTGTTCCCGGTGCTCATTGGTCCACATTCCCGAGGCGGAAGCAGTTCAAATGCCCGAGCAGTCGTCCATCTGATTCGGAATCCAAAATTCTCGGTGCAGAGAAGATTATGGCCCACCAATCTGGAAGTTCATATCCCATGGTTCTGCAGAGTGCAAATGGTGCGTCCATCGAAAAGTTGCGGGCTACCCTCGAAGCTATTTTTCCTCGCGAGCGGGAGGCCCGGTTGTTTGCTCAGATTGCTAAAGCTAAGGAGGACGACTTGTGAAGGACAGAAAGATTGAGAAGGGTCCTCACCGCGCCGATGGCAACGATACTCTTCCTTCCATCCAATGTTGATGCAGTCGATCAGCCCTCGTAGGATCTAGAATGTTCCCTTTGTGGACATCGAGTCTGTCGAGTCCACTTCGGACCAGTTTTTGCTTTGCAGTAATAAAAATCTTTGTTTCTATTCTTGCTAGACTCGAGACATCACTTGCACACCTGCGTTACACTCGATTGAAATGGTCTTATTCCAAATGATCACTTGTGCTGCTCACCGACTAACACTTTGAAATGACTAATGTTTGAATCAATCAGAGTGAGAAAATCGACTGATATCCTTCTCAAAGTGGGGCTCACCAACTCCCCATCTCGCGTCTCCTGTGCTCACATATCTTCCTTCGCCAAACCATCTCGTTGTTCAATGAATTTACATGGATCTTCCCCAGAGTAAGCTTAAGCAAGCAATGAAGACTTGATCTCGTTCGGATCATCCGGTAGGGACTGCGGTTGAAACCTTTCACCCATAGGAAAGTCATTACCTCACCCTCACTAAACAATACCCTTTCAATTCAAGATCGACATGTTTTGAAACCCATTTAGCCATCGCCAGAAGAAGAGGGACTATCCTTGAGGCTCCCGTAATTCAAAAGAAGCATCGACCGTCTCCAAGCTCAAGAACGACGGAAATCAATGATCCATCCTGGGGACTAGCTGAAATGCTCCTCTCAAAGACAAAATTGAAAAAAAGAGAGAGACAAAAAATACAAAAAAAAAAAAAGAATAAAAAAAAGAAGAAAAGAATAGAAAGAGAGCCTAGTCCCCAGCAATCCTCTCAAAAGCAAAAGTCAAAGGATTCAGTCGTTATTCAAAGGGAGTCTCAGAGCGAACAAAGAGACATCACGAATGTCCCTCACCATTACCTCTAACCAATTCCGGCCATCCTCTCGATTTTAGAGGATATTCCCACTGCCTTAACCAATTTCAAGCCGTCCTCTCGATTTTAGAGGATATTTCCATTACCATTACCCTTGCCCTTGACCAAAGCCAAGATTGACCTCTCATTCTTAGAGGCAATGAAGATGCAATCATGGATTCCCTCACCCTAGAAATTACAAACATATCCCCAAAAGACAACCTCTCATCTTTAGAGGTTCAGCCAGCAAAAGGCCTAGCCGACCTCTCGTTTTAAGAGGTCATGATATCCTAAATCACCCGAGGGCCGATCAAAACCCCGAGACCCAGTCGTAGTTCCTACCGGATAGCAGTTTCATTCCAATATCGTCGAGATCTAAAACAGATTATTGCTTAAAGCGGAGCCAAATCCTTCCCGGCTCAAAGGACCGTCAAGCGAAGATTGTGCAAATTCCATCCATTCATTCGAAGTTTTATGTGAGCATATTTTATTCCTCCTCCACAAACACTTGCCGTGGACGTCCCACTGGGGCTTCACATCCGTGTCTCCCATCGACACTCCAAGAGGACATGTTTTTCAATGATCAAAATCCTCAAAGGTCCTCAGATCCTCGAATTCCAACGTTCATTCTATTCATTCGGGATAAGTCGGAACTACAGCGACCTGAGCTCCTCCAAAGGAGGGGAACGTAGGCAACCATAACTGGTCCGGTCGAAATCACAAACAGATCTCAGAAGATCCGGTCTCCTCAAGGATCATCCCCATACACTGTCCATCCTTCCGAGTTTGATTCTCGATATCAGTGGGCTTTCTCCTCAGGATTCTGTAAGTACCCAAATCTGGCTCATGCCTTCCGGTTAAATTTCCCGGCAATTTCCCGGACTTTCCTAAAGTTCAGGAGCAATTCGGGAACTGTTCCGAACCTTCCGAGGGATGAAGGGACTGCTTGGAATTAAAAAAGCACGTTTTCCTTGAATATAAAATCCTTCTAGAAAGGCCACCTTGCATGATTCTAGAAAGATGCTGAGTCATAAGTGATAATGCCGCACGACTGCATTAGGAGAGAACTCCAGGCCGCACGGCTTCATTCGCTCTTTAGACTGCCTATAAATAGAGGCCTCCTCTACCCATTTGATATACGAATTTTCAGCACCAAAACTCTATCCAAAGATCACCACGAAAATTCAGGAAGCTGAAGAGTGCCAAGAGCCACCTCCCTCCTCCTTGAAGCCTCCAAAAGTTGGTCCCTCCACTAGGCGAAATTCAAAGAAGAAGAGGTCACCACCATTGGTAACCTCTCACCCCCTTACCTTGCATTATACTTGTTTTATGTGATATACTTGCTCCTTGCATTTACATATTGCTATATATTGCTTGGTAGTTGGTATATTGTTGTTAAAGATCATATCTTTGAACATGTAAATCATTTTCCCCTCCCTTTGCATCCTTTGCATTAAAATAGCATCTTTTGCTCATAAAAATGTAGTCTTTACATTAAAGGTGCATCCTTTGCACCTAAAAATCTCTTTTTTACATAAAAATGATATCTTCATGCATCCTTTGCACTTAAAAATGTAGTCTTTACATTAAAATTGCATCCTTTGCACCTAAAACCCATTTTTCATACATAAAAATGCATCCTTTGCATTAAAAATCATCTCTTTACAATCAAAGTTGCATCCTTTGCCTTCAAAATGACATCTTTATGCATCCTTTGCATATAAAATGCTATTTTCCACATAAAAATGCATCCTTTGCATAAAAATCATTTCTTTACATAAAAAGCATCATTTGCAAACAAATAGCATCCTTTGCACCCAAAATGTCATCTTTTCATTAAAAATGTCATTTTTACATGCATTCCCCATGTCCCCATTGGTATCCTTTGGAACGGACCGGTGTAAAGGTCCTATCTTTACATCGTTTCTTCCATTAAAGGTGCCACAATCTCTTTAGAAAGGGATAGACCTTGAACCCTATATCTCCGATTATCACTTGAGACGAGCATGATAGCCCCTATATAAGCTCAATCGTCTCAAGATGTAGGATTGATGGGCTAAGGACACTCCTTTTCTAAAGAACCTCATTTTGGACTATAAAAGAGAGTCCTTCTCTCGATCACGCAAGACCCAAGGTCAAATAGCGATGATCACAAGTCCAAGATGAGGACGGGATCAAAGTCCCGAACACATAAAAATCCAAGAAATCCCGAGCAATAACCAACTAAATGGTTTATACGTCCGGAAGACAACTTGGAACATCCCCCCCTCTTTTCAACACATGCACACAAGAAAGCACGCAAGCAAGCACGAAAAATGGAATCTAGGAAGACTTGCTACGGCAAGGCACCTTGGGTGAACGACGATCCGTTCTTCCCAAGGGGTAACTTAACCTCTGAACCCTAAAAACCTTTTTTTCAAAGTTTTGAGGAAATCAAATGGCGTGGCGACTCCGTTTTTCAAATTAAATCGGATGTTTTCAAACTCAAGTGAATCCAATTTAAAAAAAAACAAAATAAATTTGGGCACACATTCACAGTTTGGCGACTTCGCTGGGGATACCCAAAGGAAAAAAGCTTTTATTTTCAAAATAAAAACGATACCCGGTATATAGGTGGAAACCACTAACCTTCCTGTATCGCTCCCTAACCCGGGGCTTGGGATAAACGGTGGTCTAACAATCCCACGTACCGGTATCCCTTTTTTTTTGAAAAAATAAATAAAAAGAAAGCTTTTTCCTTTGAGCGGGTTAGCCTCCCGTCACGAATTCCATTTTATCGTGCTTGCTTTCTTTCCTTGCATTGCATCTTGCATCTTGAGAATTGTGCATACTCTGAACATGAAACTTGCTAAAGCTGAAAAGGTGCCTAAAATGTTCGGAAAGCAACCTGAAACTACAAAGGAGTGGAACTTGGAAAATTGATCCATGCAGCCGTACGGCTTAATCCTCCCTGAATTCTGACCGGGCGGCCTCATTGGCAATTCCACCAGGACAAAATTGAGGATAATCTGCCAGCCTTGGCAGCTTAGGGCTATTCAGTTCCAAGACTGACTGGGGCTTCCAGAAAATTTACGTGCCTTAACTGTTACATTTTCCCCCGTCCCGAAAAATCATTCCTTTTAAAACACATTTATGAAAATCTCTGTTTTAACTCAAAAAGGAACATTTTTTAGGAGACCGCACACTACGCGCACCTTATATATCCTGTACACTTTGCACGCACGTCCCTTTAAACCCGGGGTGGTTGTTCAGTTGCAGTCACGGACAGCCTTACGATGCTCCCGGGCGCGCACGGAATCACCCCAAACTCCCCATGGCAGCCAGTGTCGACCAATGCACAGTCCGTGTCACACGTTTCAAAAAACCGTGACTTTTGGTTGGTTTTTGGTCTAGTCCGTGTCATATAGCCCAGTTGCATATCCCCGTAAAGGTCAAGCCTTAGTTCATAACGGAAGTCAAGGTCCTTCGCACAAGCGAAACTCTGCCAAAATTCCGACAAGGAAAAAATTGGTAGAATCTTGACTCCGGCATTGACTTTGACCTTGACCCGCACGGAATGCGTAAGAGTCTAGACCGAGTCCTTGCCAAAAATCCAAAGATCTTTCGCGCAAGCGGAGTTCTGCCAAAATTCCGATGAGGAAAAATTGGCAAGATCTTGACCCGGCATTGACTTCGACTTTGACTCACGCACAACGTATGCAACGAAGTTCAATGTGACACTGTGTCATCCGGCTTTTGCCGCCCGACCCATGGCTATTATCTTCTCGGACATTGCCAAAAAGTCAAAACGTCATTCGCGCAAGCGAAACTCTGCCGAAATTCCGTTAAGGCTGAAAGACGAGACTTTCCCGGTATTGCCTTGACTATAATCCGCATCGCTCATGCGTTAAAAGTTCCTATGACCCGCTAGACCCGTTAGGAGCGTTCTTTTCTCTCGATCGGTGGGATTCGCGTGCCCTATAGGACCCTCGCCCGGGGCTGTCCACCCTGGGAGGTCAAAATACAGGTGGAATACGAGGGGCTTATAGACGTAGTGACGGAACCCACTGATCCAGGATCTAGAGTAGTTGCGAAAAAGAAGGGCAAACCCCCTTTTCCAATCAAATAGAAATAAATAAAAGACATGGTTTTAAGTAAACTTGAACAATTAACGGAATCATAATTGCATGGTCCTATCTCTGGGAACCCTAATCGCGACCTCCTCGGTCCGATCTCTGATTTTCCATTTCGACCTTTCGTGGTCAAATCCCTAATCGCGACCTCCTCGGTCCGATCTCTGATTTTCCATTTCGACCTTTCGTGGTCAAATCCCCAATCGCGACCTCCTCGATCCTATCTCCGATTTTCCATCCCGACCTTTCGCGATCAAATCCCCAATCGCGACCTCCTCGGTTCGATCTCCGATTTTCCATTTTGACCTTTCGTGGTCAAATCCCTAATCACGACCTCCTCGGTCCGATCTCCGATTTTCCATTTTGACCTTTCGTGGTCAAATCCCTAATCGCGACCTCCTCGGTCCGATCTCCGATTTTCCATCTCGACCTTTCGCGGTCAAATCCCTAATCGTGACCCTCGGTCCGATCTCCGATTTCCTATCTCAACCTTTCGCGGTCAAATCCCTAATCGTGACCTCCTTGGTCCGATTTCCGACTTTCGATCTCTACATTTCAAGGTCTCATCTTTTCCGATCAATTAGGATTAGGAGAAAATATGTTTTGAGTAAAACTTAAGCGATAAGTGCATGTTACTTGAGCCTTCAGCCTAAACACTTACCTTCGAGTCTAAACCTTACCTATCTCCCGAGTCTAAACCTTGTCTATCCCTTTCCCGCAGCGAGAAAGAAGTGGGTGGGAATACCGGGTCAGTGGCTTTTCTGCGAAAGCCTTAGGTTCGTACGGTTGCAGCCGCGGAAGCCTTAGGTTCGCAGGTTCGGCGTAACCGTCGCTTTGTCGGCTCGAGAGAGTCAGAATGGCAGATTTGACAGAAAACAGTGAGGTACAGGAAATCCAATGATTAGGAAGGAAGAGTTAGTCTTGGCTTTGGAAAATGCCCATAAGGTTCATGAGGAACAACAAGCCATGCTTATCGATGCACTCCGTCGTCATGGAGTTCAGGTAACGGTCGAAGCCAACGATTCTCTGGTAGTGGTCAAAGATGAGACTTCAGAAACAGTGATTTCAGTCCCTTCATCCTATAACCAAGACCTTCCATACTACAGCCAATACCTTCCCCCATCCGCATATGATCCCTTGCCAAGGACCACTCCTCCTCGCCTTTTTCCAACATCCCGAGTCCATCGTGGCTCCATCGCCCTCGCCTCCCGTAACGGATTGGGCTTCACCCCACTGCCTCCCCGGTTTCGCAATGCACCGCCGCTTTATGCTCCAGCTTCACATAATCAGTTTGAGATATGTGGCTATGTTCTGAAGCCCCTATACCCACCTGAACGCAATCATGAGTTGCCAAAAGAAAATCCAGATGATTCAAGTTTTCAGCTGTCACCTACCAGACTTAATGAATTCAGCCGTCAGTTTGCTACTATGGTTCCCTCCGCCGATACAAGTCCTGTTGCGAGTTCCAGTAACTCGAGAGTTCCCGTTGACCCCTATGTGGCAATATTGATGGAGCAAGTGAAATAAATGCAGGAGAAGCTTGACCTCATGATGAGTATCAATACTCCCTTGACCCAAGACATCGAACCAGGCAAGGAAATGATTCCACCAAACATAACCCAATTCCACCAACACCAAGCAAAGAACCGTACTACTCAAGACCAGCCCTAATAAAGGAAAGAGTGTCGTAGCCTCCTTCAGCCAAATCCAACAATGGAACCAATTGGACAATGGAAATCCAAGTCTTGAGAACAAAAATATCTCCCAAAAACTCCGCTCCCTTCATTTTGACAATGCGGAGATGCCTTTAAGCAAGATTCAGGAAGAGCTAATGAAAGAAAAGCTGATAAAGCCACTAGAGAATTGGAAGCCCAAGAACCCCAACGTTCGGTTGGATGAGTCTAAGCATTGTCTTTTCCATCAATACCCTGGGCACGACACTGATGATTGCAGCTATTTGAGGTATTGGATCCAGAAATTGATAGAAGATGGGAAGCTCGAGAATCTCCATGGGCCAAAAACAGAAAGCTATGGTAAGAGGTCGATTCTGGAAGTGCAAGATCAGAAATGTCAGCTTGATGATTTTGGGATGCCCATGAGCAAAGTTTTTGACGATTTGGTGAGACAAGGCCTTCTCACACCTCTCGAGAATTATAAGCCGAGAAACCCACGTAACGTTGACAGGACCAAGTTCTGCGAATACCACAATCATTATGGTCGCATGACAGACAAGTGTTTGAATCTGAGGAAAGAAATTCAAGGGTTGATCTACGAAGGAAAGCTCAAGTTCCCTGGCAGTCCAACCAGCGAGGAGTAGCCAGTCTAGGAGTTACCTATCCTCGAGCAAGATTAAGAAATAATATAGTCTCTCAGTCACCCTTCGTAGGTTCTAGTACTTTTCTCTTTCAATCAAGTCCTCCTCGGACATTGTAATTAATCTTAAATCTTCTATAAAAGAGTCTTTCTTCTTTTCTTGCTAGACTTAAGACATTATTTGCACACCTACATTACATTTAATGAAATAGTTTTATTTTATATGATCACTTGCATTGCTCAATAAATAATCTCTCGAAATAATTAACGTTCTGATTAATCAGTGTGAGAAAGTCAACTAATGCCTTCCCCATACACTTTCCTTAGCTCACAAAAGGCCTCCGTCAAGTCATACACTTTTCTTATCTCATAAAAGCCTTCATCAAGCCATACGCCTCCCAAATCATGTCCTCACCATCACCTTGACCAAGTCAACGACGGCGGCAACATCAAGGAACAACAAAAGGCCACTCAGCTTCGAAAAATTGACCACGTGTCGACAACAACCTAGGAGCTCGCCTCCGACTTCAAGGGCATCAAGAAATTTCAAGCAGGGGCTCGCCTTGGCCCTCATGTGCTTTAAAAAAAATATAATAATAATAAAGTGCAAAAAGAGTAATACCCAGCTAGGCTAAAAACCTTGTAAAGGGTTGTCTAGGCAAAAAATAGGGTTGCACGTAAAAGAAATAAAAAGAGAAAAATATAGTGCAAAAAGAGTAATACCCAGCTAGGCTAAAAACCTTGTAAAGGGTTGTCTAGGCAAAAAATAGGGTTGCACGTAAAAGAAAGAAAAAGAGAAAAATATAGTGCAAAAAGAGTAATATCCAGCTAGGCTAAAAACCCTGAAAGGGACAGTCTAGGCAAAAAACAGGATTGCGCATAAAAAAAAAAATTGAGGCCAAGGACCCAGCACCGCCAATCAAAAGCTTGACGGAGGGGCAAAATCAAAGCTCGAAGAACGGATGTTGTCGATAATAATGGAGTGGTCAAAGCAAAGGCCGAAGAATATCGTAAGTCCTTAAGCTAGATCCAAATTCCTTCTCTCCCGATGAAAGATGAAAATTAGGAAGCAATTGAAACAGCCGTCAGAAAATGACTTGGTCAAGGAATCATCTCGAGGCCCACGCCTCATCATCCAATCTTCTCATCCGAGCCTTTTCACTAAAGGAATCACAAATCTCATTTCCCAAAGCCAGAAACAATCCAGCCAAAGCCGAACTACGGCGACCTGAGCTCCTCACAATGAGGGGAACGTAGGCAACCAGAAATGGTCCGGTCATAAGCATATTTAGATTCCAGAAAATTCGGTCTCATCAACGACCTCTCTCATAGACACAGTCAAATCTCAAAAAATCTGGTCTCATAGACACAGTCAGATCCCAGAAAACCCGGTCTCATCAATGACCTCCCTATACACAAACCTTTCTTTCACACCAGCTAACCTTGATCCGCGACATCAGTTGATTTTCTCCTCATGATTAATCAAAATGTTTATTCATATCGAGATTAGTGGTTGAATAACCCGAACATTAATAAAGGGTTTTAAGCAATCTTGTGATCATTGTAAATAAAACAAGTTTTCAGATGTCTTGACAAGTCTTCCTTTTCTACATCTTAGGAGAAATAGAGCTAAACACTGATTTTCTGTCAGCAGGGGCTTCCATACACTTTTACCATCCTTTCTACGCTTATTCTCTCTCAAAAGAGTCAAACCCAAAGCGAGTTTCTTGTGCCTACGTCGAATAAGGCCATCAAAATAACACAAAATCGGGATCTATTCCCACCTTTCGAAAAAATATGCCCCTGCATGTATAAATTTCTAAAAATTCCCTTCTTCCACATCTTCTTGCGGTTGACTGAGTGACTAAAAAAAAAAAGTGAATAAGTACAAAAGGATAGGTTTTTCCCTCTTCTGCTACAATTCGCATTAGGGCTGCCTTGAAACTCTTCAAGGTCGGGGCTTTGCCAAGCCATTTCTTTAGACTGGGGCTTCTTTAGTCATTTTTGGGGTCCGCATCAGGTTCCTCACCATGTCACAAGATAGATTCAGTCTTGGTCAGATTAACCTCAGGATCACTTTCGCAGTACCAATCATATTGGAATTTTTGCTAGGTCATCAGACTGGGGCTTCACCAAGCCACTTCTTCGAAACCTAAAACCTCGTCTACTCAGTTCATCCAACCGGGGCTTTGCCAATGAAAGGATCTTTCCTTGCTTTAATAAGACATGGGGCTTTGCATAAATTGTTCCTCAGATCGGGGCTCCGATAAGTCGCATCCACCTCTAGAAGAGAGGTTTGATCACTTCGACACCTGCTTTAATCTTTGGTTCTAAACGCCTGTCAACATCAGCTTCAAGTGTCAGAGTTTGAGAAAGGGACTCCAATCAAAACCCGAGGTCTAAACCCAGTATCAGCCCAAGAAGGAATCCTGGTCCACGTTGACAACATCTCAGCAATAGCAGCAGCTCATTCCGCACCCAAGGGATACGACCCCACCTGCTCGAAACCTGTCTCAAACAATTTCCAAACACATACATCCAAACACATGCATCCAAACACATTGTTTCATAAAAATCCTCTCACATTGCCTTCCCGCAAAAGAGTCAACCCGTGGCTCATGTGACATGCACAAAGAAAAATAACCTTAATTGATTACCAAATCAAAATAGGAAATACTTTTGCCCAAAATATTCTCGTTATCTCCAAATGGAATAACGCTTTCTCCCAAGTTTTCCCGTTACATCCAAATAGATATAACGTTTCCTCCGGAAAACCCTCCGTTATTGCCAAATGGGATAACATTTCCTCCGGGAAACCCTCCGTTATTTCCAAATGGGATAACGTCTCCTCCAGGAAACCTTCCGTTATCGCCAAATGGGATAACGTTTCTTGTTAAAAATCTCAGTTATTGCCAGAAGGCAATAACATTTTGACCTTTTTCGATCTCCGTTATTCCCGAAGGAAGGAATAACATTTCGACCTCTCTCGCGATCTCCGTTATTCCCGAATGAAGGAATAACATTTCGCTATCTCTTTCGATCTCCGTTATTCCCGAAGGAAGGAATAACATTTCGACCTCTCTCGCGATCTCCGTTATTCCAGAATGAAGGAATAACATTTCGCCCTCTTTCAATCTCCGTTATTCCAAGATGAAGGAATAACATTTCGCTATCTCGCGATCTCCGTTATTCCCGAATGAAGGAATAACATTTCGCTATGTCTTTCGATCTCCGTTATTCCCGAAATGAAGGAATAACATTTCGACCTCTCTCGCGATCTCCGTTATTCCCGAATGAAGGAATGACATTTCGCTATCCCTCGCGATCTCCGTTATTCCCGAACGAAGGAATAACATTTCGCTATCTCTTTTCGATCTCCGTTATTCCAGAATGAAGGAATAACATTTCGGTCCCTCGCGATCTCCGTTATTCCCGAATGAAGGAATAACATTTCGCTATCTCCGTTATTCCCGAATGAAGGAATAACATTTCGCTATCTCGCGATCTCCGTTATTCCAGAATGAAGGAATAACATTTCGCTCTCTTTCGATCTCCGTTATTCCAAGATGAAGGAATAATATTTCGACCTCTCTTTCGATCTCCGTTATTCCAAGATGAAGGAATAACATTTCGACCTCTCTCGCGATCTCCGTTATTCCAAGATGAAGGAATAACATTTCGACCTCTCTCGCGATCTCCGTTATTCCCGAATGAAGGAATAACATTTCGGTCCCTCGCGATCTCCGTTATTCCCGAATGAAGGAATAACATTTCGCTATCTCGCGATCTCTGTTATTCCAGAATGAAGGAATAACATTTCGCTCTCTTTCGATCTCCATTATTCCAAGAGGAAGGAATAACATTTCGACCTCTCTTTCGATCTCCGTTATTCCAAGATGAAGGAATAACATTTTGACCTCTCTCGCGATCTCCGTTATTCCAGAATGAAGGAATAACATTTTGCCCTCTTTTGATCTCCGTTATTCCAGGATGAAGGAATAACATTTCGACCTCTCTCGCGATCTCCGTTATTCCAAAATGAAGGAATAACATTTCGCCCTCTTTCGATCTCCGTTATTTCAGGATGAAGGAATAACATTTCGACCCCTCTCGCGATCTCCGTTATTCCAAAATGAAGGAATAACATTTTGCTCTCTCGCGATCTCCGTTATTCCCGAATAAAGGAATAACATTTCGCTCTCTCGCGATCTCCGTTATTCCAGAATGAAGGAATAACATTTCGCTCTCTCGCGATCTCCGTTATTCCAGAATGAAGGAATAACATTTCGCTCTCTTTCGATCTCCGTTATTCCAAGATGAAGGAATAACATTTCGACCTCTCTCGCGATCTCCGTTATTCTAGAATGAAGGAATAACATTTCGCTCTCTTTCGAGCTCCGTTATTCCCGGATGAAGGAATAACATTTCGACTCAATAAAACTTGAACTACGACCAAGGCTTGATTCCTCCGGGATACGTAGGTAGCCTTTCATAAAAGGTCCAGCCATCCGACCACTTCGGTCACCCTGTTCCTTCATCGCTCCTCAGTGGTGAAGTAGCTCCTCATAGAGATATCCGACCACATCGGTCACTTCTAGCATATCCCCAGTAGGATCAGTCGCTTGACCTCCTAGGTCACTTTCTCTTCTATTTTCCCAGTAAGAGACCAGTTTCTCTTCGCCATTCCCCTGCGGATCTTATTCTGAACTACGGCCTGGCTTGATTCTTCCGGGATACGTAGGTAGCCTACTTTAGGTTCAGCCAATTCGTCACATGTGACACCCCCTTTCCCCGGTGGATTCTGAACTACGGCCTGGCTTGATTCCTCCGGGATACGTAGGTAGCCTTCTTTAGGTTCAACCAATTCGTCACATGTGACACCCCCTTTCCCCGGTGGATTCCGAACTACGATTATGGCTTAATTCCCACTCGGGATACGTAGGTAGCCTTCCAAAGGTTCAGCCACTCGACCACCTTGGTCACCCAATCCATCTCGGCATTCGCCAGATCGGATCCTTTTCTATCGACAACCCCACTCGCCCTGCAAGTGACGTTGCCGAGGGGCTTCTGTAAGTACCCAAATCTGGCTCATGCCTTCCGGTTAAATTTCCCGGCAATTCCCCGGACTTTCCTAAAGTTCAGGAGCAATTCGGGAACTGTTCCGAACCTTCCGAGGGATGAAGGGACTGCTTGGAATTAAAAAAGCACGTTTTCCTTGAATATAAAATCCTTCTAGAAAGGCCACCTTGCATGATTCTAGAAAGATGCTGAGTCACAAGGGATAATGCCGCACGGCTGCATTAGGAGAGAACTCCAGGCCGCACGACTTCATTCGCTCTTTCCAGACTGCCTATAAATAGAGGCCTCCTCTACCCATTTGATATACGAATTTTCAGCACCAAAACTCTATCCAAAGATCACCACGAAAATTCAGGAAGCTAAAGAGTGCCAAGAGCCACCTCCCTCCTCCTTAAAGCCTCCAAAAGTTGGTCCCTCCACTAGGCGAAATCCAAAGAAGAAGAGGTCACCACCATTGGTAACCTCTCACCCCCTTACCTTGCATTATACTTGTTTTATGTGATATACTTGCTCCTTGCATTTACATATTGCTATATATTGCTTGGTATTTGGTATATTGTTGTTAAAGATCATATCTTTGAACATGTAAATCATTTTCCCCTCCCTTTGCATCCTCTGCATTAAAATAGCATCTTTTGCTCATAAAAATGTAGTCTTTACATTAAAGGTGCATCCTTTGCACCTAAAAATCTCTTTTTTTTTTACATAAAAATGATATCTTCATGCTTCCTTTGCACTTAAAAATGTAGTCTTTACATTAAAATTGCATCCTTTGCACCTAAAACCCATTTTTCATACATAAAAATGCATCCTTTGCATTAAAAATCATCTCTTTACAATCAAAGTTGCATCCTTTGCCTTCAAAATGACATCTTTATGCATCCTTTGCATATAAAATGCTATTTTCCACATAAAAGTGCATCCTTTGCATAAAAATCATTTCTTTACATAAAAAGCATCATTTGCAAACAAATAGCATCCTTTGCACCCAAAATGTCATCTTTTCATTAAAAATGTCATTTTTACATGCATTCCCCATGTCCCCATTGGTATCCTTTGGAACGGACCGGTGTAAAGGTCCTATCTTTACATCGTTTCTTCCATTAAAGGTGCCACAATCTCTTTAGAAAGGGATAGACCTTGAACCCTATATCTCCGATTATCACTTGAGACGAGCATGATAGCCCCCTATATAAGCTCAATCGTCTCAAGAT
The DNA here is from genome assembly GCA_022495995.1 of Adenophora triphylla var. japonica. NCBI lineage: Eukaryota > Viridiplantae > Streptophyta > Magnoliopsida > Asterales > Campanulaceae > Adenophora > Adenophora triphylla. The sequence continues at coordinate 459,522 of JAFEMH010000820.1, read as the reverse complement.
GTAGGATTGATGGGCTAAGGACACTCCTTTTCTAAAGAACCTCATTTTGGACTATAAAAGAGAGTCCTTCTCTCGATCACGCAAGACCCAAGGTCAAATAGCGATGATCACAAGTCCAAGATGAGGACGGGATCAAAGTTCCGAACACATAAAAATCCAAGAAATCTCGAGCGATAACCAACTAAATGGTTTATACGTCCGGAAGACAACTTGGAACATCCCCCCTCTTTTCAACACATGCACACAAGAAAGCACGCAAGCAAGCACGAAAAATGGAATCTAGGGAGACTTGCTACGGCAATGCACCTTGGGTGAACGACGATCCGTTCTTCCCAAGGGGTAACTTAACCTCCGAACCCTAAAAACCTTTTTTTCAAAGTTTTGAGGAAATCAAAATGGCGTGGCGACTCCGTTTTTCAAATTAAACCGGATGTTTTCAAACTCAAGTGAATCCAATTTAAAAAAAAACAAAATAAATTTGGGCACACTTTCACAGATTGATAAAAATATTTGTTCATGTCAGCTTTGGCGGTTGACTAACCCGAACATCAATAAAGGGTTTTAAGCAGCTTTGTGATCATCACGAATAAGACAAGTTTTCAAGTGTCTCGACAAGTTTTCTCTTTCTACATCATAGGAAGATAGAGCTAAACACTGTTTCGGTCAGCAGGGGCTTCCATACACTTTTTCACGCCTTGTGATGCTTATACTCTCCCAAAAGAGTTAAACCCAAAAGCGAGAGTGTCATACACGAAATCGGGATTCATTTCCCACCCTCGAAGGATGTGCCCCTGCACGTAAACATTTCTGAGTCTTGTCCAGCGACTGATTGACTACGGTTTGAAATGATGGGTTGCCTCTTTGGACACAAGATGACTCTGCCTGCGATAAAGCTGCATGGAATTTCCTCAAGCTGGGACTTTGGTTAAGGTATTCCTCAGGCTCTCCTTACCAGATTCCCCTCAAGGTTTGCTTTGCACTGTCAACTGGGGCTTCGCCAAGCCGGGATCATTCTCTGCACCTTCTCTGGTGCTTGCTGTCTCAGACGCGCGATACACTTTGTCCTCAACTAGAAACGGACCTGCTGCAATTTGCACACCCGGGAGCGTCCCCGACTTGCCTAAGTTGCACCGTATCATCCATCACTCATACATTTTCCCACTTTATGGGAGAGGGTCCACCCCATTATAAACACTTTCGTTCCATACACGATCCCTCATAGCATAACGGCTACATACACATCTGCTCACCAAGCCGTGCAAAAAAACCCTCACTTCCCTTCCATCCCCAGATGAAATGGACTTGTGCAACAAAAGATTAATAATGCATAAGCAAGAGGTTAAATAAAGTGCAGAGTGCCTAGAGTGTTGTGTTTCCCCCCTCAGGGTACAATGATCAAGTGATCGTAATGTGATCGTGAGGACTGCCCCTCGAATCACAATTTTGGACAAGGATTCCAAATCCTGCAGGTGGCAGACCCCGCCTTTATTATCTTCATAAGGCCCGGACTCATCAGCATCATCTGAAAGAGCCTCAGCTGCCTCAGCCCCCAAGCAATGCTTGTCAAAGAAAAAGAGCCCCAGCTGCCCCAAAATCCAGGCAACAATGCTCACCAGTCTCGACGACTTCAAAGCCTATTTTGCAAAGACCGTCTCATGAACGGCCACCCAGAAAGCGTTGATAAGTGGTATGATCCCTCCGGCAGCCACGGTCATCAAGCAGTAGACCTCCGGCAGCTACATCTATCCCCAGCAGAACCTATGGTAGCATGAGACCCTCGACAACTACCTCCCAACAAGCAGTTACAGCCTAAGACCCTCCGGCAGCTACATCCACCCTCGCAGGTACAATGACCAATTGAACACTATCGAATTTTAAGGATTGCCCCTCGAAGCAAAAATCAAGACAAGAGCCCGCTCCCTAGCAAGCAAAAACCCCGTCCTACCAAGCAAAGCTCAGGACCCCAAAGCCAACCGCCAACAAAAGCTGTCCCGCACTCGACAGAACCAGAAAGCTACCAATAGGAGCAGCAGCGTGAGTTCCTCTGGCAGCTACAACCTCCCGTCAACCGTAGCATCAGTCCCTCCGACAGCTACAGGTAAACACATCATAGGTATGAAAGCATATCTCAGTCGATTACTTTCCTAAAAAGCATCAGTCAAGTCCTCAGGTGACTCCCCTAACAGTCAAATTTGTTCCACCGGCTATACGTCCTCTTCCCGAGGCAGCCATTTGGTCCACCGGCTATACGTCCTCTTCCCGAGGCAGCCATTTGGTCCACCGGCTATACGTCCTCTTCCCGAGGCAGCCATCCGTCCATCGGCTATATGTCCTTTTCCCGAGGCAGCCATTTGGTCCATCGGCTATACGTCCTCTTCCCGAGGCAGCCATCCGTCCACCGGCTATATGTCCTCTTCCCGAGGCAGCCATCCGTCCATCAGCTATACGTCCTCTTCTCGAGGCAGCCATTTGGTCCATCGACTATACGTCCTCCTCCCGAGGCAGCCACCCATTCCATCGGCTATACGTCCTCCTCCAGAGGCAGCCACCCATTCCATCGGCTATGCGTCCTCCTCCCGAGGTAGCCATCCATTCTCTTGGTCACACGTTCTCACCTTCCGAACTACGATTTGGCTTGATTCCCTTTTAGGGATACGTAGGAATCCTTTCTCCAAAGGTCCAACCACCCGATCTCCCCAGATCACTGTCCAGCCCTCTGCCTTATCCCTTGACCGCTCATTGGGATTGGGTCTTATTTTATCGACAACCTCACTTTTTTCAAAAGTGACGTTACCGAGGGGCTCTGTAAGTACGCCAATCCAATTCGCGACCCTTTTAGGTGAATTTTAATATGATAAAATTGCACTAAGGAGCGTTTTGGTAAATTCCCGGTCCGTTCTGAGACTTCCGGAAACATTTCATAAGTTTCTCGGGAAGGAAGTATTTTTTAGTATTTTTCTCGAACAAAAGGACCTACAGGGAATTAACTGCTTTGGACTTTTAAGGAATTAATTCATAATGTTCCAGAAGCAACATTTGGCGCCAAAAATAGTTATTGCTTGCTTAAGTCGTGCGACAGATCGAAGCATGGAAAGTGGATGCATGAAGTCGTGCGACACTTCATGCCCATCAACAACAGCTATAAATAGAGCCCTCTGCCTCTCATTTCAGGATCCCAATTGGGACTCCACAACGTCACTCTGTCAAAATCCCTCCAGAACCACTCTCTATCCTCCTTCCACATAAAACCCCAACCAATCCTACCTCAATTCCACCTCCCTCTCATCCAACTCACCCCACTTACCTTCATATAACCCCCACCATTGAGGACCTGAAGGATAGCACTCCATCTGTGCTCGATTCCACGTCCAAAAAATGAATTGAAGGCTAATACACCTAACTTGGTGTATTGGTGGTGGATCTACAAGGGTAACAAGTCTATCTCCCTCTCTCTCTCGCTTACTACTTGCTTAATTGCAATTTCCTCCCTCCATCTGGTAATTGAGCTCCATTCGCTTCAATTATCAGGTGGAAATTTCCATCTCTCTGTTTAAATGTGCTTTGCTTGATCCAATTGCTTGTTCATGATATGATCTAATTGTAATTGCAATTTGGTTGTCAAGGGAGAGTGGATCTCCCATATTCACACTCCTTTGGCTGATCTGATATTGATTCGTGTTGTATTGAATTGATTTGGTATGATGATCTGATTGGATTTGCTATATGTTGATTCTGTTTATCAATTTGTAAGATCCCTGTAGATGGTAAACATGTGTCACGCGACCCATCGTGTTAAGCATGTCCTGTGTCACGCGACACATGGTGACCATTTACAGAGATCATTCTTCTGTTGTAAGCTTGTTCATCCAGATCACTTGTCATGCAAAACAGAGTGTGGATCCTCAATATCCGCACTCATTTGAAGTGATTTGGATAGATCTGTGTTCGTTCTATGCTTGATTTGTAAAACCTCTGTAAAGTGTCTTGTAGTGTCACGCGACACAACTGACCCATCAGGTCCTGTGTCACGCGACACAACAAGCCCTCTGCAGCAGGTTCATTTCAGTTGTATCCCTGTTCTCCCTCGTTGTAAAATGGGATGTGGCCTCCCAGAGTCAATGGCTCACAAGTTGTAATCCCCTTTCATGAGCAATAAAATGAAGCATTAACATGCATTTATTCACATATCTTGTCTCACACTTTGCACACGCGTTTGGATGATTTGAATGCTGAACATAGAAAGACTCGTCCACGGACGAGGCGTATTGGGTGAACTCTCGGTTCTTCCCAACACGTAACCTGACCCCCGAAACTAAAATTCTCTTTCAAAAGGTTTTCAATGTTTCCTTAAAAATGGCGTGGCGACTCCCTATTTTTATATTTTTTTCGGCAAGCGTTCATTCAGTGGCGACTCCGCTGGGGACTTGAAACTTGTTTTTCAAAAGTGGGCAAAACTTTCGTGCTTGTTCAACTTCCATTTCATTCATTTATGTGTGCTTGGTTGAGTGACATTCTATGTGCCTAAAATGCATTTTATTGTTTTGCTTTATTCCCTCCCCCTTCCTTGCTTCCTGTTGAGATTGTGCTAGTGCTGGGGCTGAGTCATTGCATTATGCTTGGAGGCTGGGGCTGATTTGGTTTTTGTTCAGATTCTGGATATGTGACTCCTTATGTCACGCGACACATTTGACCTCCTCATTCCTGTGTCACGCGACATAAGTGGTCATTTTGCAGGAGTTGGATTCTGGTGGAGGTTATGATTGTGGGGCAGTCCCTCATGATCATATTATTGATCCTTGATTATTGTGCTTTGTGGGGTGTGTATTGTTTTTTCCTTTTCCCCCTTTTCAATTTAAAAAAAAATAAAAAAAATCATTTTTCGCAAAATAAAGGAACATAGCCATCCTTCACACTACTTCACATAGATCTAGAACCCTCGGGTGCGATTGACGGCATCGCGGACGGTGATGTATTTCGCCTACGCTTGAGCGCCTAATATGAAACCTGTTGTGGGTATTTTTCAGCATGGTGACATCTTCAGTTGATCCTGCATATCAAGATGTCATTCCACTGTAAGTATTGTTTCAATATTTACTTATTTAATATTTCCTAATATATTTATTCTTATTTTCCAGTAATTAAGAGAGAAGAAATGCGGGATATTCTCCAGCACGTTCAACATACCTTCAACGGCTAGGGCGACTTGGTCTCACGGAGGTTGAAAGGATAAGCTTATATCCCGAGATTGTAGGAACCGTATTTGACTCCTTCATACTTATTTATATTTAAGGGGAAATGGAGATGGAACACACTAAGGCTCATACGCACACACTCTACACACAAGCTCTTGTAATCTTCTCCATTGTCTTCCAAAGTTGTACTCATAATCATCATAGTGAAACTTTTAAGGTTGGAGACCTAACTCCCGGGGTTTTTTCCAAAGAGGTTATCACCTCCAAGGTTTTCCTCATTAACAAATCGCGGTGTCATTATTTCATTTTCTTGCTTTTGTTCCATATAGTCGAATTCCATAGTCCCCTCCTTATTGTTCAATCCACACACTAATCAAAGTTAAGATTCAACTCTATTGTTTTTTCTACCAAAATAATTTGGTGCCCACCGAGGGGCCTCGTGGTTTATCGGTTATTTGGATCATTTCCTAATCAAATTCACTATGTCTGCACCCCCCAATGTGTCCGCCGCCGGCAAAGGTCCCGCTGTTACTACAACATCAGGAGGCAGAACCAGCTTGTTACCACCACCTCCTCGCACCGGACCTCGGCCCAACTCAACCTACGAAGACTCCACAAAAGGGAACAACCTCTTCCAATGCAGATGTTGACATCCGGAGTATCCCGACCGGAGTTGAATCAAAGGTTGGACTGAAGCAAGACAAAGAACTCGAAGGTGCCGACCAATTCCATGATTAAGATGCAGTAAAGATCAACGGCTCATCGCGTCTCGGCTTGACAACATATCACCACCGCGTGCAAGGGTTCTCAACTTTGACAACACCGGAGGATCTACATTTGAGTGAATTCATCCCAATGGGCAGTCCTCCTCAAACTCATCCGCCGACATCCTTAATGATGTCGACATCCTTGCCCAGGGGACACCCCATCGACGCCATCTTCCGCAGGATTCACCCCGTTCATTCCATTCATTGACAGCACTACTGTCACGACTACTACGGACAACTCTGGTTTGCTAAATAATCTTTTTAATAATAATAATTTCAATCGTATTCCTATGGCTGACCCTTTTGCAGGAAACCCACTAGCCAAACAGATGCTGGATCTCGCAGAGGCGATAATGAACGTGCCGGGCGTAACTCCTCCAATCCAACCTGTGACTCAAAGCTGCTACAATCAATCCCGGTTTGTCCCGGCAATTGCAAATGTTGACATCCCAAAGCATTTCGGTGTACCATCTATGAAGTTGTACGACGACACCACGGACCCCAGAGGAGCATGTTGCACACTATCAAGAAAAGATGGACATAATTCATATTCCTCTTCAATCGGGAGGCCGCTTATGCGGGGATTTAGATCAACCTTGTGCGGACCAGCCCTCAAATGGTTGATTAGGCAACCTCTAGGTTCAATTGGTTCTTATGCCCACTTATCAACATGTTCTATAACCAATTCTCATGCAATAACAATTTGAAAGGTTGACAAGTGATCTCTACAATGTGACCCAGCGGCCTAATGAAACTCTAAAGGATTATGTCCACCGGTTCAATAAGGAAGTGCTAGAAATTCCCAATCTTGACATGTCGACTGACCACGTAAGCATTCAAAATGGGGCTGAAGAAAGATTCACAAGATATCAAGATTTGGTGATGACTCCTTGTAAGCGGTTGGAAGAAGTCAGGAGCAGGGCAGTGAGATTCATAAGACTGGAGGAAGACGAGCTGTGAAGATTGAAGTCCTCATCCAAGATGTCGACATATGACAACCCCGACAGAAAGACTGAATCGTCCCATCGCAGGAACCACCGTTCCAATCCTTATCCGAGAATTGACACTAGCAAAATTAATTCAATAGACGGTGAGGATGAAGATAACGATAATGTGCATAACATTTCTGATTATTGTTTTTCTGTTGACATTTCAGGTATACTCTGTGCAATGGGCAACCTTGGGGACAAAGCCAGATGGCCAAAGAAGACGAACAAAGCCACAGGATGGCGTGACAAATCAAAATGGTGCGCTTACCATGAAGACTTTGGACATGTTACTGAAGATTGCATAGCACTAAGGAAGGAGATCAGTTACTTGCTCTCGAAAGGACATCTTAAGGAGTTGCTGGGATCTAGGAAGAAGAAGGATGAAAATGCGGAAGCTCCTCATGAAGCCGAAAGACCAGTTTCTCCCCCAGCATCAACGAAGGTGATCAATTTTATCAGCGGAGGTTCAGAAATATGTGGCACATCCTATTCTGCAGCAAAACGACATGCTAAAGAGTCAAAAGAGGAGAAGCCAGAAAGACAGCCCAGGATGTCGACACCCTGCCAGGATCCAATCACCTTTGATGAAAGTGATCGAGATAACTTGCTGGAACCCCATCACGACGGTCTAGTTATTTCCTTGCAGATCGCCAATTGTACAATCCGGCGCATACTGGTTGATGGGGGTAGTTCTGTAAATCTTATTATGTTGGGCACTCTTAAGGAAATGAACATCCCAGAATCAGAGATCATTAAGAAGTCCTCAGTACTGGTAGGCTTCAGTGGGGAAGTCAAAGAAACGGTGGGGGAGATAAAGCTTCCTATATACTCGAAGGGCCTCAATACCATGGAACGGTTCTGCGTAATTGATTGCGCAACATCTTACAATGTCATTCTTGGAAGACCGTGGATTCATGGAATGAAGGCTGTACCCTCCACTTACCATCAGTGTGTGAAGTTTCCAACACCTTGGGGTGTCGCTAAGATTTACAGTGATCAACAGGTGGCCAAGGAATGTTATAAAACTTCAATGAAGGCGTCGACATCTCCAAAACAAGCATAGCAATTACCGAGGAAAGTACGTGAAGTCCTGGAAGCTAGGGAGGATGATGTGAAAGAAGTATTGCTAGACCCTTCCAACCCGGACATCAAAGTACTTATTGGCACTGACATCCCATCAGATATAGAAGAAAAGCTTGTGGATTTATTAAGAAGCAGAATAAAGAGTTTTGCTTGGAAACATGATGACATGACAGGCATCAACAAAGATGTCATCACTCACAAACTTAACGTAGATCCTAGCTTCAAACCAGTACACCAGAAACGTAGGAAGTTTGCAGAAACCAGAAACCAGATCATCAAGGAAGAGGTAGAGCGCCTACTCAAAGCCAACATGATACGAGAGGTCAATTATCCAAGATGGTTAGCAAACGTGGTTGTGGTGGAGAAGAGAAACGGGAAATGGCGAGTTTGTGTCGACTTCACCGACTTAAACAAAGCTTGTCTAAAAGATCCTTTTCCTTTGCCGCACATAGATTCGTTAGTTGATGCCACCTCCGGACATGAAATCCTCACATTCATGGACGCATCCTCAGGATTTCAACAAATTCAGATGGAACCATCTGACCAAGAGGACACCGCCTTCATAACACCCACAGGTATTTATTGTTATATTGCCATGCCTTTTGGACTAAAAAATGCAGGTGCAACGTATCAAAGGCTCGTCAACAAGATGTTTAAAGATCAGATTGGGGACACAATGGAGGTATACATCGACGACATGGTGGTAAAGTCCAAGAAAGCCGAAGATCACATAAGCAACCTCTCTCAAGCCTTTGACATCTTGGACTGTTTCAATATGAAACTAAATCCAGCTAAATGCAACTTTGGAATGAAGGCCGGGAAGTTCTTGGGTTACATGGTTACTAAAAGAGGCATTGAAGCCGCCCCAGAACAGATACGTGCTATTATCAACCTGTCATCACCTCAATCTGTCAAGGACGTCCAAAGGTTGACGGGAAAGATTGCTGCACTTACCAGATTCATTTCAAAATCCTCAGATCGATGCAAACCTTTCTACGACATCTTGAGGAAGAACAATAAGTTCCAATGGGAGGACCAACATGAAGAAGCCTTTCAGGAGCTCAAAACTTACCTGTCAACACCTCCATTATTGGCCAAACCTCAAGAGGAGGAACATCTTTACATCTACCTCGGCGGTATCCGAAGGTGCCGTAAGTGCGATCTTGGTGACGTAACGAGATGGTAATCAGCAACCCATCTACTATATAAGTAAAACACTCCTAGATGCGGAGACCAGGTATTCTCATTTACAAAAATTAATTCTAGCTTTGATAACTGCTTCTATTAAATTAAGGCACTACTTTGAAACACATACTATAATTGTACGCACTAACTATCCTATTAAGAATGTTATGAGAAAACCAGAGATGTCAGGACGAATGGCGAAATGGTCTGTACAATTAAGCACATACGACATCAAATATGAGCCCAGAACTGCAATAAAATCCCAAGCCCAAGCTGATTTTGTGGCTGGTTTCAGTCCAACCCTGCAACAAGAAGTGGAATTGGAAGTACAGCAACTTCAAGATGATGACATCCTAAAAATTTGGACTCTCTACACAGACGGTGCTTCTAACATGAGAGGTACAGGTCTTGGAGTTGTACTAAAATCGCCACAAGGGGACATAATACCACAATCCATCAGTTGCAGTTTCAAGGCTACCAACAATGAAGCAGAATATGAGGCACTAATTGGTGTGTTTAATGAAGAAATTTCAGACTTAGAAGTCAAGCATATCCGGGTGTTCATGGATTCCTTGCTAATTGTTAACCACTACAACGGATCCTACGTAGCGAAAAATGCTAAGATGACGACATATTTGGAAATCGTAAAAATTCTTTCGGCCAAATTCAAATCATTTTCCTTAGAACAAATCCCACGAGAAGAAAATTCTCAAGCAGATGCTCGGCAAACTTGGGTTCGGCCTTCAAAAGCATTTCACAAACCAAGATCCCAATTGTGCATATTGACATCCCAAAGAATTGATCATCTTGAGATGTTCGCTCTAGATGTCGACATACCTTCCTCCAAAGAAGAACTTCTTGGATAGCTCCTATTATCAAGTATCTCTTAGATGATACGATCCCAGCTGAGGAGAAAAATGCTAGAGCATTCAGGGTAAGAGTATCTAAATATTTACTTATTGATAACCTCTTGTTTAGAAAATCTGCTGCAGGTCACTACTTAAGATGTCTAGAAGCAGTTAGAGCCCATCAGGTTCTCAAGGAGCTGCACGAAGGAGAATGTGGAAATCATACCGGGGCAGGATTCTACATACCAAGGCTCTTAGAATGGGCTATTTTTGGCCCACAATGAGAAAAGACGCTGTCGACTACGCAAAGAAATGTGATTCCTGTCAACGACATGGGGACATCCTGCACCAACCGGCTGAGCTACTACATCCTATCATGTCACCATGGCCGTTTATGGTTTGGGGAATGGACATAGTAGGAAAATTGCCCATGGCACCAGGTGGAAGAGTATTTCTATTGGCTATGACAGGACTACTTTTCTAAATGGGTAGAAGAGTGAGGCATATGTACAAGTTCGTGACAAAAAGTTATATCTTTTATCAAAAGAAACATATTCAGCCGATTTGGAATACCCTCAGAAATAATTTGTGACAACGGCTCTCAATTCATTAGTAAGAGAACCCAAGATTTCTTGACATCTCGGGAGTCAAGATGGTGACATCTTCACTGTTCACCCTCAAGCCAATGGACAAGCGAGAATCTAGCAACAAAATAATCATAAGCAACTTAAAAAGAGATCGAACCGTAAGAAAGGACGATGGGCGTAAGAATTACCAATGGTTCTATGGGCCGACGTAACGACATCTAAGAACGCTACCGGTCAAACCCCTATTCACTTGTATTTGGAACCGAATCGCTTATCCCACAGGTCCTTATACCTACCGCCGGATACAATTTGTTGACGTATGAACATAACAAAGATATCTTGATACATGACTTAGATACCGTGGACGAACCGAGGGACATGGCCAAAGTTCGTATGGCAAAAGATATCAACAAAGGGTAGCCAGATCTTATAACAAAAACGTAAGGATTAGAAGGTTTCAAGTAGGAGACTTAGTCCTACGAAAGGCATTCCAAAATACAAAGGAGCCCAATGCAGGCAAGCTTGCCCCAAAATGGTAAGGACCCTACCTAATAGATGCACAAGCCGAGAAAGGAGCATATCGCCTGGCAACCTTGGATGGCCAAATGATACCGCAAAGTTGGAACGCCATTCATCTTAAAAGGTATTACATTTAAACAAAATTCCCCATGAACTCATCTTTTCCAGGTATGGATCGTCTTTTAATTTTTTGCAACCTTTCTTTTTTCCTATATACCTTTTTAATTCTTTACAAATCAAGATGTCGCTAACGTACTTTGTGGAGAGACGTCAACCTTAGTTGGCGTCCGTTTTTAACATGTTTTTGTCTTATGAGGTATTAACACATTTACATGAGGACATGTCAAAAGCACGCGAAGAACAACGAAATCTCCTCCGTCAGAGACTGGCCATCTCTTCTTAAGTAAAGGTACACAATCCCTTCTAAGGTTTAAAGAGTTAATTACCTCTTTCTTAAGATGTTAGGTTACCACACCTTCGCCTGGAGCGCAAGTTATCTCTTTAATTGAGGTGTGGGGTGGGCCTATATGGGTAAACTCATATAGCTTACCCATTCCCACTCAGTTAAATGATTGATCTTACGTATTATTCTTATGGTTATGACATATACGTGTCATCTAAAGTATCTACGGGTTATGGCATATACATGTCATCTTAAGTACCTACCGTTTTGACATACTATCATGTCACCTTATGAGCATAACAAAGGATCATCCAAAGAAAATTTTAATCCAAAAGGAAACAAGCCTTGACATGCTTGAAAACTACTAAACTTTAAATAGATTAAAGTAACCTTAAAAATATCCAAGCTTCCAACATTAAAGTGCAAAAGTGTTGGACCAACCCAACACATAAAAGGAATTGTCTTTGGTCCTTATGGACCCATTACATAACCAAACTAAAATTAAAATTGTTTTAAGGGATTCCACCCCAGTAACGTCATCAAAAAACCAAGAACAAAGTTATTTTACCTTCTTTTTTAGGTGGCTTCTGCCGCAGGTGTTGCATTAGGAGTAACTTCTCCAAACTTCTGCTCTTTCTTATTAAGCATCCTACTCTTTTTCCCATCCTAAGAGTCATCCCATGTCGCTGTCATGATCATCATCAATCTGCTCAAGATCCTTGGAGACTTCGTTCGACTTTTCGTCATGGATCCGCTGCAAAGCTGTTTTCTCATCGTTCAGGTTCCAATTTCCATGCTCTCCTGCCTGATATTCTTCAATCATTTGGATCCTAGTTTCGAAATCGCTTTTGCAGCCTCATGCACTGTGTCATCCCGAAATGCTTCCATTTCCCTTTCATGACTGATGTCGACACTCGCAAGCCTGGACCACCATTTTAGTATCTCTTCGTTCTTGTCTCTGATTTCCAAACCCTTTTCCCTTATTATCCTTGCAGCTTCTTTCAAATCCTTCTCATATTCAACCCTACTCATATCAAAGGTATCACATTTTTCCCTCCATATCCTGATTTCTTTGGACATTAACTTAGCCATCGAGACAATCTGTCATCAACAAACAAAAAGAGGCATTTTACTAAAATAAAAGAGGATCAATGTACCAGTGACCCAAATTAATTCTTACCTGATTCTCCAACACGTCTTCTTTCCAAATTTGTTTCTCCACACCGGAGATCTGTTCTACCCTTATTCTTTTCGGAGTAATCTTATCCGTCTCTGGTATGTTCTCTTCCGCTTTCATCTTGCCTTTGTATTTGGCTACAATATCACTCGTCGTGAAGCCGGATCGAGTCACTGCATGTAAGGATATATGTTAGCAAGGATTTTTTTTTTTAGAATCGCAAATTCAATAAACACATTGATTCTGGCTCACTTTTTTTTGGAGAACGTCGCAACTATGTATTGAAGGAGAAGGGATAACAACTGCGCTCTTTAGGGTTACTCTCACCGTAATATAGTAGGAGACGTCAGATCTAGATAAGAATTGAGAGAAGATTTGATGGTTATCCGGAATTGCGGTTACTAGTTCCTATAAAGACTCTTCCTTTCTAAACCGCCTCGTATCCCTAAACCGTCCTATCAAAGCAGAGCTGGCGGTTGGGCATTTAATTGGACAGAAAAACATTTTGCCTCTTCAGTTGCCTACATAGCCAAATGTTTTTGGGGACAAATTGTTGTGGGTATTTTTCAAAGATGGTGACATCTTCGCTTGATCCCGCATATCAAGATGTCATTCCACCGTAAGTATTGTTTCAATATTTACTTATTTAATATTTCCTAATATATTTATTCTTATTTTCCAAGAATTAAGAGAGAAGAAATGCGGGATATTCTCCAAAGACGTTCAACATACCTTCAATGGCTAGGGCGACTTGGTCTCACGGAGGTTGAAAGGATAAGCTTATATCCCGAGATTGTAGGAACCGTATTTGACTTCTTCATACTTATTTATATTTAAGGGGAAATGGAGATGGAACACACTAAGGCTCATACGCACACACTCTACACACAAGCTCTTGTAATCTTCTCCATTGTCTTCCAAAGTTGTACTCATAATCATCATAGTGAAACTTTTAAGGTTGGAGACCTAACTCCCGGGGTTTTTTCCAAAGAGGTTATCACCTCCAAGGTTTTCCTCGTTAACAAATCGCGGTGTCATTATTTCATTTTCTTGCTTTTGTTCCATATAGTCGAATTCCATAGTCCCCTCCTTATTGTTCAATCCACACACTAATCAAAGTTAAGATTCAACTCTATTGTTTTTTCTACCAAAACAAAACCTATCCCCCTAGTGGCACCACACTTTTAAACTCACCCAAAACGGTTGGTTTTTGACACACTATTTTCAAAATACATTAAAATGAATTGTTTCAAAATTCTTAATAGACTTTCGTACCTACCCCAAAACCTAGCACGTGTGGGCATGTTGCCATCGCAACATGATTTCACGAGAGGACATGTCGTTCCCACGACATGTTCTAACAAGAGATCATGTAGCTTTGTCAACGTGCACCGACGAGAGGTCATGCCGGATTTTTCCTTGAAATTCTTCAAGAATACCCGTTATGCTGCCCAAATTTCTCCAGAAATTGGGGCTACTCGTTCGTCCCATAAATTCTTTGGTTTTATTTAGGTATTATTGCCTATTATTAATTTTGAAACAATACATTTGGTGTATTTTTGAATGATGTATCTTAGGTTCCCTCGAGGTCTAGTTTGCGTGAATAAAGGGTTAGCCTTTCCCAACCGTTCCTAGGACTTAAAAAACACCGATTTTTACTTGAACACTAATAAGATGTTGCACGAGTCCGTCTCCTTTCCCGTTCTACCCTCTCCCATACATTCTGAAAGTTCTCTACCCTCCGTCTATACACTCTCTCACCTCTTCACCTTTGCAAGGCTACGGCAAGTTGGGTATGTGCTCCTGTTTTTCCTCGCGAGCGGGAGGCCCGGTTGTTTGCTCAGATTGCTAAAGCTAAGGAGGACGACTTGTGAAGGAGAGAAAGATTGAGAAGGGTCCTCACCGCGCCGATGGCAACGATACTCTTCCTTCCATCCAATGTTGATGCAGTCGATCAGCCCTCGTAGGATCTAGAATGTTCCCTTTGTGGACATCGAGTCTGTCGAGTCCACTTCGGACCAGTTTTTGCTTTGCAGTAATAAAAATCTTTGATTCTATTCTTGCTAGACTCGAGACATCACTTGCACACCTGCGTTACACTAGATTGAAATTGTCGTATTCCAAATGATCACTTGTGCTGCTCACCAACTAACGCTTTGAAATGGCTAATGTTTGAATCAATCAGAGTGAGAAAATCGACTGATATCCTTCTCAAAGTGGAGCTCACCAATTCCCCATCTCGCGTCTCCTGTGCTCACATATCTTCCTTCGCCAAACCATCTCGTTGTTCGATGAATTTGCATGGATCTTCCCCAGAGTAAGCTTAAGCAAGCAATGAAGACTTGATCTCGTTCGGATCATCCGATAGGGACTGCGGTTGAAACCTTTCACCCATAGGAAAGCCATTACCTCACCATCACTAAACAATACCCTTTCAATTCAAGATCGGCATGTTTTGAAACCCATTTAGCTATCACCAGAAGAAGAGGGACTATCCTTGAGGCTCCCATAATTCGAAAGAAGCATCGACCGTCTCCAAGCTCAAGAACGACGGAAAGCAATGATCCATCCTGGGGACTAGCTGAAATGCTCCTCTCAAAGACAAAATTGAAAAAAAAGAGAGAGACAGAAAATACAAAAAAAAAGAATAAAAAAAAGAAGAAAATAAAAGAAAGAGAGCCTAGTCCCCATCGATCCTCTCAAAAGCAAAAGTCAAAGGATTCAGTCGTTATTCAAAGGGAGTCTCAGAGCAAACAAAGAGACAGCACGGATGTCCCTCACCATTACCTCTAACCAATTCCGGCCATCCTCTCGATTTTAGAGGATATTCCCACTGCCTTAACCAATTCCAAGCCGTCCTCTCGATTTTAGAGAATATTCCCATTACCATTACCCTTGCCCTCGACCAAAGCCAAGATTGACCTCTCATTATTAGAGGCAATGAAGATGCAATCATGGATTCCCTCACCATAGAAATTCCAAACACATCCCCCAAATCCAACCTCTCATCTTTAGAGGTTCAGCCAGCAAAAGGCCTAGCCGACCTCTCGTTTTAAGAGGTCATGATATCCTAAATCACCCGAGGGCCGATCGAAACCCCGAGACCCAGTCGCAGTTCCTATCGGATAGCAGTTTCATTCCAATATCGTCGAGATCTAAAACAGATTATTGCTTAAAGCGGAGCCAAATCCATCCCGACTCAAAGGACCATCAAGCGAAGATTGTGCAAATTCCATCCATTCATTCGACGTTTTATGTGAGCATATTTTATTCCTCCTCCGCAAACACTTGCCGTGGGGCATCACATCCGTGTCTCCCATCGGCACTCCAAGAGGACATGTTTTTCAATGATCAAAATCCTCAAAGGTCCTCAGATCCTCGAATTCCAACGTTCATTCTATTCATTCGGGATAAGCCAGAACTATGGCGACCTGAGCTCCTCCCAAGGAGGGGAACGTAGGCAACCATAACTGGTCCGGTTGAAATCACAAACAGATCTCAGAAGATCCGGTCTCCTCAAGGACCATCCCCATACACTGTCCATCCTTCCGAGTTTGATTCTCGATATCAAGCGGGCTTTCCTCGTGATTCTGTAAGTACCCAAATCTGGCTCATGCCTTCCGGTTAAATTTCCCGGCAATTCCCCGGACTTTCCTAAAGTTCAGGAGCAATTCGGGAGCTGTTCCGGTTCAGTGACCACTCTAGTCGTGCGGCAGCTCTGTCCCATGTTGTCCTGTGTCACGCGACAGGATTGGTCACTAAGCTGTCTCCAGAAGCTGGTTTGAGGGCAGTCCCTTGGATCAAATTGGCTCAGTTGATTGTTGTTCCCCTTTTCCTTGTGAGAGTGCGTGTGTTTTCTCTTTTGTTTTCCTTTTAAAATTAAATTGATTTTTTTTTTTAGGTTTTTAAAAATAAAAGAACATAGTCATCCTCACACTACACCACATAGATTTAGAACCCTCGGGTACGATTGACGGCATCACGAACGGTGATGTATGTCGCCTACGCTTGAGCGCCTAATATCAAACCTATCCCCCTAGTGCGTTATAGGTGGCGCCACACTTAAAGCTTACCCACGGTTGGTTTTGATACAACATTTTTAAAATTACATTAAAATGAATTGTTTTTGAAATTTACATTAGGTCCTCATACCTTTCCCGAAACCTTACACCTTATGGGCATGTTGCCAATGCAACATGCTTTCACGTGAGGACACGTCACTCTCGTGGCGTGTTCTAACGAGAGATCATGCCGCATTGTCACCGTGCACCGACGAGAGGTTATGCCGTATTTTTCTTTGAAATTCTTCAAGAATACCCGTTATGCTGCCCAAATTTCCCCAGAAATTTGGACAACCTCTCCGTCCCATACGATGCTTAGGTCTTGTTTAGGTATCATCACCTATTATAAATTCCAATGCAAAGCATTTAGTGTAATTTGAATGTTGCGTCCTTAGGTTTCCCCGAAGGTGTAGTTTGCGTAAATAAAGGCTTCTCCTTTCCCAACCGTATTTAGGATTTAAAACAACGATTTATACTTGAAGATAAATAATTTGTTTGCGCGAGTCAGTCCCTATTTTCCTTTCCCTCTCCCATATTTCCCCAAAGTCTTCTTCCTCCACTACCTTATAAACTCGTATCTACCCCTGCAGTTACGGCGAGTTGGATCCGCTCTTCTGTTCCGGGAGCTCGTCTGGTCCGTGTTATTGAAGAAGTTCAAACAATTTCGGGGGTTTCAGTCAGTTCAGAATCAGATATGGCCGGAAATGGTAATGTGTTTGCTACTCAGTCTGCTGGAGGTTCAGTTTCGATGGGTAAACCGGGTTTGAATGACATGTCTGCAGAAGAGTTGAGAATAACTTTAGAAGCTGCTTTGTCCAGGGAACATGAAGCCCACTTGTTTGCTCAGAACGCCAAGGCCCGAGTGGAGGAAGCCCACGCCCGTATTTTCGAGGCCATGAGAGCCAGGGGAATCGCAGTACTCCGTCGAGAGGATGGTTCTTACGAAGAAATCACTGAGGATAGTAACAACATGATCGGATCTGCTTCTCCTGTCCAACCTGCTCAACCCAACTACCATGCCATGCCTCCTCCCATGAGTTATGCCCCTCGCCCGGATCGGATGCCGCCTCCGGAAATAGCTGTGAATACCCAAGGAAGGGTTCCTCTCCCAATCTCTCAAGTGCATAACCAAGTTGCTCAGCAGGGTTTCAGCAAAAGCGGTGGCCAACCATTGAACTTCTTCGATCTGACCTCCTCTCCAGCTCCCAATGACCCAGTGCCGCAAGCTCAGTACGAATTCCAATTCCAAGGAAGCTATTCCCAACCCCAGGTCAGTATGTATCTCGACAGTTATCAGTTTGGTCAGTCCAATCAGCAGAAGAACGGTCAATATCGTCTGTCAGGAAGCCAGATTTGTCAGGACAGTATTCCGCAGTATCCTCAGTCTCAGTTCCAAAGCAACTTCCCTCAGCCCGCAGTTTGTTCTCCTCTCACTCAACAATTTTATGGTTCCACCCCATATTCATCCCCATGTATCAGTACCGGATTTTCTACCCATGGTCAGTTTGGAGGTCAATCAGTGCAGTTTGGTCCACATAATCCAAGTGTTCAGTTTAATGGGTACGACATGTACGGGAATAAGATTCCCAGTTCAGTCAGTTTATTGGACAGCAACATCAGCATCCCTAGTACTCTTGGTCTTCCCCCGGCCGCCTTGCCTATTAGATCTGCTCCAGAGTTCCCAGTGCCGTCTTCGACTGTAGCTCCTGCTATTCCCCAAATCCCGGGAATGACCCCGGAGGTGACAGCCTTATTAAGGCAAATGCAACAGCAAATTGATAGATTGACTGTGGGTTCCAATGGCTTCAAGGTGGTTGACCCGGCTCAAGTAACACCTCTTCCCCATAAGTTCAAGATGCCAAAGATGGATTTTGATGGTACGGTCTGCCCAAAGACTCATGTGGATACCTACGTAATGACAATGGGGGCGATGGGTTGCACCCCCCGAGTTTATGGCTTCTCATTTTCATCTGACTTTGAAAGGTTCGACGCTCACTTGGTTTTTGGCTCTCAAGCAAGAATGTCGCTCCACCTGGAGCCAGATCATCGAGACTTTCTTGGAGAAATACCGGGGTAACCTAGAGTGGCATACTACTCGAGATGATCTAGTGGGCACCATTCAGAAAAATGATGAGTCGATCACGGAGTTTTATAAGAGGTGGAATGCCAAACTCAACGAGCTGGCGGAGCCAATCCCCCTTCAGGATCAGAAAGATATTTTCCTATCATGTGTGAAGCCTGTGTTAAGGGAGGCCATTGGAAAGGGTTGGTATCCAGATTTAAGAGATATGGTCAGAATGGGCGCTCGTAGCGAGAACAGGCTGTTTACCTCACCCAAAGTGCAAATGTTGGTGGCAGTAGCGTAAGTGGAGGATTCCGGTACCGAGCACCTAACCCAGTTTCTGCAATGGCGCCAAAAGGAAGAGAAATGGTCAAGGATAACAGCATCAACAACCTGCAAAGGGGAGGTGGCAATGTATAAAATGGAGGGAGATTCCAACCCAGGCCACAACCAAGGTTCGATGACTTGGGCATGTCCACGGAATAAGTCTTCAATGGCCTACTTCGGACTGGCATGATTAAGCCGCTGGACAACTATAACCCTGTCCGCCCCAATCCCAATCTTGATGCTAGTAAATACTGCCGGTTCCATCAATACCCATGGCACACCACCAACACTTGCGTAACCCTCAGGAAGATTATCCAAGGCCTCGTGGATGAGAAGAAGATCGAAAAGTATCCTCGCCCCAACGTCGTCAACAACCCTCTACCCAGTAACAATGTGAACCTCATCGATTTCAGTCAAGATTATTTCGTGAATGTAATAGAGTTTGGAGAGTCTATAAATGGAAAAGCTAGTGGTATTGTAGTGAACTCATGATTGATGTAAATCCTTGTTTCAATGAAATGAAAGACCACTTTTGCTATGTCTTGTATCTTGATGATTTGTATGCTGCTGATTACGATGAATATGAAGAACGTTTGGTCATCAACGCTATATCCTCTATGGTTCCCAGAGAGTCCCCAATCTCTTTGGAGGAGCTCAGGATAGCAGCTAACTCGGAGGCGCCATTGTCTATGAATGAGATAAGACAGGCAGCGTGGCCATACAACACTAGCCCTGCTCCGCTTACACTAGCTGAACTCAAAGAGGCTAGCAAAAATTTTGTGGTTGAGAATGATCAAGAGGTTAATTTGCTAACACGTTCGGGAAGAATGTTGGGAATGGATAGTGCCGATCCATCCGGGAAAGGCAAAGGAGTTGCAGTTTCGAATCCCCAGGCCTCTCGAGATCCCTACAGATCAACAGGAAATGAAGAAATTCAAGAGGACCCGATTTTGACGCAGTTGAAGAGAACCCAGGCTAATATCTCTTTATGGTCCCTGCTTACATCCTCCTACACCCACAAGCTAAAGTTAGAAGAGGCTCTATCCAAAACCAAGGTGTCTGTCAACGCAACTCCAGATGAGGCTTGTCAGCTGATCAGCACAGTATAGGAACATCATCACTTTTACAGACTTGGATTTGCCTTCTTACGGTTCAAAGCATAATGAATCTCTGCATATTACCGTGCCCTTGGAGGGGCGTCGAATTCCCCATGTGTTGGTGGACAACGAGTCGGCAATGAATGTGCTTCCTGCCAAGATGATGAGTATGCTAGACATTAACGCACAGAGCCTTAAGCCATCCAACCAGACTATAAAAGCCTACGATTCGACATCCAGAGCGGTATTAGGGATTGTCTCTTTGAATCTGTTATTTGGGAGTAAGGAGATGGCAGTAGAATTCCAGGTCATCGACATTCCTTTCACGTTCTCGGCGTTATTGGGCAGGCCATGGATACATGAAATCGGAGCGGTAGCCTCCACCCTCCACCAGTGTTTGAAGTTTGTGCAGGATGGGGTTCTGATAACCATTTACGGGGATAGTGTCACTATTGGGGAGACCAGCACCAACACCATGCTGGTAATGGAAATCAAGCTTGACCAAGAGAGCCTGATGCTCAGTGGTTTCACGATCGAAAAGCCGAAAGGTCAGGTCTGCACTATCGATTTAACAACTTCCTCAAACAAGATTCCTCCCGTACTGAAAATGATGAGAGGCATGAGCTACATCCCTGACCTGGGGCTAGGGAAGCGTCAACAAGGACCATGTAAGATTGAGATGCCGAAACCCAAGAGAAACAGGCGAGGCCTGGGATATGTTGTGACTGGAGAGGACAAAGCATATGATAAGGCTGAAGCACTTAAAGAAAGGATAACCTTAGCTGCTGGTAAGAGATACAAAAGGCCTGACATGCGCCCTTATAGCTGGTCTCTGAACAAGCACTTTTTCAAGGAGGATGGGGAAATGTTCGTTTGCCCGGAACCAAAGCTGAATCAGATAGAAGAGAGGATGAGAATAATACGAAGGCTTGCCACCAGCCAGAACCCGATGAAGGAAATGCTCATCAGTATGCCCAGAAGGCCAGGCGTTACTGCCACATATGAGAATAACTACCATTTTTGGGGGCCCGGTTATGTCAATCAGTTTGAGAAGCTTGCTTTAGACGAGCCTGTGATGCACAAGATTCGTGGTGCAAACCCTGTAGACATGGATGGTAATTTGGAAAATCTGTTCGAAGATTAGGGGCTGTCAGAGCCTGAGAATGGTATGTTTACGGAGCCGACAGAAAGGGTTATTGTTACAAAGGATCCCCGGGACTTGATCGACTTTTCCTCTGATAGCGAGGTAGTGGCCATGTTGGAATTTGAGAAGGGGCCAGTTATAGATCTGAGTATCTTGGAGACAGTTACAGAGAGGCCGTTGCGGAATTGGACTTCATTTCAAGGACCGGTCGCTGACAGGGAGACTATGATAAAGAAACTTGGGCTCAAGCCTCGTCCCAGTTCCCCTGTGCCTAAGTTTGTCCCCCATGTCCTGAGTCATTCCCCTGAATCCCTTGTAATCAAGTTTGAGTCCTCCGATCGGTCTGACGTCCTCACGATGGAAGACCATCGTCGTGTTGTAGACACTGTTTTCCCATTCACTCTGAATAAAATGGTTGATCTTTTCGAGTATCCCGTGATTGCAAATCTAACAATTGAACGCTTAACCAAAAATGATCATCAAGATTTAAAAATAATAAGCCAGATTCAATTGAAGATAATGCAGACTTAATAGATGAACAAATTTTAGAAAATAATTCAAAGCAGGTTTGCGAGCAAAAGGAAAGCCAGGCCCAAGCTGCCGATGAGATATTGACAACTGTGAATCTGGGAACAGTTGGGGAACCCAAAGAAACGCAAATTGGTAGCTTCTTCTCTGGAGTTGAGCGGGATACCCTAATCGAGCTACTCAAAGAGTTTGTAGACATCTTTGCCTGGTCCTACAAAGACATACCTGGGTTGGACACATCTATCGTGGAGCACCGGATACCCCTGGATCCAGAAATTAAGCCGATCAAGCAGAAACTGAGACGGATCAAGCCCGAATGGTCCTTACAAGTCAAAGAAGAGATTGAGAAACTCCTACGGGTAGGCTTTATCAAGGTGATCGAATATCCGACCTGGCTGGCAAACATCGTAATGGTCACAAAAGCAAATGGAAAGGTACAGGTTTGCATGGACTTCCGGGACCTCAACAAGGCTAGTCCCAAGGATGACTTCCCCTTGCCAAACATTAACATGCTTGTGGATGCAGCAGCGAACTATGAAGTCAAGTCCTTCGTCGATGGCTTTGCGGGTTATAATCAGATTAAAATGGACGTGGAAGATCACGATAAGACAGCATTTACCACTCCTTGGGGCACTTATTGCTACACGGTGATGCCATTTGGGCTGAAGAATGCTGGGGCTACCTACCAGAGGGCCGACACTACCCTGTTCCACGACATGATCCATAAGGAGATTGAAGTGTATGTGGACGATATGATCATTCATTCAAAGGGGTCAGATGGACATCATTTCACCGATCTAAGGAAGTTCTTCAACAGACTTCGGGAGCACTCCATGAGATTAAATCCAGCCAAGTGCACTTTTGGGGTTATCCGTGGTAAGGTCTTGGGATATATGGTCACAGAGCGCGGCATCGAGGTAGATCCCAGAAAGGTCAAGGCAATTGTTGAGATGAATCCGCCCAGAACTGTCTCTGAGGTAAAGGGTTTCATGGGCCGTCTACAGCACATCAGCCGATTCGTCAACCAGCTGACTTCTATGTGTGAGCCAATATTCAAGCTGCTGAAAAAGAATCAGGAGGTGATTTGGAACAAAGAATGCCAGCTAGCTTTCAAAAAAATCAAAGCCTATATTGTTAATCCTCCCATTCTTTGCCCACCCCATGGGAGCAAACCTTTACTTCTATACTTGACGGTCACAGATATAGCCATCGGGGCCATGCTAGCGCAAGAGAAAAAGGACTCCAAGGTCGAGAATGCCATCTATTTTGTCAGCCGCAAATTCCAAGGTAGCGAGTTGAATTACTCCGCCCTAGAGAAGACGTGTGCAGCTCTGGTTTGGGTGGTCGGAAAGCTAAAGCACTACATGCTATCCCACACAGTACATCTGGTTTCCAAAATGGACCCGATTAAGTACCTGTTTCAGGGTGACAAAGGCAAAGATTTCCACCGCATCGGCAAAATGGACCTTCTTCCTAGCCGAATTTGACATTAAATATGTGATCCGTAAAGCAATCAAAGGACAAGCCTTGGCGTATCGCTTGGCCGACTCTCCCAAAGACAAGGCCCGAGGACCAGATCTCCAGTTTCCAGATGAGGGGATTTTTGTCATAGAAAATGGCAACCGGTCGCAACTATTCTTTGACGGTGCAGCGAACAAAAGAGGTAACGGCATCGGGATGGTATTAGTAGACCCGAATGACATGCATACCCCCATAGCTATCAAGCTAAACTTCTCGGTTACCAACAATGCAACCGAATATGAAGCTTGCATAGCCGGTCTTGAGGCTGCCCTTGAATGGAATGTGGATGAGTTGGAAGTGTTTGGTGACTCCCAGCTGATAATCAAGCCGCCAACAGATGGAAGACTACAGATCCGTGTCTCTAGAGGTACCATACTTATATTGCAGAGCTCGTTGGCCAGTTCAAGGAAGTGTCATTCCAGTTCCTGCCACGGGAAAAGAACAGATTCGCTGACGCACTAGCTACTCTGGCTTCTTTGGTGGAAATACCAGAGGGAAAGTCAATCAAGCCGTTCAAGGTCGGAAGGCAAGAAAATCCTGCATATTGTTGTGAAATAGAGATCGAAATCGTCGATGAGCAGTGGTATAACCAGATCTTCCAGTATCTCAAGCATGGTGAAGCATCCTTCCCCGTTGATAAAGAAGAATACTTAAAAGGTGTTCGGGCCAAGAGTTTGCAAGCTCTGAAAAGGCTATCGGTGTAGTACGTCATACTGAACAATGAGTTATGGAAGAAAAGGGAAGGTTGCCCACTCCTGCTTTGTATCAGCAAAGAAAAAGCTCAGAGAGTAATGGAAGATGTTCACAACGGCGCCTGCGGACCTCACATGAATGCTCGATCCCTTATGCACAGCATTATCAGACTGGGTTACTTCTGGATCACTATGGAGACTGATTGCATCCAGTTTGTGCGGACTTGTGATAAATGTCAGTGGTTCTCCGACCTAAACCACATCCCTCCTCATGATCTATATTGTATGACAACTCCTTGGCCCTTTGCAACATGGGGAATCGATGTCATCGGGAAGATAACTCCATCAGGGAGCAATGGACATTCATTTGTTTTGGTCGCGGTAGATTACTTCACAAAGTGGGTGGAAGCCGCGTCCTACAAAGTGCTCACAAATAAGAAAGTTGCTCGCTTTATAAAGGAACAAATCTTCTGCCGCTATGGAGTCCCGAATGAGATCATCTCTGACAATGGGTCCCACTTTGAAGGAGAAGATGATCGCCTGCTCACCGAGTACAAGGTTAAGCGCCATAAGTCGTCACCATACAAACCCCAGACGAACGGTGCTGTTGAGGCTGCCAATAAGAAACTTGAGAGAATCATAAAGAAGATGGCCGAACGAGGACGGGATTGGCCGGAGAAATTGCATCTAGCATTGTGGGGCTACCGTACTTCAATTCGAACTGCTACTGGTGCAACTCCATATGCCTTGACTTACAGAATGGAGGCTGTCATGCCCATTGAGCTAGAGATTCCATCCCTCAGGGTATTGCTCGAGAATGAAGTAAATGAGATTGAATGGCTCCAAAGTCGATACAAAGAATTGGCACTGTTGGACGAACGCAGATTGAAGGCCATGGAGCATAACTGGGCGTATCAGAAGAGAATGGCCCATGCTTTCGACAAAAGAGTGAAACCCAGAGACATCAAGGTTGGTGATCTGGTCCTCAAGATGAAGCCCTCGAATCAGAGCAGTGCATTGGGCAAATGTGTGAATGTGGTGCCCAAGATCGCGGCTTTCCTTTTTTTTGTTTTTTTATGTTGGAACTGCTTTCTCATGTAAGGGGGTCACCGCCTCACATCGGTTTGAAGTCATCCGGTTTAAATTGAAAAACGGAGTCGCCATGCCATTTTGATTTCCTCAAAACTTTGAAAAAAAGGATTTGGGTCCGGAGGTTAAGTTACCCCTTGGGAAGAACGGATCGTCATTCACCCAAGGAGCCTTGCCGAAGCAAGTCTTCCAAGATCCGAATTTCATGCTTGCCTTTGTTCTTTCATGTGTGGGATGTGTTTTGATAAAAGAGGGAATGTGCCAAGTGGTCTTCCGGACGTATAAACCATGAGTTGGTTATCGCTCGGGATTCCTTGGATTTTGATATGTTCGGGACGTTGATCCCGTTCTCATCTTGAACTTATGATCATCATTATAAGACCTTGGGTCATATGTGATCAAGATAGAGACACCTTTTTTTATAGTCCAAGGATGAGACTTTTAGAAAGGAAGGACCTTTGCCCATCAATCCTACATCTTGAGACGATTTGAGCTTAGTCGGGACATTTATGCTCGTCTCAAGTGATGATCGTAGATGTGGGGGCTCAAGTTCATCCTTTTCTAAAGGAATATCCGGCTATGGCATCTTTATGTGGAGGAAATGATGTAAAGATAGGACATTTACACCATTACCCCCCAAGAGATGCCTCAAGTACCAAAGGGACAAAGGGGAGGGGTATAAAGATTGGATCTTTATACTCATCCTATGCCTTTTTGTGCCTTAAGAAGGTCACTAGGCAATCCTTGGAGAGTGATCCAACCATGAGGGACATGGGGAATGCATTTTAAAGTAAAGATGACCTTTTTATGCTAACATATGTAATGAACATGATGCAAGCTAGGACTAGGAATATAAGGGGAGGACCTTTATGGCTTTCCTATGTCATTTAAGAATCATTTAGGTGGACAATCCTGTGAATGTGTGCCCAAAATTTTGTGTTTGGATTCACGCGAGTTTGAAGACATCCGAGTTATTTGAAAAACGGAGTCGCCACGCCATTTTGATTACCTCAAAACTTTGAAAAAAAGGTTTTTACTTGGGTTCGGAGGTTAAGTTACCCCTTGGGAAGAACGTTTGGCGTTCACCCAAAGTGCCTTGCCGGAGCAAGTCTCCCAAGATTTCATTAATCGTGCTTGCTTGCGTGCTTTCTTGTGTGCATGTGTTTGAGAAAAAAGGGGGGAATGTCCCAAGTTATCTTCCGGACGTACAAACCATTTGTTGGTTGTCGCTCGGGATTCCTTGGATTTTATGTATTTGGGATTATGATCCCATCCTCATCTTATGACTTGTGATCATCGCATTTTAAACCTCGGGACCCTCGGGACTTGCGTGATCGAGAGAATGACTCTCTTTTGGTCAAAGATGAGGTTCTTTAGAAAAGGAGGGTCCTTAGCCCATCAATCCTACGCTTTAAGACGGTCGAGCTCGTATAGAGGCTTCATACTCTTTCTTAAGCGATAATCGGAGATATAGGGTTCAAGGTGTCCCTTTCTAAAGAGATATGGAACCTTTAATGGAAGGAACGATGCAAAGATGAGAACTTTTACACCGGTCCGTTCCAAGGTTGCTAATGGGGACATGGGGGAATGCATGTAAAAATGATACTTTAGTGAAAAGATGGCATTTTTGGAGTGTAAAGAATGTCTTTTGGTTGCAAGGGATGCCTTTTGTGCAAAGAAAAGATTTTATGTAAAGAATGTATTTTTATGTTGGAAAATAGCATTTAATGCACAAATGATGCATGAAAATGGCAAAGAATGATTTTTTAATGTAAAGTATGCATTTTGAGTATGAAAATGAGTTTTTAAATGCAAAAGATGCATCTTTAATGTGAAAAGGGGTTTTTGAGTGCAAAGGATGCACCATTAAAGCAAAGATGTCATTTTGGTGAAAAAGATATCCTTTTAATGCAAATGATCTTTGCTACGTATGCAAATGTTTTAGTTTAAATGCAGATTGATGCATTAGAAAAGGAAAACATCAGATTGCAGCTGAAAAGATAAGGAGTCTGCAAACTGGCTATGTATGTCGCACGACATAGGCTGCCTATGTCGCGTGACATAATAAGCCATTTTGCAGAAGCCTAAACAACTGAGATTTGCAGAGGTAACAAGGCACCAAAATGGTCAAGTTACTTCACAAACAAATCTCAGAGAGCATGTTTATTGATAATGAACACTTCAAGAGGGTGTGGATATGAGGGATCCACACTCATCTTGAGTGTTCATGCAAAACCAAGTTAAACCGGAGCTTTTATATGAAATGCAATGAAATAAAATGTGGATCTGGGTAATATAACATAAAGTATGCAACTTTAATCAGAATACTACATTATAAATGCATTTAGCATAGAGATTTCACATTTGAATGAAAATAGAGAGTGGAAAAGGGGTAGAAACTCGTTACCCTTGAAGATCCACAACTACTATATCAAGTTAGATATAGGAGCCTTCTAGCGTCCTCCTCCGGAGTTGGTGTCCAGCCTTGAGACCGTGAGAATTCCTTGATTCTTGATGTATATATGAAGTGTGTGTGTGTGGGAAGTGTGTGTAGAATTGATTTGAGAGGATTGGGGTGATTTGGGGGGTATGTGAGGAAAGAGAAGGCTTCTGGGCGTATTCCCTATAGAGGGTGACTGAGGGGTGGAAGAGGTGTGTTATAATGAGAGGTGAAGGCCTCTATTTATAGAGAGTACTGCATGGGCTTGTTATGTCGCACGACATGATAAGCCATAACCGTTTTCCTTCTAGAAACATGCAAGGTGGCATGGTTCTAGAACTCTTCCTGGCTGGTTATGTCGCACGACATAAGTAGCCACATGCAGTTCCTTCCAGAAACATGCAAGGTGGCAGGTTTCTAGAAGGTTTCTCTGGCTGGTTATGTCGCACGACATAAGTAGCCGAGATCGCTTCTTCTAGAAACGTGCAAGGTGGCGGCCTTCTAGAAGGGTTTTGGGATTAAGAAAAACGTGTTTCTTAATTACCAAGCATTCCCTTCAGCCCTTAAAAGGCTTGGAACAGGTTCGGAATTGTTTCGGAACTTTAGGAAAATCAGGGAATTGGGAAAAATTACCGGAATTGCAGGGAAAATTAACCGGAAGGCATGAGCCGAGATTTGGGTACTTACGAAGCCCTCGGCAACGTCACTTGCGGGCGAGTGGGGTTGTCGATAGAAAAGGATCCAATGCGGCGAATGCCGAGATGGATTAGGTGACCAAGGTGGTCGAGTGGGTTTGGACCTTTTATGAAAGGCTACCTACGTATCCGGAGGAATCAAGCCATAATCGTAGTTCGAGCATCACTAGATAGGTCAAGAACGATGTCGAGGATCCTTGAAATTTTGACAATTAATGGAGGATGTCACACGATTGACAATTCTTGGAGGATGTCACCTAATTGACAATTGCGGAGGCTTGTCACCTAATTTGACAATTCGGAGGTCACCTAATTTGACAATTGCGGAGGTTTGTCACCTAATTTGACAATTGCGGAGTTTGTCACCTAATTTGACAATTCTTGGAGGCTGTCACCTAATTTGACAATTCTTTTGGAGGTTTGTCACCTAATTTGACAATTCTTGGAAGTGTCACCTAATTTGACAATTCTTGGAGGTGTCACCTAATTTGACAATTGCGGAGGTTTGTCACCTAATTTGACAATTACTTGGAGGCCGTCACCTAATTTGACAATTACTTGGAGGCATCACCTAATTTGACAATTGCGGAGGCTGTCACCT
Source organism: Adenophora triphylla var. japonica (assembly GCA_022495995.1). NCBI lineage: Eukaryota > Viridiplantae > Streptophyta > Magnoliopsida > Asterales > Campanulaceae > Adenophora > Adenophora triphylla. Next base: position 430,515 of record JAFEMH010000820.1, on the reverse strand, counting down.
AATTTGACAATTGCGGAGGCCGTCACCTAATTTGACAATTCTGGAGTGTCACCTAATTTGACAATTCTTGGAGGCCGTCACCTAAAAATTATTTCCTTTTAACGAAGCTAAAGCTTACGGCGCTATCTCTTTTATGACGGAGATAGAGGGAGCTAAAGCTTGGAAAAACTTGAGCATACTTCTCAATCCCTTTCGAATCGAGAGATATGGGTAGCTAAAGTTGGGAAAAACTTGAGCATACTTCTCAATCTCTTTCGAATCGAGAGATATGGGTAGCTAAAGTTTGGAAAACTTGACAATTAGGAAGCTGTCGCTGGCGTTATCTTGTTATAACGAAAGTAACGAAGGCGCTTTTGGGAGAAAATGTTATCACTAGCAATTGGCACGTTACTTGAGCCTAGGGGTGATTTTTTCTTTTTCTTGGAAACATGGTAGGGGTAGTGCGGATGTACATATGGAATGTATTTGGGAATTGTTTAAGACGGGTTTCAAACGAGGTGGGGTCATATCCCTCGGGTGCGGGTGAAGCTATTGTTGTTCTTGAGATTTTGTCAACGTGGTCTAGAATTCCCTCTTGGTGGCCCGGGTTTAAACCTCGGGTTTCGATGAATGTTCCTTTTCTTAAACTGCGGCGCTTGAAGGCTGTTTGGCGACGAGGCTTTTATAACCAAAGCGAGATGTTGAAGTGACCAAACCTCTCTTCTAGGGATGAATGTGACTTATCGGAGCCCGGTGCGAGGAAAAACTTTCTGCAAAGCCCCATGTCTTACTAAAGCAAGGAAAGATCCTTTCATTTGGCAAAGCCCCGGTTGAATGAGGCTGAGTAGGCGAAGTGACTTGGTGAAGCCCGGTCCGTGACCTAGCAAAAATCCCAATCTAATTGAGTGCTGCGAACGTGATCCTGGGGTTAATCGACCAAGGCGAGATCCATCTAGGGACCTAGTGAAGAACTCGATGCGAACCCCAAAAATGGCTAAAGAAGCCCCGGTTTAAAGGAATGACTTGGCAAAGACCCAACTTTGAAGAGTTCCAAGGCGGCCCTAATGCGAATTGTAGCGAAGAGGGAAAACCTATCCTTCCTTTTTTTTTTTTTTTTAGTCAATCGAGTCAACCTTAAAAAGATGTGAAAGAAAAGATTTTAGAAATGTATACATCTTTGGGGCATATCTTTTCGAAAGGTGGGAATAAATTCCGATCTTGTGTTATTTTGATGGCCTTATTCGATGTAGGCACAAAAACTCGCTTTGGGTTTGACTCTTTTGAGAGAGTATAAGCGTAGAAAGGTTGGTAAAAGTGTATGGAAGCCCCTGCTGACAGAAAATCAGTGTTTAGCACTATTTTTCCTAAGATGTAGAAAGAAGACTTGTCAAGACATCGAAAACTTGTTTTATTTACAATGATCACAAGATTGCTTAAAACCCTTTATTGATGTTCGGGTTATTCAACCACTAATCTCGATATGAAAAAAAACATTCTTATTAATCATGAGGAGAAAGTCAACCAGTGTCGTGGATCAAGGTTGGCTGGTGTGAAAGAAAAGTTTGTGTATAGGGAGGTCATTGATGAGATCGGGTTTTACGGAATCATTTGTGTCTATGGGAGAGGTCATTTGATGAGACCGAATTCTGCGGGATTTGAATATGCTTATGGGAGAGGTTATCCGATGAGACCGGATTTTACGGGATTTGGTGTGCTTATGACCGGACCATTCTTTGGTTGCCTACGTTCCCCTCGTTGTGAGAAGCTCAGGTCGCCGTAGTTCGGCCTTGGCGGTTTGTGTTTGGGCTTTGGGATTTGTGGTTCCTTTAGTGAAAAGGCTCGGATGAAAAGATTGGATGGTGAGGCTTGGGCCTCGGGATGATTCCTTGACCAAGTCATTCTTGGACGACCTTCGATTGCTTCCTCTTTCATTGGGGAAGAAAGGATTTGCACGTGCCTACGGGCTATGGCTTTGCTTCGACCGTCCCGTTGTTATCGACAACTTTCATTTTACGAGCTTTGGTCTTGCACTGTCCGTCAAGCTTTTGATTAGTTATTTGGGTCCTTGGCCTCATTTTTTATGTGCAACCACTGTTTTTGCCTAGGCTGCCTTTTGGGATTTTCAGTCTAGCTAGGTAATACTCTTTTGCACTAAGATTTTTCCTTTTCTTTTTTATATATGTGCAACCCTGTTTTTGCCTAGGCGCCCTTTTTTGGGATATTCGGCCCTAGGCTGGGTATTACTCTTTTGCACTACATTTTTTTTTTTTTTTTTTTTTTTTTTTTTTTTTTGAGCACATGAGGACCAAGGCGAGCCTGCTTGAACATTCTTGGCAAGCTCTTAGGTTCTTTGTTGACATGGGGTCAATCATTCGAAGGCGAGTGGCCTTTTGTTGTCCCTTGATGTTGCCGCCGTCGTTGACTTGGTCAAGGTGATGGGGAGGACATGGTTCGGGAAAGTGTATGGCTTTGATGAAGGCCTTTTGTGGGGTGAGGAAAGTGTATGGCTTGATGGCATTAGTTGACTTTCTCACACTGATTAATCGGAACGTGAATTATTTCGAGAGATTGTTCGTTGAGCAATGCAAGTGATCATATAAAATAAAACCATTTCATTAAATGTAATGTAGGTGTGCAAATAATGTCTTAAGTCTAGCAAGAAAAGAAGAAGACTCTTTTATAGAAAATTGAAGATTAAATACAATGTCCGTAGAGGACTTGATTGAAAAGAAAAGTACTAGAACCTACGAAAGTTGGCGAGAGACTATTTTCTTTTTCCTTCTTTTTTTTTTTTATACTTAAGGATAGGTAGACCCTAGTCTAGCTACTCTTCGCGGGTTGGACTACATTTCTACCCTTCAGCATTGGAAGTAAATTCTTGATGCTCTTTGATCCGAACTTTGGTCATTGACTTGGTCACCATTACGAGCAGTGCATCGGTTTTGGTCCATTGGGCCGCTCAAGCTTACTGCTTCGATTAACCCTTGGACCGCTCTCTTCAAGGCTATACAGTTGTCGGTTGTGTGGCCATAATGACTATGGAAGGTGCAATGCTCATTCATGTCGAGGAGTGTATTTGAGCTCTTTGGATGGTAGTCTCTAAGGGGCTCCAGGAGGCCTAGCTTTACTAAAGCCTTGAAGATTAAGCCCATGGGTATCCCAAAATCATCAAAATGTTCTCGTTGTCTCGGAGGACCACTATTTATTGGTACCTTCTTGATGTCGTCCATTGTACACAATGCCTTCTTTCCTTTACCGGATGTTGCGGCCGTGTTGGAAGGGTAAGGTCTATAGCGGCGAGACATTTTCAAACCGAAGTGCTTCCCGTGCACGAACCCTTTTTATGTAATCATCAATGTAAGCGTCAAGATTCGACTCCTTTGTGTCGGATGCACGAGATTGGTAGGGTGAGATGGCTTGAGTCGAGCGATTGTCGATACTTTATTGCTAGGCTTTTCTGTATTTTCTTAATTGGCTCTACCAATATTCCTTCGAACGAGTCAATAGGAGCATTAGGACCACACGACCCCGCCACAAGATTGGCATCGGCAAATGAAACCACGGTAGGAAGTACCCTGGTGGGAGAGATGACGGTCTGAGCATTCAAAGCGTGGCCGTGACCGTAACCTTCCTTGTAAGTCAAACTTGAAGCATAGGAATACGAACCAAAGGATCGGGAGTGGTGAGACTCATAAGGGGCCTCATAGGGTCGGCAGTTTGTCGAAGACGGGGATATATGGCTCGTAATAGTTGAATACCGGGGAGTGCGGCGGCGATCCAAATGACTGCTGAAGACATGAGGTTCGAGGCACCATAAAAGTAGGGTGAACGTGTCTTGACCACACGAGGGACGTGAGCTGGAAGAACAATGTGTATCTTGTACTTGGTGAGCGAAGCAACTTGCGTAACAGTGAGTGCGGGAATTGGATGAGGAGCATTTGACCTTGTCGACTTCCTAAGCGGAGGAGAGGGGTAGAGCTTGGAGCACGAGGAGCGGCTGATCCAAATTGGTTTGCGGGGTCATGTCAAGCTGTCGGGCTTGGGAAGGCAAAGCCCGACCCATTCCAAGATGATGACCTAAACTTTGGCCGGGGTGTGAAGCGGTAAAGCTGACCCATTCCAAGATGATGACTGAACTTTGGGCGAGAAATCGGGGTAGGCTGTAGCATTTGCTCTCTGTTGGTGGTGAACAAAGCTGGGTCTTATACGAGGAGGTGAGGTCATCGGGACCACGATGGCTTGGGACATTGGAAAGGGCTGCAAAGGGGTAGTCCTTGGCAAGGGATCATATGTGGATGGAGGAGGGCATTGGTTATAGGATAGAGGGCTGAAATTGCTGCATCTGGAGTTTCATCTTCTACCAGGAACCATTGGCTTTGACCACTATCTGAACCCTATGGCTACGGAGCGCATCAATGATCATGGCTTGCTGTTCCTCATGGACCTTATGACTCTTTGCCAGGGCTAAGGCTAGCTCTTCTTCCCTAGTCATCTGACTACCCAAACCACTGCTTGTTTTACATCCAAATCGGCCATTCGACTCTCTGAACCCGACAAAGCGAGGATTACGCGGCTGTAGAATTTTGCGCTAACAAGTTGCTGACCCGGTATTCTCGTCCACTTCTTTCTCGCTGCGGGAAAAGGATAGGTAAGGTTTAGACTAGGGGTAGGCAAGATTTAGACTCGGGGTAAGCAAGGTTTAGAGATGGGTGAGGTTTAGACTCGAAGGTGGATAAGGTTTAGACTCGGGGTAAGCAAGGTTTAGACTCGGAGATGGGTGAGGTTTAGACTCGGGGTAAGCAAGGTTTAGACTCGGAGATGGGTGAGGTTTAGACTCGGGGTAAGCAAGGTTTAGACTCGGAGATGGGTGAGGTTTAGACTCGGGGGCAAGTGTTTAGGTGAAAGCTTAAGTAACATGCACTTATCGCTTAACTCATTTTCTCCTAATCCTAATTGATTGGAAAAGATTGGACCTTGAAAGGCCAAGATCGAAAATCGGAGATCGGACCGAAAAGGTCTCGATTAGGGATTTGACCATGAAAGGTCGGGATAGGAAAATAGGAAATCGGACCGAGGAGGTCTCGATTAGGGATTTGACCATGAAAGGTCGGGATAGGAAATCGGACCGAGGAGGTCTCGATTAGGGGTTTGACCATGAAAGGTCGGGATAGGAAATCGGACCGAGGAGGTCTCGATTAGGGATTTGAGAGACGAGGACCATGCAATTATGATTACATTAATTGTTCAAGTTTACTTAAAACAATGTCTTTTATTTATTTCTATTTGGTTGGAAAAGGGGGTTTGCCCTTCTTTTCGCAACTACTCTAGATCTGGATCGGTGGGTTCCGTCACTACGTCTATAAGCCCCTCGTATTCCACTGTATTTCGACCTCCCGGGGTGGACGGCCCGGGCGAGGGTCCTATAGGGCACGCGGATCCCACCGACCGAGAGTAAAGAACGCTCCTAACGGGTCTAGCGGGTCATAGGACCTTTCAACGCACGAGCGATGCGGATTATGGTCAAGGCAATGCAGAAAGTCTCGTCTCTCTGCCTTAACAGAGTTTTGGCAGAGTTTCGCTTGAGCGAAATGACGTTTTGACTTTCGGTAATGTCCGAGAATATAATAGGCATAGGTCGGGCGGCAAAAGTCGGATGACACAGTGTCACATTGAACTTCGTTGCATACGCCGGGCGTGAGTTAGAATCGAAGTCAATGCCGGGTCAAGATCTTGCCAATTTTTCCTTGTCGGAATTTTAGCAGAGCTTCGCTTGAGCGAAAGATCTTTTGTTTTGGCAAAGACTAGGTCTTGACTCTTACGCATTCCATGCGGGTCAAAGTCGAAGTCAACATCGGAGTCAAGATCCCACCAATTTTTCCTTGTCGGAATTTTGGCAGAGTTTCGCTTGAGCGAAAGACCTTGATTTCCGTTATGAGCTAAGGCTTGACCTCTACGGGGGTATGCAACTGGGCTATATGACACGGACTAGACCAAAAACCAACCAAAAGTCACGGTTTTTTGAAACGTGTGACACGGACTGTGCATTGGTCGACACTGGCTGCCATGGGGAGGTTGGGATGATTCCGTGCGCGCCCGGGAGCATCGTAAGGCTGTCCGTGACTGCAGCTGGAACCACCCTCGGGTTTGAAGGACGTGCGTGCAAAAGTGTACAGGATATATCAGGTGCGCGTAGTGTGCGGTCTCCTAAAAATGTTCCTTTTTGAGTTAAAACAGAGATTTTCATAAATGTGTTTTAAAGGAATGATTTTCGGGACGGGGGAAAATGCAACACATAAGCACGTAAATTTTTAAAGGAGCCCCGATCAGTCATGGAGCTGAGTAGCCCCAAGCTGCTAGGGAGCCCGGATTAACCATGATTTTTCCTGGTGGAATTGCCACTGAGGTCGCCCGGTCAGAATCCAATGAGGATTGAGCCGTACGACTGCATGGATCAATTTTCCAGGTTCCACTCCTTTTGCTATTTTTCGGGTTATTTTCCCGTTTCAAAGTATGCACAAATTCCAAGATGCAAATGATGCAATGCATGGTAAAGAAAGCAAACGCGATTAATGAAATCGGTGATGGGAGTCTAACCCGCTCAAAGGGAAAAGCTTTTTTTTTTTTTTTCAAAATTGTTTTTCGAAAAGGGATACTGGTACGTGGATTGTTAAACCACCGGTTATCCCAACTCCCACGTCAGGGAGTGTACAGGAAGGGTAAGTGGTTTCCACCTATATACCGAGTATCGATTTTTGTTTTGAAAATAAAAGCTTTTCTCCTTTGGGATGATCCCCAGCAGAGTCGCCAAACTGTGAATGTGTGCCCAAAATTTTGTGTTTGGATTCACGCGAGTTTGAAGACATCCGAGTTATTTGAAAAACGGAGTCGCCACGCCATTTTGATTACCTCAAAACTTTGAAAAAAAGGTTTTTACTTGGGTTCGGAGGTTAAGTTACCCCTTGGGAAGAACGTTTGGCGTTCACCCAAAGTGCCTTGCCGGAGCAAGTCTCCCAAGATTTCATTAATCGTGCTTGCTTGCGTGCTTTCTTGTGTGCATGTGTTTGAGAAAAAAAGGGGGGAATGTCCCAAGTTATCTTCCGGACGTACAAACCATTTGTTGGTTGTCGCTCGGGATTCCTTGGATTTTTATGTATTTGGGATTATGATCCCATCCTCATCTTATGACTTGTGATCATCGCATTTTAAACCTCGGGACCCTCGGGACTTGCGTGATCGAGAGAATGACTCTCTTTTGGTCAAAGATGAGGTTCTTTAGAAAAGGAGGGTCCTTAGCCCATCAATCCTACGCTTTAAGACGGTCGAGCTCGTATAGAGGCTTCATACTCTTTCTTAAGCGATAATCGGAGATATAGGGTTCAAGGTGTCCCTTTCTAAAGAGATATGGAACCTTTAATGGAAGGAACGATGCAAAGATGAGAACTTTTACACCGGTCCGTTCCAAGGTTGCTAATGGGGACATGGGGGAATGCATGTAAAAATGATACTTTAGTGAAAAGATGGCATTTTTGGAGTGTAAAGAATGTCTTTTGGTTGCAAGGGATGCCTTTTGTGCAAAGAAAAGATTTTATGTAAAGAATGTATTTTTATGTTGGAAAATAGCATTTAATGCACAAATGATGCATGAAAATGGCAAAGAATGATTTTTAATGTAAAGTATGCATTTTGAGTATGAAAATGAGTTTTTAAATGCAAAAGATGCATCTTTAATGTGAAAAGGGGGTTTTTGAGTGCAAAGGATGCACCATTAAAGCAAAGATGTCATTTTGGTGAAAAAGATATCCTTTTAATGCAAATGATCTTTGCTCTGTATGCAAATGTTTTAGTTTAAATGCGAGATTGATGCATTAGAAAAGGAAAACATCAGATTGCATTTGAAAAGATAAGGAGTCTGCAAGCGGCTATGTATGTCGCACGACATAGGCTGCTATGTCGCGTGACATAATAAGCCATTTTGCGAAGCCTAAACAAGCGAGATTTGCGAGAGGTAACAAGGCACCAAAATGGTCAAGTTACTTCACAAACAAATCTCGAGAGCATGTTTATTGATAATGAACACTTCAAGAGGGTGTGGATATGAGGGATCCACACTCATCTTGAGTGTTCATGCAAAACCAAGTTAAACCGGAGCTTTTATATGAAATGCAATGAAATAAAATGTGGATCTGGGTAATATAACATAAAGTATGCAACTTTAATCAGAATACTACATTATAAATGCATTTAGCATAGAGATTTCACATTTGAATGAAAATAGAGAGTGGAAAAGGGGTACAAACTTCGTTACCCTTGAAGATCCACAACTACTATATCAAGTTAGATATAGGAGCCTTCTAGCGTCCTCCTCCGGAGTTGGTGTCCAGCCTTGAGACCGTGAGAATTCCTTGATTCTTGATGTATATATGAAGTGTGTGTGTGTGGGAAGTGTGTGTAGAATTGATTTGAGAGGATTGGGGTGATTTGGGGGGTATGTGAGGAAAGAGAAGGCTTCTGGGCGTATTCCCTATAGAGGGTGACTGAGGGGTGGAAGAGGTGTGTTAAAATGAGAGGTGAAGGCCTCTATTTATAGGCTGCCTGCATGGGCTTGTTATGTCGCACGACATGATAAGCCATAACCGTTTTCCTTCTAGAAACATGCAAGGTGGCATGGTTCTAGAACTCTCTCTGGCTGGTTATGTCGCACGACATAAGTAGCCACATGCAGTTCCTTCTAGAAACATGCAAGGTGGCAGGTTTCTAGAAGGTTTCTCTGGCTGGTTATGTCGCACGACATAAGTAGCCAGATCTGGCTTCTTCTAGAAACGTGCAAGGTGGCAGCCTTCTAGAAGGGTTTTGGGATTAAGAAAAACGTGTTTCTTAATTACCAAGCATTCCCTTCAGCCCTTAAAAGGCTTGGAACAGTTCCGGAATTGTTCCGGAACTTTAGGAAAATCCGGGGAATTACCGGAAAAATTACCGGAATTGCCGGGAAAATTAACCGGAAGGCATGAGCCAGATTTGGGTACTTACAAATCCTTGGAAGCAAGGTCTATGGAAAGGGGAAATGACATTTATGAATAAAGATGACATTTTTAATGAAAAAAATGACATTTTTATATGAAAAGGATGCTATTTTCACATCATCATGTGAGAGATCCACCATAGAACAAGCCATTTGAGGTCTTATTGTTCATCCTTGGGATGGATCTTCCATGAATCCCATGTGATAAGGGAATGGGGATATTATGATCTACATAGCTAAAGACTTGATTTTTATGGCAATAAATCAAATATAAAGCAAGTAGATGGCAATATAAATGGCAAAGATCAATATAGCAAGTATGAAAAGTATATTTTAAAGAGAAGAGGAGGAGAGGTTATCAATGATGGTGTTCCTCTATCTCCCTTGAAGATTTTCTAAGGAAGGAGCAACTTTGGAGGGGTTTTGGAGAGGAAGGAGGTGATTTTGAGTGATTTCAGCTCTCTGGAATTTTGTGTTTATCTTTTGGCAGAGTAACAGTGCTCCAAATTCTCTTGAAAAATGGGTAGAGGAGGCCTCTATTTATAGGCAGTTTTATGCTTCCTAATGAAGCCGTGCGGCTGTAACCTTTGGCTAATGAAGCTGTGCGGTCTTATCCTTTAGTGACTCAGCTTATTTCTAGAACCATGCAAGGTGGCATTCTAGAAGCTCTTTTCCAACTAAGGACTATGTGCAATTTTAATTTCTAACAAGTCCTACACCCTTTGGAAGGTTTGGGAAAGTTCCTAAATTGCCCCTGAACTTTAGGAAAGTCCAGAGAATTGCCGAAAAACTTAACCGGAAGGCATGAGCCAGATTTGGGTACTTACAAAAGCCCCTCAGCAATGTCACTTGCAGGGCGAGTGGGGTTGTCGATAAAAAAGGATCCAATCTGGCAAACTACCGAGATGGATTGGGTGACCAAGGTGGTCGAGTGGCTGAACCTTTGGAAGGCTACCTATGTATCCCGGAGGAATCAAGCCATGATCGTAGTTCAGGAAGGATCCACTGGGGAAAGGGGTGTCATATGTGACGAATTGGCTGAACCTAAAGTAGGCTACCTACGTATCCCAGAGGAATCAAGCCAGGTCGTAGTTCAAAAAAGATCCACTGGGGGGGGGGGGCGAAGAGAAACTGGTCCCTTGCTAGGAAGATGGAAAGAAAGTGACCTAGGAGGTCAAATGACTGATCCTACTGGGGATATACTAGATGAAGGAAGTGACCAATGTGGTCAGATATCTGGACCTTTATGAGGAGCTACTTCACCTCTAAGGAGTGATGAATGAAAAGGGTGACCATTGTGGTCGGATGGCTGGACCTTTATGAAAGGCTACCTACGTATCCCGAATGAATCAAGCCTTGGTCGTAGTTCAAGTCTCACTAGATAGTTATGAACGATGTCTAGGATCCTTGAGGTTTTGACGATTCGTGGAGGAGTCACCTGATTAACAATTAATGGAGGTTGTCACCTGTTTAATAATTAATGGAGGTTGTCACCTGATGAAACTAAAGCTTACATCGCTATCGAGGAGATAGAGGTAGCTAAAGTTGGGAAAAAACTGAAGCGTACTTCACTATCTATGAGATAGAGGTAGCTAAAGTTGGAAAAACTGAAGCGTACTTCACTATCTATGAGATAGAGATAGCTAAAGTTGGGAAACTTGAGCGTACTTCACTATCTATGAGATAGAGGTAGCTAAAGTTGGGAAACTTGAGCATACTTCACTATCTATGAGATAGAGGTAGCTAAAGTTAGAAAGAACTGAAGCGTACTTCACTATCTATGGGATAGAGGTAGCTAAAGTTGGAAAAACTTGAGCGTACTTCACTATCTATGAGATAGAGGTAGCTAAAGTTGAAAAAACTTGAGCGTACTTCACTATCTATGAGATAGAGGTAGCTAAAGTTTGGAAGAACTGAAGCGTACTACACTATCTATGGGATAGAGGTAGCAAAAGTTTAGAGTTTTGACAATTCGGAGGATGTCACCTAGCGTTTATTCCGTTATAACGGAAGTAACGGAGGCGCTTTGAGGGGAAAGTTTATTCTCTTTAGAGATAACGGATATTCTTGGGAAACAGCGTCACTTTGGTTAAGAAATAACGGGGATTATATGCCTAAGTGGAAAGTCCAGGGGCAAAAGTGTAAACTCAGCTCAGAGCGAATGAGGCCGCCCGGCGAGAGATGGGGGAAAAAGAAGCCGTACGGCTTTAAATATTTTTTCACCAGATTATTTAAACAGAATTTAAAACGGGTAAACATCCATTGTTTGCTTGTTTCTGCCAAGGAAGAGGGATAGAGTAGAGAGAGAAAATTTCAAATTCCTTCAATTCTCTTGCTTCTACCACTCAAGATGGATCCGAAAGGGAACATTGTGCCTAGGCAAGCACGAAGAACCTTATCGGAAGCCGCTAGGAGGAGGAGGAGGAGGGAGCTCGTTTGAACAGAGAGGAAATATGATTTCAACACGCCTCCATCCGAGCTCTATCCAGGGAGGAGGGAGCACAAATCTACGAAACCTCAATCTATTGGGATAAGCATTCTTGATTTGTTTGATTTTGTCAATTTTGATTGGAATTTTGATTGATTTAGGGCTTGACCCATTTTTTTTTTAGGAATTTTTTTTCGAATTTTACTATAATTTTTGTTGATGATTTTGGAATTTTGATGATTATTAACCTATGAGGCTAATGAGATAAATGAACATGCATGTGCAATTTATTTGAAAAAATATGAGAATGACCCATTTTTTGAAAATAAAGTAAGAAAAATAATGTCTAAAATGTGAAGGAGTCCTTGCATGTGCTAGAACTAGGTCAATTCTTGATCATAGATGAGAAAACAAGATCTTGGACAATGAAAAGGATTCATGCATGCCATTTTAAAAGATTAATGCTTATGTGCAAAGAATTTTGTGAAAATTGGAATTTTGGTTCTTGAGAGAGCAATGTGCTCGGGATGACGTGCTTCAAATGATGAAGGACACGTTTTCTAGGCAAAGGATGCTAGAAATCTCTTATAAATGCTTTTCTTTGAAAATATGTGCACTTTTTTGAATATATGCATGCTTTTGAGATGAAATGAAGGACTGACACATTTTTTGTTGTGTTTTCCTAGAGGAGAACAAGTCGAGGGGACCCTCTGAGGTGGCTGTGAAGTTGTGGGATAGGATGCCCAACTTCGAGAAGGATGGGGTGAATCCCAAGCAGCTGGTGATGGCTACCGGCCTTGATCTTTTCATTGATGCTATCGGTAGAGGTATCCATGTGACCTCTAAGAGCAAGGGGCTAGTCCAGGCCCTCTCGGAGTTCTGGTGGGACACCACTCACAGCTTTCATCTCAGCTGGGGAGAGATTAGAGTGACTCCAGCCGACTTGACTGCTATTACTGGCTTGCAGTTCACTGGGAGGCCTATGACCTGGAGAGATCACATCACCGCAGAGGAGTTTAGGGCTCTGGTTGAATTTGAACTCCGTCCTAAGGGGCTTGGGATGGAGACGAGGTATGTGGAGGTGGCGGTTCTGGAGTGCATACAGGGGTTTGCCGCTAATGAGGTGACTGCCCACCAGCTCGCGAGAGCTTTTCTGTGGTTGATGCTGCCAGTCACCATTTTTTCTAATTCTGGGACATTAGCAATGCTTTGCCTTCTTGACTCTTTGGAGAATCTGGATGAGGTTGGGGCGGTCTCTTGGGGTGATGCCGGATTGGCTGAGCTTTATTTTTCTTTGGATATGTACAGCCGGAACAAGGCTGCTTCGATGGACTACTTTTCTTTTGTGCTTGAGGTACTCTCACTTTCTTTTCTCTCTTTTACTTTTTTTGTCTTGGGATTTTTATGAGATAAATGACCCTTTTGTCTTGAACATGCATGTCTGGTTCTGTGAGGTGATCATGTTCTTTCCTTGGAACCAGCAGAGTGATCCGGAGATCTTCCCGGCCATGATTCGCTGGAGGGGAGAGGCTAGAGACAAGTTTACTGGAAAGACCCGGATTACTTTTGACTACAAGATGGTGAGACCGGTCATCAACAGGGATGGTCATGATGGGGTGGATTTCTCTCCTTGGGGGAGGTACCCGGAGGTTTTGCTAGGGAATGCCTTGGAGGCAACTAGGCAGAGGAGGTGGCTGACGGGGATGACTTGTGATGTCATTTACTTGGGGGATCGCTTTTCCAGGCAGCATGGCCATGTCCCTCCTTTGGATGCCATTACTCCTCACGACCCTCCACCGCGTATGCTGCAGCCTAGGAACTGGTTAGCGGATGAGATAGCGAGGTATCAGGCGGGCATGGCAGTCGAGGAGTATTTTGATTTTGCTACCCCATATGCCACCTTTGTGGAGCAGCGGTTGAGGACGCCGCAGAAGTTGGTGAAGATGGCTGTCACTCAGGGGTACGGGGAAGCAGAGCCGACTGATCCGCCTATGCCTCCTGCTCATCTCTCCTATGTGGTAAACGGGGTACCGAGGAGGTTCATGGTGCCTGTTCCCGACACGAGGGATCCCCAGTATACTCTGCCACCTGATAGCACTGTAAGTATATCTAGGTTCTCTTCCCTTTTCGAATTTCTTTGCTTTCTGTGATTTTGAGCTTTTCCTGAGATTTTCTGAGTTTTTCTCCTCTTTTCTCGCAGGTTCCAGCGCGTACCTATGATGGTTTGGTACGGCAGAACAGAGGTTGGAAGGATGTGTGCCGGTCCCTTCTGAGGAAGTTGGCCTGCGCTTCCAGGGCTGGGGTGAACGTGCAGGAGCCCGTGCGCAAGAGAAGGCTCGTTGAGAGCACAGCCTCTACCTCATCAGCCACAGAGTATCAGACCTCCTCTACCAGCGCTATGCCTCGGGGACAAGGGCCTAACACGAGCATTCTGGAGCAGCTGGCGGAGTATGAGCATGTAAATATCAATCTTTCTGACGTGAGCGATGACGAGGACTTGATGAGGGATCCTAGTTTCTACGAGCTAAGCAGCGATGACGATGAGTCGGAGGCTTAGGATTCCTTAGACTGATCTATGAGAGGAGAGAAACAAACAATGAACACTTTTATGCACATTTTGTTTATTTTTCATTTTATTTGGGCGCCAAGGAGGCGAAAACAATGTAATGATATTTTATTTGCTTTTGTTATTTATGCTTTATGAATTTGCATATTACCTGAGCCTCGGGGTAGCTTTTTTGCTTGGAGATGGGGCTGAAACTGGGCCAAAATGATTTGTGATGATATATGATTGCATGAATGGTGTTTGAATATGTTTTTATGCAGGTTTCATTGAGAAAGTGGGGTGAGAATTCCACTTGGGCAGCAGTAAGAGCTGCTGCAGATTTTTTTTTCTGCAGAAGCAAATGAGGCCGTCCGACCAGGTCCTGGGGCAAAAGAAGCCGTGAGGCTGGAAGTTCTGTCTGAACTGTTTTTTTTTCAAATAAAATCAAGTCTTGGCCTTTTCATTTCATTTTCACCATAGACTTGTCCCAACTGATCCCATAGCACATTTTTGACCAAAAATCATCAACTTTGATCATTTGCCATGGAGAAACCCGTCAGATTGCAAAAGGGGAAAAGAGACTGTTTTCTGTCCGATCTTCAATCTTGGATGAGACACAACTTCCAATCTAACAAGGGGATGTTCGATACCACCTTCAAGATCAAGTCTTTATGGCATTTGAAGGATCTCCCGCCCGATTGGGACCTTTTGAGAGCCACAGCGAGGTTTTGGGATGTCCGGAGACACGTTTACTGCTTTTCTTACAATGAACTCGTCCCAACCTTCGAAGACTTTCGAGCATTGATTGGGGGTCCGAAAATTGAGGCCGTATCGATTCCTCTGACCGGAGACGTGTCGGTGGCAGTAAAGCTGGCATCTTTTCAGCAAATCTCTCTGGGAGAGGCCGAGGGGATGATGGTAGCCCCTGATAGGATTGACCTTTCTGATATCCCGGGTAGGTTTGGGTCTCCAAATATGGCTACGACCATTTTGATTTCCTCAAAACTTTGAAAAAAAGGATTTGGGTCCGGAGGTTAAGTTACCCCTTGGGAAGAACGGATCGTCGTTCACCCAAGGAGCTTTGCCGAAGCAAGTCTTCCAAGATCCGACTTTCACGCTTGCCTTTGTGCTTTCGTGTGTGGGATGTGTTTTGATAAAAGAGGGAGTATGCCAAGCGGTCTTCCGGACGTATAAACCATGAGTTGGTTATCACTCGGGATTCCTTGGGTTTTGATATGTTCGGGACGTTGATCCCGTTCTCATCTTGAACTTATGATCATCATTATAAGACCTTGGGTCATATGTGATCAAGATAGGGACACCTTTTTTTATAGTCCAAGGATGAGACTCTTTAGAAAGGAAGGACATTTGCCCATCAATCCTACATCTTGAGACGATTTGAGCTTAGTCGGGACATTTATGCTCGTCTCAAGTGATGATCGGAGATGTGGGGGCTCAAGTTCATCCTTTTCTAAAGGAATATCCGGCTATGGCATCTTTATGTGGAGGAAATGATGAAAAGATAGGACCTTTACACCATTACGCAGATGCTTCAAATACCAAAGGGACAAAGGGGAGGGGTATAAAGATTGGATCTTTATACTCATTCTATGCCTTTTTGTGCCTTAAAAAGGTCACTAGGCAATCCTTGGAGAGTGATCCAACCATGAGGGACATGGGAAATGCATTTTAAAGTAAAGATGACCTTTTTATGCTAACATATGTAATGAACATGATGCAAGCTAGGACTAGGAATATAAGGGGAGGACCTTTATGGCTTTCCTATGTCCTTTAAGAACCATTTAGGTGGACAATCCTTGGAAGCAAGGTCTATGGGAAGGGGAAATGACATTTATGAATAAAGATGACATTTTTAATGAAAAAGATGACATTTTTATATGAAAAGGATGCTATTTTCACATCATCATGTGAGAGATTCACCCTAGAACAAGCCATTTGAGATCTTATTGTTCATCCTTGGGATGGATCTTCCATGAATCCAATGTGATAAGGGAATGAGGGTATATTATGATCTACATAGCTAAAGACTTGATTTTTATGGCAATAAATCAAATATAAAGCAAGTAGATGGCAATATAAATGGAAAAGATCAATATAGCAAGTATGACAAGTATATTTTAAAGAGAAGAGAAGGAGAGGTTACCAATGATGGTGTTCCTCTATCTCCCTTGAAGATTTCCTAAGGAAGGAGCAACTTTGGAGGGGTTTTGGAGAGGAGGGAGGTGATTTTGAGTGATTTCAGCTCTCTGAAATTTCATGTTTGTATTTTGGCAGAGTAACAGTGCTCCAAATTCTCTTGAAAAATGGGTAGAGGAGGCCTCTATTTATAGGCAGTTTTGTGCTTCCTAATGAAGCCGTGCGGCTGTAACCTTTGGCTAATGAAGCCGTGCAGTCTTATCCTTTAGTGACTCAGCTTATTTCTAGAATCATGCAAGGTGGCATTCTAGAAGCTCTTTTCCAACGAAGGACTACGTGGAATTTTAATTCCTAACAAGTCCTACACCCCTTGAAAGGTTTGGAAAAGTTTCCAAATTGCCCCTGAACTTTAGGAAAGTCTAGAGAATTGCTGGGAAACTTAACCGGAAGGCATGAGCCAGATTTGGGTACTTACAAAATGGGCACCTGTTTGGGTCGGACCTTTTCTAGTAAAGAAGATATTCTCCGAAGGAGCTATGCAGCTAACAGATTTGGACGGCAACCCGTTTTTGCACCCCGTCAATGGCGACATGTTGCGGCGGTATTATGTTTGATCGAGTCCTCCCCTCTGTATAAAAAAAATAAAATAATTAAAAAAATTAAAAAAAATGAAAATAAAGGCGCAATAAAATTGTCCCAGATGAGACTGAAAACCTCTCAAAAGGAAGTCCACGCAAAAATAAGAGACGCGCCTGGTGCTAAAATAATATACCCTACTAGACTGAAAACCCTAAAAAGGGCGGTCTAGGTAAAAAACGAGTTGCACCATGTCCCCCTTCCATCTTCCCTTTCTTAAACACACAAGTTAATTGAGTAACTACGGAGACCTGAGCCCCTTAGTTCTCTTTACAAAAGGGGAACATAGGTAACCACTCGTGGTTCGGTCTAAAATGCTGCAAAATCTCCAATTCTGCCAAAATGCGTTTTGATTACAGTTCCAAGGCTTTTCAAAGGTTCACTTTAAGTTAATATTCTTTTTGATGAGTTCAAGCACGACCTGATTTTGTTTCGAATAGCTTGCTGCTAATAAAAGGCAATAAGTTTTCAAAATGCTAACATCTATTTTGTCTGCAATAAGTAATCAAGGGATACTCATGTTCTATACAATAAATCTCTTTCCCAAAATACAAATAAAAGAGTCTCCTATCTCTCAGATAAGGCGTTTAGGAGCTCGTTCCCGCTCCCGAACTTGCATCCCTGTTCTTTCTTTTCCTCGATCCCCGGGAGGTCCTTGGCCTAGGAATGTCAAATAAGTCGGTTTGGGCCCGTCCTAGCTCGGGTATAATGCATGCCGGTGGTTCAATCAGACCAGTCTCCCTCAAAGCTGCCCTGGCAACCCTCTCTTGTCTCAAGGCCCCTCTGCGAGCTACCACTCTGGATCATCCCTCAGAGCAGCTCTCCAGATCTCTTGCCTCCGATAGTCCTCAGCAACATCACCGGTAACATTATCTGGGTAACATCACCGGTAACATTATCTGGGTTCCCCTGGGCCTCTGTATCTCTGAAAGACCAGCTGGTCGGGTAGTTTGCTCCAAGGTATTCCCGATGGCAAGCTTCTATCATCAACTGCATAGGACCCCGTTGCTCCTCATCCCTCTGGACTGTCGAAGAAGTGTCCGTGTGGGAAAGAAACCCTCCAGAAAGGATCTGCTGAAAAACTGCATAGTCTGGGGCTCGGTCATAGTCATCGGCACAACATCAGTCGTCAGCCTCTCCCTCAAAGCCCGGACAATCTGCTGAGGGTACCTATACTGTCTACTCACCAATGATGGGATGCAGAAAGAAGATACTTGCAGTCCTGGCAGCCTGACTACCACTGACCCATCCTGAATGTCTCTCATGGTTTGCAGCCCCCACGCCAGAATCCAAAAGTTCAGATCAGCAGTCCCGTACTGCGCTAACCTCATCTGCCAGTTATCAGCAGCTACACTCAACACTCTGCGTTGCCCCGTCACCCAAGGCATGGCAACTTGACCCGCTGGAAGTGGCATGATCAAATGTAGCCTCTCAGAAAGCCACAAAGACAATAAACTGGGGCTGCCCGCACCCATGAAGCCTGATCCTCCTGCTAGTCTATCAATACCATGATAAGTCTCAGCCAGCAACAATGGTACAATGTCCATCTCTCCCTGCCCAGAGTGGATCCGACAAAGGTCCACACCTCGGTCACCCCTGAGTTGCCTGACAACCCCCAACAATGTGCCCGAACAGACTCCGATGTACCCACAAAAATAATGAGCCGACAAACTAAACAGCATAAACATATCCAGAGACGTGGAAATATCGAATAGCTCAGGACTGGATAAGCGCAACCTAGCCATCCGAGTCAAGTCTATGGACCCATCACCCAGAATCATAGATGGCACCTGATCCGCTGGCAAGCACAGGAAGTTCGATAACTGCTCCACAATCGACCGTTTGTCCCGTGGGAATGCTACAGTCATCGACTCACTCAAGCCAGTCAATGCTCTGAAATCCTCTATGGTCGGCGTTGTTGGGATTGGAGTCCTAAACTACAAGGAAAAAGGGGCCTAAGTCGGAGGAGTTGCTGAATCAAGGAGGAAATTCGGGGATAACTTTCTGCCGTGGTGGGCGACCGCCCATAGGGGGGTGGGCGACCGCCCATGAGTACAGAAGTTTATGGTTCGTGGGATTTTTGGCTTGGGCGGCTGCCCATAGTGCCTTGGGCGACCGCCCACGTGTCGGGTGAAAATTAACGGCTTGATTTTGTTTCCTAGTTTGATTAGAACTCTTCTTAAATTAGATTTAGGGTTCCTTGTATTACTATATAAACATAGATCCGGCCTAGAACTCATTGTAGCAACATATTAGAGAGACTAATAACATATTGGCTTGGCAATTGCCCCCGGATGTAGTTCACGAGTTGGTGAATGAACCGGGTAAACAACTCTTGTGTTCTTGTGTGTGATTGTTTCTTTCTTGTACGTGTGGGTGTGTTGATTTCTTTGTTTTGATTGCAACGGGGGAGCACCAAATTCACAACAACTGGTATCAGAGCTTTGGTTCGGAGGATTCAAAATCTTTTCATTAGTTGATTAATTTTGAATCGCGTTCTTGGGGATTTTGGTGAAAGGATCAAGATGAAGAACCATATCGAGAAATTCAGCGGTGTGAATTTCACGTTTTGGAAGACAAGGATTGAAGACTACCTTTATTGTAAGGATCTTCATAAGCCCTTGAAGGAGAAGCCCGAAGACATGTCACAAGGAGATTGGGAGACGTTGGATCGGAAGGCGTTAGGAGCGGTAAGGAGTGCCACTAACCGACGACGTTGCACGGAACGCTATGGAGGCCAAGACAACGATGGAGTTGCTACAAACGCTGTCGGACATGTATGAGAAGCCGTCGAATATCAATAAGGTGCATTTGATAAAGAGGTTTGCGAATGCGAAGATGTCAGAGATCTCGTCCTGCAATTTCAAAGGTATGGTGGACCAATTGAAAAGTGTTGATATTACTTTCTCCGATGAAGTGCTAGCTTGTTTTCTTCTAAAATCATTGCCTGATAGTTGGGAGGTTACTGTCACAACGATTAGTACGTCGAAAACGGCATTGGTGTATACGGAGGTTAGAGATCTCATCCTTCAAGAGGAGTTGCGAAGGAAAGAGAAAAGGGGAGAATCATCGGTAGATGGGGCTGCACTTAGGGTGGAGAGAAAAAGGGGTGGACCTAAAAAGGGGAAAAAGGTCAAGTGCTACAATTGTGGTGAATTGGGGCACATCAGTTATATTGTCAGGGAAAAGGTGGTGGTGCAAACGTGGTGGATGATGGTGGTGATGTATTAATCCTAGGGGAGGAGCGGTCGGGTGAAGATTGGGTGTTGGATTCTGGAGCTTCTTGTCATGCTAGTGGGGATGCAGAATCAATGAGGCGTTACAAAACCGGAGATTTTGGGGTTCTCTATCTTGGTGATGGTCAACCATTGAAGATCAAAGGTAAAGGGGATGTAATGATGAAGACACCTAACGGGGCTGTTTTACAACTACACGACGTGATGCATGTTCCGGATTTGAGGAGAAGGGTGATTTCTGTGGGACAACTTGACAATGAAGGATACGGTGTTTCGTTCATTGGTGGGTCTTGGAAAGTCACAAAAGGGGCTAAGGTGTTGGCTCATGGGGTTAAGGGAAGATGTTGTACTCTACCTACAATGTCGATATTCGTTCCGGTGGGAGCAAGAGGCTTAAAAACCGGCTGTTGGTGTAAAAGGGGAGACATCAAGAAACGGTATGTTGGGGAGGACTCAAAGTTGATCAACGTGGTGTGGATGTCCAAGGGCCCTAACGAGAGCGGATTCGGACCAAAAGCGATCGATGCAAGAAACAAGGTGTGTCCAAGTTTCAAGGGGAGGCATTGCGAGGAAGGTGGGTGCGGAGGGAGAAGGCGAAGTTAGACTTGCGGGGAGAAATCAAGGTAGAAGCTGATTTGGGGAGGCAAGAACGATCTAACACGGAGTGGTTGAAACGTCGCTTGGTTTCAACTCGCCTTAGTACTTGAGGAGAGGAGAGGTAGTGTCAAGCCAATATGGATGAGGGGAAATGTGTTCAAAGGTCTTTACTCCGTGGTGGGAGTTAATGGGTGATTCTATGTTTGTTAGTTTAGTCTCCGGTGGGAGATTGTTGGGATTGGAGTCCTAAACTACAAGGAAAAAGGGGCCTAAGTCGGAGGAGTTGCTGAATCAAGGAGGAAATTCGGGGATAACTTTCTGCCGTGGTGGGCGACCGCCCATAGGGGGGTGGGCGACCGCCCATGAGTACAGAAGTTTATGGTTCGTGGGATTTTTGGCTTGGGCGGCCGCCCATAGTGCCTTGGGCGACCGCCCACGTGTCGGGTGAAAATTCTGCAGCTTGATTTTGTTTCCTATTTTGATTAGAACTCTTCTTAAATTAGATTTAGGGTTCCTTGTATTACTATATAAACATAGATCCGGCCTAGAACTCATTGTAGCAACATATTAGAGAGACTAATAACATATTGGCTTGGCAATTGCCCCCGGATGTAGTTCACGAGTTGGTGAATGAACCGGGTAAACAACTCTTGTGTTCTTGTGTGTGATTGTTTCTTTCTTGTACGTGTGGGTGTGTTGATTTCTTTGTTTTGATTGCAACGGGGGAGCACCAAATTCACAACAGGCGTCAGATCATTATATGACAAAGTGAAAACATGCCTCTCCGAATCCGAAAAGCAGGATGCAGCCCGGAGCAAATCCCAGTCAACCCTCCAATCTTTCAATGACCAAAGGCACGGCATACTGTACCTCCCATCAATGAGCTCCCTATGATGCTTCCGGTGATAATGCAAAATTTCAAGGAAGTCTTGACGAAATTGATACTCCCGGGAAGCCACTTCTCTGTTGTATGTACCATTATGATTGAAAGTTCCAACCTTGGTCACAAAAATCGCTTGTCTGTCAAGTTGGGGATGCTGTTGTTCTCCTACTGGAAGGGCAGTGTCTAAAAATGAATCCTGAGCTGATTTTAAAAGGGACCTGTTACGAGCTTCATCCAGTCGTGCGACACAGCTTGCCCAGCGGGCATGACATGTCGGGCGACACATCTGGTCAACATCAGACAACATCGAAGTGCCTGCAATATCTACCCCCAGGGCACCTTCCGACTCGCCGTCGCTGTAATACACCTCCCATCCTCATATACATCCACATGTAAACGTGCGGGAGAGAACCCACTACACCATATGCATCACCATACACACTCACCCGATACAACTCCACCATCCCATGTACAAACCCGGCAAAGCCGACCTTTCAATACAATAATCACATTTCTTTCATCTCGTTCCCAGAACGGACAGATTCGTGCAAACAAGCTAACATAGTTTAATCTTTGCTAACAGAATAGCATAGTTGGATATAGTGCTTGGAGTGTTATTTCCCCCGCAGGTACAATGATCAACTGAGCACCATCGAATCTTAAGGACTGCCCCTCGAAGCAAAACCGAGACAAAGATTCCACATTTGCTAGTCTCCCCAGCAACGATAGCATTAGACCCCCCGACAACTACATCTATCCCCAGAAGAATCAATAGTAGCGTGAGTCCCCTGGCAGCTACTTCCCATCAGCGGTAGCATGAGCCCCTCCGGCAACTACTCGCCACCATCAGTTGCAGCATGAGTCCCTCCGGCAGCTACAACCTTTCACCATCAGCAGTAGCATGAGTCCCTCCGGCAGCTACTCGCCACCATCAGTTGCAGCATGAGTCCCTCCGACAGCTACAACCTTTCACCATCAGCAGTAGCATGAGTCCCTCCGGCAGCTACTCGCCACCATCAGTTGCAGCATGAGTCCCTCCGGCAGCTACAACCTTTCACCAACAGCAGTAGCATGAGTCCTCCGGCAGCTACTCGACACCATCATTTGCAGCATGAGTCCCTCCGGCAGCTACAACCTTTCACCATCAGCAGTAGCATGAGTTCCTCTGACAGCTACTCGCCACCATCAGTTGCAGCATGAGTCCCTCCGGCAGCTACAACCGAACACCATCAGCAGTAGGATAAGTCCCTCCGACAGCTACTTGCCACCATCAGTTGCAGCATGAGTCCCCCCGGTAGCTACAACCTTTCACCATCCGCGGTAGCATCAGTCCCTCCGGCAGCTACAGGTAAGCACAGCAAAGGTATGAAAGCACATCTCTACCATTCCTTGCTTCTTGTCAGTTTCGTTCCGAACTACGATTTAGCTTGATTCCCTCCTAGGGATACGTAGGAATCCTTTCTCCAAAGGTCCAGCCATCCGATCTCACCAGATCGTTGTCCAGTCATCCGCCTTATCCCTTGCCGCTCATTGGGATTAGGTCTTATTTTATCGAGAACCTCACTTCTTCCATAAGTGTCTTTTTCGAGGGGCTCTATAAGTACGCCAATCCAATTCGCTACCCTTTTAGGTGCATTTTAATACGATAAAATTGCATTAAGGGGCATTTTGGTAAATTCCCGGTCTATTCCGAGACATTCGGAAACATTTCATAAGTTTCTCGCGAAGGAAGTACCTTTTGGTACTTTGCTCATGCTAAAGGACCTCCAGGGAATAAACCTTTTTGGACCTTTTGGGTATTTACTCAGAATATTCCAGAAACTGGTTTTGGCGCCAAAAGCAGTTGGTGACACCTTGTGTCACGCGACAAGTCGAGGCATGGAAAATGGTTACAGAAGGTCTGCGACACACTGTGACCATCAACTGCAGCCTATAAATAAGACCCTTCCCCTCTCAGAAAGGGATCCCAACTTTCACATACTGTTACTCTGCCAAAATAGCAGCGTAACACACACACTAAACACACACCTCTCTCTCTCCTACCCAAATCCACCTTCAATTCCCCACAATTCAACCAAATTCATCCATCACCTCTTAGATCCTTCATCCACCAACCCAATCCAGTTCAAGCACCTCGAGAAGCAGCTGTAGAAGGGTTCTATACCAGCCTTGGTATAGAATTCGTCGAATCAACAAGGGTAACACTCTCAATTCCATCTCTCTCTCTCTCTCTCCTACCTTGCTACTTTGATAATTCCATCATTTTACCTTCCTTGGGTTCAGTAATCAGACTCCATCCGTCTTGATTACTGAACCCCAATCGCAATCTCTCTATTTAACATTGTTGCTTTAAATAATTGAGTGCTTATTGTTGAAATTGGTGTTTAGATCCCAAGGGAGTGTGGATCTCTCCATATCCATACCCCCTTGGTTGAATTGTCGTTAATTGTTCATTTTGAAGCTTAATTGATTGAATAATTGGATCTGTTTTGATTGTTGGTCCTGCTGTGTTCAAATCTCTAAGTCTCTGCAGATGGACACTATGTGTCACGCGACACATCGTGCCTGGTTAGATCCTGTGTCACGCGACACATCTAGCCAGGCATGCTATGTGTCACGCAACACTCTATGTCCATTTGCAGGGATCCATTTCCCTTGTAATCTGTTCTGATCTGTTGTATCTGGGATGTGGCCTCCCTAAATAAATGGCTCACAAGTTGTAAGTTTCCAATTCAAATCAATAAAATACGTGTTTACCACATTTGTTCATTATCATTGCTTGCACACGTTTTTTGGATTACTTGGATGTTTAGTTAGAAAGACTCGTCCACGGACGAGGCATGTTGGGTGAACTCTCGGTTCTTCCCAACACGTAACCTGACCCCCAGACCCTTTCTCTCTCAAAGGTTTTTCAAAGTGTACCTTTAAACATGGCGTGGCGACTCCTTTTCTTTTTTCATCATTGGAAAACAAAATTTTTTGTGGCGAGTGCACATTCAGATACAAGTAACCATAATCTCCAAGGATGAACTCATCACTCATGTGAAAGATGTGGTTCTAGGGATTATGGTTACAATGTTGATTTAACTTTATTTCTTTCATTTTCTTCCTAAAATGTGACCAAAGTTCAAGTTTAAACTTCCAAAAGATCTCTCATTCCTTTACTTAAGACTAATAATCGCCATTAATGTTGTTTCTCAAGAAAATCTCAAAACCACCATTGTTGTACTATCCTAGGATTTTGAGATGACAACTCTAAGATTGAACATTTCCCTCTTTTTTGGTTTTATGATCAATTTTCTGGACAATCCAGAAGCTGTCACCTTTCTTTATTAATTCTAATAGAAGTAACATCAGAAATTAAATGAGATACAAAAAAAACAGCATACTGCACATGGTCATCCGTACGGACCTCCTTGTAAAGGAGCAATGATCCGTACGGATCAGTCTGCAGGTTGTAATATTTGTTCAGTTTTTCTAGTTTTTTCCTGTTTCAGATTTGTTTTAAACTCCCTTTTTATCTAGGCAAACATTTTTCTCTAAACCTGCACAGTTTTTTCCTTTTCTTTTAAGCTACAAAGCCATTTGATTTAGAACACACACACACACACAATTTTCAAAAAAGGTTAGAAAGTCTCATGGATATGAGGCATTTTGGGTGAGCACAAAAAAACTCTTCTCGAGGCGTACATGACCTCTGAACTCAAGACCTTACGTTAAAAGCCTTTTGTCAATGTTTTGGGCTCACGAAATGGCGTGGCGACTCTCTTTTCAAAGAAATTCATCCTTCCAATCTTTAAAACATTTTCACCTTTCAAAAAGGAACAAATCCGATTCACTGGGCACCTCCGGATCAAGTAATTTCAGTTGGCGATTCTGCTGGGGACTTGCTTGTTTTTAAACTTCTTTTAAAAGTCTTTAAAACATTGCGTGGGTCAAACTCTCGTTTACCCCTTTTTCGACTATTGTGTTTATGTGTTACTTTTCTTTGCTTCATTGCTTATTCAAAAAAAAACTTGTGTGCTTCTTACTACATTATACACTTTGAAATATCTCTTTTTGTTGCGCATATTTTGTCCATAAAATGCTCTCATTTTTACCCTGTTCATAAAATGTTTTGAGCATCCTCTCCCCTTTTACTCATAAAAATGTGTGTGCACAAATTCATGTCTTTAAGACACATTTTGCAAAACTTCTATTTTAACTCAAAAAAAAAGGATTTTAGTTATCGTACTGTACGCGCTCTCTTACCATGAACACTTGCACACTACAACCCTGAACCCGGGGTGGTCTCAGTTGCAGCTCGAAGGTGTTCCTATGCCTGTCTTATGCGCACGAGATCATTCCAAACAACCCATCCTCACGGGTGTCAACCATGCACTATTTGCGTCACACTTTGTCCGAGACTTGGTTGGTTTTGGCCCAATCCGTGTCATAAAGCCTAAATGTATATCCCATATCGATTATTTTCTAAGTCAAAACCTATAAGTCAAGGTCCCTTGCGAAAGCAAGCTCAGTAGGGGTAGGGTCATTTGTTGACCTGATCTTGCTTTCTAGTGTTGGCTTAGACGTTGACCTGTATAGTATATACGTCAATGCTCAATGTGACACCATGTAATCGAGCCTTTAATGCACAACCCTTGACAAATACGACCTAGTCAAATCAAAAAGTCAAAGATCCCTTGCGAAAGTAAGACAAGGAAAGGTCATGCCAACTTTGACCCGATTTTGACTTAAAGATATTGGCTTTAATCGCGATTCGCATGACAGTAGCATTGAAACTCATATGACTGACTTGGTCCTTAGGTTTGTTTCACTTTTCGGTTGGTGGAATCCGCTTGCCCTATATAGCCTTCGCTCAGGGTTGTCCGCCCTGGGAAGACGAAGTCCATGTGAAAAACGAGGGGCCTATAGACGTAGTGATGGATTCCACTGACCTAGGATCTAGAATAGTTGCGAAAAAGAAGAGCAGTCTTTTCCAACCATTTAGGATTCTAAGAAGACATGTTTTAAGTAAAATTGAGCAGTTAATAAAATAACAATCGCATGGTCCCATTTCTGGAATCTTTAATCTCGACCTTTCATGGTCCAATATCCAATCTCGACCTTTCACAGTTTAATCTTTAATCCCGATCTTTCACGGTCCGATATCTGATCTCGACCATTACAGTCCAATCTCCAATTTCGACCTTTCACAGTCCAATCTTTAATCTCGACCTTTCACGATCCAATCTCCAATCTTGTCCTTTCACGTCCAATCTCCGATCTCAACCTTTCACGGTCCGATCTCCAATCTCGAACTTTCACGGTCCAATCTCCAATCTCGACCTTTCACGGTCCGATCTCCGATCTCAACCTTTCACGAGCCGATCTCCATTCCCGAACTTTCACGGTCCAATCATTAATCCCGACCTTTCACGGTCCAATCTTTAATCTCGACCTTTCATGGTCCAATTTTCGATCTCAACCTTTCACGGTCCAATCTTTAATCCCAACCGTTCACGGTTTGAACTCAAATCTCGACTTTTAACGGTCCAATTTCCAATCTCGACCTTTCAAGATCCGATCTCCAATCTCGACCTTTCACGGTCCAATCTTTAATCCCAACCTTTCACGGTCTGAACTCAAATCTCGACCTTTCACGGTCCAATTTCCAATCTCGACCGTTTAATGTCCGATCTCCAATCTCGACCTTTCACGGTCCAATTTCCGTTCTCGACCTTTCACGGTCTGAAAGCAAATCTCGACTTTTCACAGTCCAATTTCCGATCTCGAACTTTCACGGTCCAATTTCCGTTGGTAAACACGAAAATATTGTAGAAAAATGTCCGTCGATAAAGGAAGCCTGCCGACCGATAACCGGTGTTATCCTCGGAAAGATTACCGATGGAATAGTCCGTCGTAAGTATATCAAATATTGCCGATGGAAAAGTCCGTCGGTAAATTGTCCGTCAGTTTTTTGAAGAATTTATCGACAGAGAATTCCGTCGGTAAATTGCAGAATTATCGACGGACCATTTCATCGGTAAATTGCAGAATTATCGACGGACCATTTCATCGGTAAATTGCCCATCAGTTTTTTGAAGAATTTACCGACGGAGTATTCCTTCGGTAAATTGCACAGAATTTAAAAAAAATGCTGCATTTTAAAAAAATCCCTACAATCTGTTCAAACAATCACCACTTGTTAAAACAAACACCAACATTCCCACCTGTTTAAAAGATACACCAAAAACACACAAAAAAAAACAACAAAAATTCAACGTTCACCAAATTCTCAAAAATAACATAAAAACTACTTTAAGTTTGATTACAAGCCAAATAAAACACAAGTTTAATGACCACGGCCGCTACCACCACTTCGCCTACTAGTATCACGACCACCATCCAAATCAAGGTATTGACTGACTGATGAGGCAGAGGCATTACCGCTAGTAGGTTGCTGTTGTTGCAAATTAATGGTTACCAATACTTGTTGCATGCTCTCCTCAAACTGTCTTTGCGCAACTTCTTGCTCTTCCGGAAGACGTTCCTCAAACTTGTTTTCCAATTGGCGATATGAATTTTCTCGCTCTTGACGCTCTAGCTCCACTTGCCTTTGTACCTCTTTCTGAACCAGAGCATCGAATGGACATTCATTTGGGTATTGTAAAGGCTCGGATGGATGGTAAATGCGAGAAAGATCTCTTACAATCAATACTAGAAGTCGCTAAGGTGCAGGGAGATGAAAATGACCTAAAGACAGATATCTGTTACAACAAATTCATCATTGATAAGGTGCAGGGAGATTACTAACCGAAGGAGGTGAGAGATGAAGCGCGCGAGAGTTGCGAATCAAAGACGTTCTCTGTGTATTAGCAGGCACAAGTACCCTATTATGTTTAAGCCTACATAAAACGAAAAGAACTCAATGTCAAATGCACATTTGAAAATTGAAATAGGGTGTAGTAAAATATGACTTCCAGCCAACAATCCCAAACTGTTTTGGGGATGAGAAAATGGTGTCGCAACGGCGGATCATAGAAAAGGGTGTCGCAACTGATGTATAAGCGAAATTGATTGGGAGGGGGGTTAGGGTTTATATTTATCAGTTAACAAGATTTCAAATTCCTAAAACCTAAAAATCATACCTTAACTATAGTCAACAAGCTGAATGCGAGAATCGCTTAATATCCTACACAATCAAAACAAACAAACAACATTACACATTTAAATTCAGTCGGAGAGAGAGAGAGAAAGAAAGAGCGAGAGAGAGAGAGAGAGAGAGAGAGAGAGCGCGATAGAGAGATAGAGATTACTAACCGAGAGGTGAGAGATGATTAACCGAAAGAGGAGAGAGATGAAGCGCGGGAGAGCTGCGAATCAACGGCGGTATCCAGTTTTAATCTGTTGAAGCGAAACTGACTGGGAGGGGGGCTAGGGTTGTATTTATATCTCATTTTACCGACGGACGTATCCGTCGGTATTACTGAAGGACCTATTCCGTCGGTATTACCGACGGAAATGTAAGATATACCGAAGGATTAAAATGTAAATTTTATAAAGAATTCCCTACAAATGAAAATTAGCATTTCGTCGGTAGCTGTTGTTTACCGACGGACCGCATCCGTCAGTAATATTTTGTCGGTAAACAGACAGTTTCTAGTAGTGAATTGGAAACAGAAAATTTTGGGGGAAACCTGTTTCTCTGTAAGTTATAAAAAATTTTGTTTTTAAATATATCGACTTGGTGTTTTAAAACCTAAACTTACTGTTTTAAGGCCTAAACTCGCGATTTTATTTTCTAGCTTAAACTCACTGTTTTAAAGCCTAAATTCATTATTTTATTTTCTAGGTGTTTTAAGGCCTAAACTCGATGTTTTAAGGTCTATACTCGATATTTTTAAGGATAAAAGTGAGCTTTTTATAACTTATGAAACAAGTTTTTCCTAAAACTTAAAAGCTTTCCTGATTGTTTGACCTTTTTTTTTTTAAATTTGGTTGACCAAAATGCCCTTACCGTCAATTAATACTTCTTTCCTGGCGGTTTCTCTTCCATATACTCCTCCACTCACTAATCAATTTTTTTCTTCACTAGTATCCCACTCCTATGCCTTCTTTCGCTGTAAAATAAGGGAATCAACTTTACGTAAAGGCCCAACATTTTGAATATTCCTTCTCTTTATAATGTACTTTGTCTAAATATTGAATATAATGATGCATTAAGTTAGTACTTCTTTTATTGGAGTGGTATGATTATTTATACTCTCTTCGCGAAAAAGATTGTCTTAATTTTTTAATATATCAAAATTTTACTAAAAAATTAGAAAAAATAATTATTTCAATAAAATAAGAAAACTTTTTATTTAAAGATATTATCAATATTAATTTTTAAATTGTCATTTAATGTAATTAGATTAGTATACTTTTTTTAGTTAAAGTTGAATAAAATAGACTATTGAAAATAAAATTATGTTTTTCGGAAGAAAAGAGAGTATATAGAAAATTCGCCTACTAGGCTAGGGCTAGGATGATGCTGTACTCAGAGAGTATTAAGGCAAAGTCCAAATAGCTGCATGTGGTTTGTCTTAATCTCAGGGTTCTAAAATATCCCGTCTAAGGGTGCTTAGGCTCCGCTTAGACGCTAGGCTCCTCTCCAACGACTAGTTCTAAGTCCCGCCTAGGTCCCGACTAATTCCGACTAATTCCGACTAATTCCGACTAGTCTCCGCCTAGACGCTAGGCCCGACTCAGCCGCCTAGCATTCACCTAACACTTTTTAAAATCTTGCTTAATCCCCACTTTATTTATTCCTCGTAGATTCAAGTGCAATGAGATATGCCTCTTGGCCCGAGCATTATTACGTGGATGTGTGAGTGTATTAAGAGATCTCTAAATTGTGTAAATCTCAAGTTCAACTTCCTCTAAAATTAAAGAAGAGAACTTGTATTACTAGTTTTTATAGGGGTTGTATGTGGCTTATACAAGTGATCTTTTCGGTTGGTGCGAAACTTCTATGAATCATCTTCCAGATGGCACATATCATATACTCCCTCCGTCCAGTTACATACTTCACACTTTCTATTTTGGACGTCCAATTACATACTTCACACTTTGTTTCTTACTCAAAATAGAAAATTTTTAATATTAAAAAATTAACCCTACCCCACTAAAAACCCCACTAACCTCCTAATTACAAATCCTAATTTACTAACTACAACTCCTAATTAAATTAAATTATCAGTTTTTATACCATCCACTTAATTCCACACCCACTTTGGAATTAATTACCCACCAACCCAACACCAAACCACGATCAAAATTGGGTTTTCTCTCTCTCTCTCTCTCTCTCTCTCTCTCTTCATTTTCTCGCACCTTCCTCCATTGCACCGCTTCTCTTCAAAACCCTAGATCTATCTCTATGGATCTGACCTCTTCCCCCAAAAAATTGATAGATCCATGGCGATCGGAGGTCCCTGATTGTAATCACCGGCCTGATTCAGTCGTCCATGGTGCCTTTTCCGACGTTGATGAATCTCTCTTTGTCGAATCATTCCCGTTGTTTTCCGCCTCTCCGTCTTTGGCCGACACCGTGGTGCCGGAGACATGTTTCGAAGAGGAATTGGTGTCGGAAACTAACCAGACGCCGGATTACAAGGTTTTCGACGAGGAATACAAAGCTTGGGAAAAGGAGTACGAGGAACGAATTAATTGGAACTCAAAAAGTCCCTTTTGCTGGGTAAAATATTACAAGATCAACAAGGTTGTTCCAGATACGCCATAAAGCCCTCGTGATGACGATACTCGTCGATCTGAAAGGTCGTTTCTTTCCTTCTTATTTCTATGATGAACTGGTTTTTTTGTGAGTTTGGGAGTTAGTAATGCTATGTGTATGGTATGTGTGAAATGATGATTATATGCTCTGTTTTGATTCTCTGTGATTACTTTGGAACCTTGAATTGGTGAGATTGGTAGTTTGTGATTAATACTATGAAATTGAATGTTCTCTATGATGATTAATTTCTGAGAGAGTCTCTATGATGAATTGGTTCTGAGAGAGTGTAATGCCCTTTAACTCTATGATGATATTGAGAATTATGGCATTTGTATGGGCCCTGTTTCGACTGCTGCTTTAACTCTATGATGATATTGAGAGTTAGGAAATTGTTGCCATTTCAAAGGCTTACAAAAAGGGCTGCCATTTTAGAGGCCTACAAAAGGGTTGTCATTTTTAAGGCTTACAAAAGGGTTGTCATTTTCTAGCTATTTTTAAAGGCTTAGAAAATTGTAACCATTTTCTTGCCATTTTTAAAGGGCTTACAAAAGATGTTTGTCACAAATTCAAATTCATAGATCGCATAATAATTCTGCCATCATACCTTCAAGTCCACTTGCATGCCCATGTTCCATTAAATGCCAAATGCTATCCATCACTAGTTGTGGTTCTACTTCTCGGTCAACAGGAAGCATTCCCATTCTTTCCAATGCATCCTTCCCATCATGTGGTTGTGCATAGTTATTTTTTCCCTTCACCTTCATTATCTCGATCAAACAACTCTGCAAGCTTATGAAAACCTTATTCAATGTGCTATGTGAGAGGCTTGCAAAGGAATTTTCAACTGCTTCTATTAACTGATCAACTGTTTTTGCTTGCGAACTGGTTCTGAGTGAGTCAATGGACCTAAACCAACCTAGGTCGTTTATATTTGTATCGGGGGAATTTGGAGGCTGGAATACCAAACGTATGTTGAAACCATCACTTGTGGCTGCTGCTTTGAATTCATCATCATCGATGTGCAAATGTGGGGGAGCATTGTCCCATTGAATGAGTATTTCTTTGCTTGCATTTTGTGGCCACTTTGCTTTGATTGCAGGGATAATCTGCAAATAAGTTTTCGAAATTGTGCATTAAAATGCGTATAAAAACTGAATGAAATTCAAAATAGTAGGAATTTTTGTACAAACTTACGTGGTTGATCATCATGTCTTTGGTAACCTGTCTATTGACTCCATCAAGTGGTTTTGTTACGGGTGTTCCTCTAGGCCTGTTTCGACTGTTTCTTTTTGCTGGTTCAGTTTTGATAAATGGCCATAACCCAATCTTTCCATCAAATTCTATTTCTCCTTCGACTGAATACTTTGGTCTAGTTACAACACAAATGAACATAACTTTGGGAATAAATCTTTTACTTTGGCATGTTCTATGTGGAGTTTGTTCCCAAGGAAACGTCTAGTACCTCATTTTGCAAGCTGTCATTTGGAACCATTTTTCATCAACATGCACTACACATGTCATGGGTTTAAACTTTGTTGTTTTTGATTCTTTGTCAAAGGTTAAAGCATCAATACAAAATCTGAGCCTGTTTATTTCATTTGAATGGTTTAAAGATGGCTTTATGGCATTTGTATGGGCCCTAATCACACCTCTTTTTTTCCAAAGGCATACAATGCTTTTGCTAACTCCCAATCCACATGCTAGACCCCTAATAGTAGTCCTATTTGAAAAAGGAATGGACTTCATTTTAGCAACATCTAATTTGACTCTTTTACCTCTTGTATTTTTTTTTGAAGCAATAAAGACAGGAAGGCCAAGCGCTGCCTGTTTCGACGCAATAGCCCAGGTACTCCAAACCGTCCTCTTTGAAACTCCAAAACTCGTAGCAGCTTCTTGAGCCAACCCTCTCGAAAGTTCTCCATCTTTTGCGTGGAATAACAGGAATTGCACTAACCTGTTCTTCTCTTCAGCAGTCATGTTTTTTTGCATTTTGGAAGGTGAATTTTTAGAAGTACAGCTCAGTTATGTTCTTGGTTGTGGATGTAAAGTGTAAACAGTTGTGTTCTTACTGCTTTTGGTAAACAGTGATGATATTTATACTAGGTGGTTGTAAGTAGATTAGGAGGGAAACTCAAAAATGTTGTTCTCAGTAGATTAGGAGGGAAAAATTTGGTGTTTCCTATGACCTTTATTAGTATTATTATTATTATTATTATTCAGTTTTGGAGGAAAACATTAGGAGATTTGACTTTTTAAGAAATTGTTAATCTTTGTTAATGGTTCTCAGTTTTTGTACTTTTCAATTAATAAATAGTTTTCCTTAAAAACTGTGAGAACAGTAAGTGTGAAGTATTAACTTGGACGGAGGGAGTATATGGAGTTTCACTTCAATTGAAACCTATTAAATACTCCCTCCATCATTTCACACATACCATACACATAGCATTACTAACTCCCAAACTCACAAAAAACCAGTTCATCATAGAAATAAGAAGGAAAGAAACGACCTTCCAGATCGACGAGTATCGTCATCACGAGGGCTTTCTGGCGTATCTGGAACAACCTTGTTGATCTTGTAATATTTTACCCAGCAAAAGGGACTTTTTGAGTTCCAATTAATTCGTTCCTCGTACTCCTTTTCCCAAGCTTTGTATTCCTCGTCGGAAACCTTGTAATCCGGCGTCTGGTTAGTTTCCGGCACCAATTCCTCTTCGAAACATGTCTCCGGCACGACGGTGTCGGCCAAAGACGGAGAGGCGGAAAACAACGGGAATGATTCGACAAAGAGAGATTCATCAACGTCGGAAAAGGCACCATGGACGACTGAATCAGGCCGGTGATTACAATCAGGGACCTCCGATCGCCATGGATCTATCAATTTTTTGGGGGAAGAGGTCAGATCCATAGAGATAGATCTAGGGTTTTGAAGAGAAGCGGTGCAATGGAGGAAGGTGCGAGAAAATGAAGAGAGAGAGAGAGAGAAAACCCAATTTTGATTGTGGTTTGGTGTTGGGTTGGTGGGTAATTAATTCCAAAGTGGGTGTGGAATTAAGTGGATGGTATAAAAACTGATAATTTAATTTAATTAGGAGTTGTAGTTAGTAAATTAGGATTTGTAATTAGGAGGTTAGTGGGGTTTTTAGTGGGGTAGGGTTAATTTTTTAATATTAAAAACTTTCTATTTTGGGTAAGAAACAAAGTGTGAAGTATGTAATTGGACGCCCAAAATAGAAAGTGTGAAGTATGCAACTGGACGGAGGGAGTAAATTCTAAATAGTCATGGTAGTAGATCTGTAATATACTCTATAGAAATTTGTAATATTATGGCAATTTCTCTTAATGATACCAAACTTAAAAATAAAAATAAAAAATTGTAACGAGATACCATGTCAAAAATTAAATAAAAATTTATTTCTTACTTGAAAGTCTTTTATTTAACTATTTTGGACATATATATATAAGACTCAATGTCTCAATTTGTCCAAAAAATATTTTTCTTTTTAGTTTATCCTAAAAAATTATGTCGTCCAGTTCTGTTTTGTACAATTTCATTATAATACAAGCAAATAAAATATTAATTAAAAATACTGATTTAATAAATGAAAAAAAATTCATTTTTTATGAAACAATGAAACAATAAGCCGTTCATTGTGATACCACGCCTTATTAGTTGCTAAAAAAACATTGAGGGTACACGTTTGTTCGCGTAAATTCGGTTGTTCATCCATATGACAAGTTTAGTATTCGGCGTGAAAGAATAAGACTTTCGTAAAGGGCAAACGACCAACATATTCAACGTACTCTTGTTAGTTGTATTAAATAATGCAACATATTTCCTGGTGTCTAAAAAATGCAACATATTTTTTAAGTAGTTTTCAAATAATGCAACCAATTTCTTTTTTGACTAACGATGTTAATTTTTTTAACGAAACGTTGATGTGTCAAATGAGGTCTAAAATTCTACTGAAATTTTTAGAGATAGAAACATTAATTTATAAATTAACCCCATACCTCCCATCTCATCTTCTTCCTTCTGACCCTCATCCCAGCCGCCTCCTTCTTTCTCCACCACACCTCCGCCACCTCTTTCTCTCAACCCTACCTCCACCCACTTTCATCCCCTTTCCCTAACTACACCCGCTGCCTCGATCCCCTCTCCTCTCATTCAGAAAATTCATTTCACAAATTTCAAAACTCAAACAAAAAAATCAACTAATTTCAACTAATCAACTTCTGCTTAGCAAATATTCGCAATGGAATACCAATTTCGTTTACATCTTAATTGAAGGATGTTACAAGTCATTCCGAGGATTATTGATTCAATTGACTTGGTTTTAGTAATAAACTCAAGTGAACTTGTCCAAGGCAGTTTCGAAAAAGGGGGAAGAGAGAAGGCAGTTTCTATTCTTAAAAATATTAGCAGTCAATTTCTTTCCAGGGCAAGACGGTGGCGGTGCTACAAGATGGATGGGCATCTATGCCCCCACGCTCCGTCACTCTGTATTCCACTCAGCCGTCGTAGCCATGGTTTTGTCATTAGAGTATGACTTAAAACAAATTGTCGTTCTCTAAGTAGAAATTAGGTTAATATTTTTGGGTTGTTTCTAACTCTAAAAATTTGGGTTTTAATGAGGGTGGAGTTGCTTCAATTGTTTGAAAGTTGTAAGGAGGAAATTAGAGATGAGAGGGTGAAAAGGAGCTGCCAAGGGGAAACCAAGGAAGAAGATGAACCGGGATAGAAGATGGTTTTTTTTTTAGACCTCATTTGACACTAACGCTCTTTAAATATTTTGTTCGCGTTAATTTCGTCACAAGATGTTAAACTATATTTAACGTCATTCATTTTTTAGCTTGAAAAATGCATTATGTGAAAAAAGTTATAAAAATACGTTGTATTTTTAGACACTAAGAACTACGTTGCATTATTTGATGCAAATGATTAAAGTACGTTACCTATAAGACTCATTTTCTCGTAAATATTCACTTCCCTAATTTGAATATAATTGATAAGTTTGGTAAGTAAACTTTATAACTTTCTTATCAAAGATAATGACCTACATGTAAAGTTTGATAAGCACTTGTGTGATGTGTTTGATAAAAATAACAAATGTGTGTTTACAGGTCATAGATCTGCTAATAATTGTTACCAATTTGGTGACAATCTGTCTTGCCTAAATACTAAAGTAAATAATGTCAATCTGTGGCACCAAAAGCTAGGGCATGCTAGCAGTAGAAAATTGGAGGAACTCCTAAGGTTTGAAGCTGTAAAGCACCTCCCAAAACATAACTTTAAGAACACAGATGTCTATGGTTCTTGTTAAAAGGGAAAACAAATCAAATCCTCACACAAAAAGATCCAACAATTCTTCACATCTAGTTGTTTGGAGTTTATACAAACTGACTTGATGGGGCCTATAAAGGTAGAAAGTTTTGGTAGGAAAAAGTATACTTTTGTGTGTGTTGATAACTAATACAGATACGCATGGGTGATGTTCTTAAGGGAGAAGTGTGAGACCATAGGTGAGTTCAAAAACTGGTACAAAAGGGTCAAAAATATGTATGACCTTAAAGCTGTAAGAATTATATCTGATCATGGCACTGAGTATGAAAACTCCATGTTTACTGCCTTCTTCAACTCCAAGGGAATCACTTATTAATTCTCTGGTTGTATAACTTCTCAACAGAATGGAGTTGGAGAAATGAAAAATAGAACCCTGCAAGAGATGGCAAGGGTTATGCTGAGTTATAAAAATCCTTCAAAGAAATTTTGGGTAGAGGTCTTGAATAATGCCTTTCACATTGTTAATAGGGTATTTCTCAGAATTGGGAGCAATATGACAACCTATCAAATTCTTCTTAGCAAGAAACCCACTCTAAAATATTTCATTTGTTTGGTTGTATTTGCTATATCCTTAATGATAGGGAATACTTATCCAAGTTTGATTCCAATAGTGATAAAATAATATTCATGTGCTACTCCACTAATAGTAGAGCTTATAGGGTGTTTAACCTAAAAACAAAGACTATTATGGAATCTGCTAATGTGGTATTTGATGATTCACTTTATCTTAACCTCAAAACTGCTGAGTATAATATTTCAGGTTGCTTGCTGGACTGAAAAGTTGCAGATACAGATGCTGTGGTGCAAACTAATAATAAGGAGGGAAGTCAGACAGAAGCAAATCTTGAAACAAAGAAGGATGTGACTGAGGATGTGGACACATCTGAATCCACATCCATACCCACATCCTTCCAAATATTTGAATCAGAGGACAGTTCCTCTATATTTGAAAATGATGATAATCAAGAAGGTGATAAGGATGGATGTGTGGACAGATAAAGGGATATCCCATCCAGAATCCAGAAAAACCATCCCACCTCACAAGTAGTGGGTGTAATAACCCAAAAAAATTTTTTCGAGGATTATTTGGTAAGTTGTTAAATTTTCAATTAGGCTTTTAGAGAGACTAATAATTATATTGAAGTCCTAGAAATTATATTATGTGGATTAAATTATTTAGATGAGTTAGGCTTGGTATTGGTATTGGCTTAGGTTTAGTAGAACCTTTTTTATAAATACTCATTTTTAATAAATTGTTTTAAAAACTAAATTGTTTCCTTAAATTAAATTATTTGAATTACCTTTTTAATAAAAAGATTGGAAGTAATGGGTTTGAGTTATTATTGAACTAAGATTTTTGTGGGCTTGTTTTATTGGGCTTAGACTACCTAATTAGCTTAGGATTTGGAAACCTAATAAGATAAATACATAGGAGTATTTTCTAATAGGGTTATAATATTTTATTAAACAAAGAATTAGAGAGGAATTACAGAGAGAGGGAGGCGGCAGATTTGTTTGTGCCGTGTGAAGGGTGTGGCCTGCCTTGGAGAAAAAATTGAGCAATTGGGTTATCAAACCAAAACCAAGGTAAGGTTTGTATTCGATTCGTCCAATAATTATTGTTCTTAAATTTAAAGTCTAGAAAACTCTAGAAACTCTTGAGATTAGATTGGGGTTTTTATTATGAATTAGTTATGAATTTTTGAAATTTTAAAACTATTTTAATTCTAGGTTTGGTCATTCTTAGATTTTTAATGGTTTAATCTTAGAGTTAATGAATAAATTAAGGGTTTGAATAATGGGAAATTGAAGGTTATAATGAAGTAATCATAACCCTAGTTCATCTTGATTTAGATTTAAATCTAACACAATTAATATGATTAAAAATGTTTGATTAAAGAATATGTGAATTAAATGAGTTGTTTAATGTTTGGGAAATAAAAAGAAGAACAAAAACAAGTTTTTTTGAATCACCTAGTGGTTCTACTTTCGAATGGCCTAGATGGATTTGGGGTG
The DNA here is from genome assembly GCA_022495995.1 of Adenophora triphylla var. japonica. Classification (NCBI taxonomy): domain Eukaryota; kingdom Viridiplantae; phylum Streptophyta; class Magnoliopsida; order Asterales; family Campanulaceae; genus Adenophora; species Adenophora triphylla. Next base: position 391,924 of record JAFEMH010000820.1, on the reverse strand, counting down.
TGTCTCTATTTAGGTGTTAGACTTTTGATCTATTTTGTATAAAAACAGTTAGTTTTCAAACTGAAAAAGGGACCAAACTGCAATGTTTACAAAGCTGAAGGGATTAAATTCTGATTTCCAGTTAAGTTATTCACTGAACAGTTAACTAAGGGACTGAACTGAAAAGTCCAAAGTTCTTAGGGACCGTTCTGTAAATTTTAAAAGTTGAGGGACTGTTTTGAAATTATTTCAAAGTTGAGGGACTATTTTGCAATTTTTCAAAAGTTGAGGGACTGTTTTGCAATTTTTCAAAAGTTGAGGGACTGTTTTGTGATTTTTCAAAAGTTGAGGGACTTCTTTGTAAATTTTATAAAGTTAAAGGACTTTGTTGAAATTAAGATACCTAAAGGAAGCTTTTGAAATTAAGGAGAAGCCCAAAGACTTTAAAGGAGTTATATCAAAGGGAAAGAAGAAAAAATAACACTTTAGTATTAAAAAGAATATTAAAAGACTTAAGTTCCTAAAATAATAGGGTTCGAAATTGACATTAAAATTATGTTTTTCTGAAGAAAAGAGAGTATATAGAAAATTCGCCTACTAGGCTAGGGCTAGGATGATGCTGTACTCAGAGAGTATTAAGGCAAAGTCCAAATAGCTGCATGTGGTTTGTCTTAATCTCAGGGTTCTAAAAGATCCCGTCTAAGGGTGCTTAGGCTCCGCTTAGACGCTAGGCCCCTCTCCAACGACTAGCTCTAAGTTCCGCCTAGGTTTCGACTAATCCCGACTAATTCCGACTAGTCTCCGCCTAGGCGCTAGGCCCGACTCAGCCGCCTAGCATTCGCCTAACACTTTTTAAAATCTTGCTTAATCCCCACTTTATTTATTCCTCGTAGATTCAAGTGCAATGAGATATGCCTCTTGGCCCGAGCATTATTACGTGGATGTGTGAGTGTATTAAGAGATCTCTAAATTGTGTAAATCTCAAGTTCAACTTCCTCTAAAATTAAAGAAGAGAACTTGTATTACTAGTTTTTATAGGGGTTGTATGTGGCTTATACAAGTGATCTTTTCGGTTGGTGCGAAACTTCTATGAATCATCTTCCAGATGGCACATATCATATACTCCCTCCGTCCAGTTACATACTTCACACTTTCTATTTTGGACGTCCAATTACATACTTCACACTTTGTTTCTTACTCAAAATAGAAAATTTTTAATATTAAAAAATTAACCCTACCCCACTAAAAACCCCACTAACCTCCTAATTACAAATCCTAATTTACTAACTACAACTCCTAATTAAATTAAATTATCAGTTTTTATACCATCCACTTAATTCCACACCCACTTTGGAATTAATTACCCACCAACCCAACACCAAACCACGATCAAAATTGGGTTTTCTCTCTCTCTCTCTCTTCATTTTCTCGCACCTTCCTCCATTGCACCATTTCTCTTCAAAACCCTAGATCTATCTCTATGGATCTGACCTCTTCCCCCAAAAAATTGATAGATCCATGGCGATCGGAGGTCCCTGATTGTAATCACCGGCCTGATTCAGTCGTCCATGGTGCCTTTTCCGATGTTGATGAATCTCTCTTTGTCGAATCATTCACGTTGTTTTCCGCCTCTCCGTCTTTTGCCGACACCGTCGTGCCGGAGACATGTTTCGAAGAGGAATTGGTGTCGGAAACTAACCGGCGCCGGATTACAAGGTTTAGACGAGGAATACAAAGCTTGGGAAAAGGAGTACGAGGAACGAATTAATTGGAACTCAAAAAGTCCCTTTTCTTTGGGTAAAATATTACAAGATCAACAAGGTTGTTCCCGGATACGCGAAAGCCCTCGTGATGACGATACTCGTCGATACGGAAGGTCGTTTCTTTCCTTCTTATTTCTATGATGAACTGGTTTTTTTGTGAGTTTGGGAGTTAGTAATGCTATGTGTATGGTATGTGTGAAATGATGATTATATGCTCTGTTTTGATTCTCTGTGATTACTTTGGAACCTTGAATTGGTGAGATTGGTAGTTTGTGATTAATACTATGAAATTGAATGTTCTCTATGATGATTAATTTCTGAGAGAGTCTCTATGATGAATTGGTTCTGAGAGAGTGTAATGCCCTTTAACTCTATGATGATATTGAGAATTATGGCATTTGTATGGGCCCTGTTTCAACTGCTGCTTTGACTCTATGATGATATTGAGAGTTAGGAAATTGTTGCCATTTCAAAGGCTTACAAAAAGGGCTGCCATTTTAGAGGCCTACAAAAGGGTTGTCATTTTTAAGGCTTACAAAAGGGTTGTCATTTTCTAGCTATTTTTAAAGGCTTAGAAAATGGTAACCATTTTCTTGCCATTTTTAAAGGGCTTACAAAAGATGTTTGTCACAAATTCAAATTCATAGATCGCATAATAATTCTGCCATCATACCTTCAAGTCCACTTGCATGCCCATGTTCCATTAAATGCCAAATGCTATCCATCACTAGTTGTGGTTCTACTTCTCGGTCAACAGGAAGCATTCCCATTCTTTCCAATGCATCCTTCCCATCATGTGGTTAAGCATAGTTATTTTTTCCCTTCACCTTCATTATCTCGATCAAACAACTCTGCAAGCTTATGAAAACCTTATTCAATGTGCTATGTGAGAGGCTTGCAAAGGAATTTTCAACTGCTTCTATTAACTGATCAACTGTTTTTGCTTGAACCGGTTACGAGTGAGTCAATGGACCTAAACCAACCTAGGTCGTTTATATTTGTATCGGGGGAATTTGGAGGCTGGAATACCAAACGTATGTTGAAACCATCACTTGTGGCTGCTGCTTTGAATTCATCATCATCGATGTGCAAATGTGGGGGAGCATTGTCCCATTGAATGAGTATTTCTTTGCTTGCATTTTGTGGCCACTTTGCTTTGATTGCAGGGATAATCTGCAAATAAGTTTTCGAAATTGTGCATTAAAATGCGTATAAAAACTGAATGAAATTCAAAATAGTAGGAATTTTTGTACAAACTTACGTGGTTGATCATCATGTCTTTGGTAACCTGTCTATTGACTCCATCAAGTGGTTTTGTTACGGGTGTTCCTCTAGGCTTTGTTTATTTGTTTCTTTTCTTGGTTCAGTTTTGATAAATGGCCATAACCCAATCTTTCCATCAAATTCTATTTCTCCTTCGACTGAATACTTTGGTCTAGTTACAACACAAATGAACATAACTTTGGGAATAAATCTTTTACTTTGGCATGTTCTATGTGGAGTTTGTTCCCAAGGAAACGTCTAGTACCTCATTTTGCAAGCTGTCATTTGGAACCATTTTTCATCAACATGCACTACACATGTCATGGGTTTAAACTTTGTTGTTTTTGATTCTTTGTCAAAGGTTAAAGCATCAATACAAAATCTGAGCCTGTTTATTTCATTTGAATGGTTTAAAGATGGCTTTATGGCATTTGTATGGGCCCTAATCACACCTCTTTTTTTCCAAAGGCATACAATGCTTTTGCTAACTCCCAATCCACATGCTAGACCCCTAATAGTAGTCCTATTTGAAAAAGGAATGGACTTCATTTTAGCAACATCTAATTTGACTCTTTTACCTCTTGTATTTTTTTTTGAAGCAATAAAGACAGGAAGGCCAAGCGCTGCCTGTTTCGACGCAATAGCCCAGGTACTCCAAACCGTCCTCTTTGAAACTCCAAAACTCGTAGCAGCTTCTTGAGCCAACCCTCTCGAAAGTTCTCCATCTTTTGCGTGGAATAACAGGAATTGCACTAACCTGTTCTTCTCTTCAGCAGTCATGTTTTTTTGCATTTTGGAAGGTGAATTTTTAGAAGTACAGCTCAGTTATGTTCTTGGTTGTGGATGTAAAGTGTAAACAGTTGTGTTCTTACTGCTTTTGGTAAACAGTGATGATATTTATACTAGGTGGTTGTAAGTAGATTAGGAGGGAAACTCAAAAATGTTGTTCTCAGTAGATTAGGAGGGAAAAATTTGGTGTTTCCTATGACCTTTATTAGTATTATTATTATTATTATTATTCAGTTTTGGAGGAAAACATTAGGAGATTTGACTTTTTAAGAAATTGTTAATCTTTGTTAATGGTTCTCGCTTTGTACTTTTCAATTAATAAATAGTTTTCCTTAAAAACTGTGAGAACAGTAAGTGTGAAGTATTAACTTGGACGGAGGGAGTATATGGAGTTTCACTTCAATTGAAACCTATTAAATACTCCCTCCATCATTTCACACATACCATACACATAGCATTACTAACTCCCAAACTCACAAAAAACCAGTTCATCATAGAAATAAGAAGGAAAGAAACGACCTTCCAGATCGACGAGTATCGTCATCACGAGGGCTTTCTGGCGTATCTGGAACAACCTTGTTGATCTTGTAATATTTTACCCAGCAAAAGGGACTTTTTGAGTTCCAATTAATTCGTTCCTCGTACTCCTTTTCCCAAGCTTTGTATTCCTCGTCGGAAACCTTGTAATCCGGCGTCTGGTTAGTTTCCGGCACCAATTCCTCTTCGAAAGCTGTCTCCGGCACGACGGTGTCGGCCAAAGACGGAGAGGCGGAAAACAACGGGAATGATTCGACGAAGAGAGATTCATCAACGTCGGAAAAGGCACCATGGACGACTGAATCAGGCCGGTGATTACAATCAGGGACCTCCGATCGCCATGGATCTATCAATTTTTTGGGGGAAGAGGTCAGATCCATAGAGATAGATCTAGGGTTTTGAAGAGAAGCGGTGCAATGGAGGAAGGTGCGAGAAAATGAAGAGAGAGAGAGAGAGAAAACCCAATTTTGATCGTGGTTTGGAGTTGGGTTGGTGGGTAATTAATTCCAAAGTGGGTGTGGAATTAAGTGGATGGTATAAAAACTGATAATTTAATTTAATTAGGAGTTGTAGTTAGTAAATTAGGATTTGTAATTAGGAGGTTAGTGGGGTTTTTAGTGGGGTAGGGTTAATTTTTTAATATTAAAAACTTTCTATTTTGGGTAAGAAACAAAGTGTGAAGTATGTAATTGGACGCCCAAAATAGAAAGTGTGAAGTATGCAACTGGACGGAGGGAGTAAATTCTAAATAGTCATGGTAGTAGATCTGTAATATACTCTATAGAAATTTGTAATATTATGGCAATTTCTCTTAATGATACCAAACTTAAAAATAAAAATAAAAAATTGTAACGAGATACCATGTCAAAAATTAAATAAAAATTTATTTCTTACTTGAAAGTCTTTTATTTAACTATTTTGGACATATATATATAAGACTCAATGTCTCAATTTGTCCAAAAAATATTTTTCTTTTTAGTTTATCCTAAAAAATTATGTCGTCCAGTTCTGTTTTGTACAATTTCATTATAATACAAGCAAATAAAATATTAATTAAAAATACTGATTTAATAAATGAAAAAAAAATTCATTTTTTATGAAACAATGAAACAATAAGCCGTTCATTGTGATACCACGCCTTATTAGTTGCTAAAAAAACATTGAGGGTACACGTTTGTTCGCGTAAATTCGGTTGTTCATCCATATGACAAGTTTAGTATTCGGCGTGAAAGAATAAGACTTTCGTAAAGGGCAAACGACCAACATATTCAACGTACTCTTGTTAGTTGTATTAAATAATGCAACATATTTCCTGGTGTCTAAAAAATGCAACATATTTTTTAAGTAGTTTTCAAATAATGCAACCAATTTCTTTTTTGACTAACGATGTTAATTTTTTTAACGAAACGTTGATGTGTCAAATGAGGTCTAAAATTCTACTGAAATTTTTAGAGATAGAAACATTAATTTATAAATTAACCCCATACCTCCCATCTCATCTTCTTCCTTCTGACCCTCATCCCAGCCGCCTCCTTCTTTCTCCACCACACCTCCGCCACCTCTTTCTCTCAACCCTACCTCCACCCACTTTCATCCCCTTTCCCTAACTACACCCGCTGCCTCGATCCCCTCTCCTCTCATTCAGAAAATTCATTTCACAAATTTCAAAACTCAAACAAAAAAATCAACTAATTTCAACTAATCAACTTCTGCTTAGCAAATATTCGCAATGGAATACCAATTTCGTTTACATCTTAATTGAAGGATGTTACAAGTCATTCCGAGGATTATTGATTCAATTGACTTGGTTTTAGTAATAAACTCAAGTGAACTTGTCCAAGGCAGTTTCGAAAAAGGGGGAAGAGAGAAGGCAGTTTCTATTCTTAAAAATATTAGCAGTCAATTTCTTTCCAGGGCAAGACGGTGGCGGTGCTACAAGATGGATGGGCATCTCTGCCCCCACGCTCCGTCACTCTGTATTCCACTCAGCCGTCGTAGCCATGGTTTTGTCATTAGAGTATGACTTAAAACAAATTGTCGTTCTCTAAGTAGAAATTAGGTTAATATTTTTGGGTTGTTTCTAACTCTAAAAATTTGGGTTTTAATGAGGGTGGAGTTGCTTCAATTGTTTGAAAGTTGTAAGGAGGAAATTAGAGATGAGAGGGTGAAAAGGAGCTGCCAAGGGGAAACCAAGGAAGAAGATGAACCGGGATAGAAGATGGTTTTTTTTTTAGACCTCATTTGACACTAACACTCTTTAAATATTTTGTTCGCGTTAATTTCGTCACAAGATGTTAAACTATATTTAACGTCATTCATTTTTTAACTTGAAAAATGCATTATATGAAAAAAATTATAAAAATACGTTGTATTTTTAGACACTAAGAACTACGTTGCATTATTTGATGCAAATGAGTAAAGTACGTTACCTATAAGACTCATTTTCTTGTAAATATTCACTTCCCTAATTTGAATATAATTGATAAGTTTGGTAAGTAAACTTTATAACTTTCTTATCAAAGATGATGACCTACATGTAAAGTTTGATAAGCACTTGTGTGATGTGTTTGATAAAAATAACAATGTGTGTTTACAGGTCATAGATCTGCTGATAATTGTTACCAATTTGGTGAGAATTTGTCTTGCCTAATTACTAAAGTGAATGATGTCAATCTGTGGCACCAAAAGCTAGGGCATGCTAGCAGCAGAAAATTGGAGTAACTTCAAAGGTTTGAAGCTGTAAAGGATCTCCCAAAACTGAACTTTAAGAACACAGATATCTGTGGTTCTTGTTAAAAGGGAAAACAAACAAAATCCTCACACAAAAAGGTCCAACAATGCTTCACATCTAGTTGTTTGGAGTTGATACAAACTGACTTGATGGGGCCCATAAAGGTAGAAAGTTTTGGTAGGAAAAAGTATACTTTTGTGTGTGTTGATAACTAATACAAGTACACATGGGTGATGTTCATAGGGGAGAAGTGTGAGACCATAGGCGAGTTCAAAAACTGGTACAAAAGGGTCAAAAATATATATGACCTTAAAGCTGTAAGAATTATATCTGATCATGACACTGAGTATGAAAACTCCATGTTTACTGCCTTCTTCAACTCCAAGGGAATCACTTATTAATTCTCTGGTTGTATAACTTCTCAACAGAATGGAGTTGGAGAAATGAAAAATAGAACCCTGCAAGAGATGGCAAGGGTTATGCTGAGTTATAAAAATCCTTCAAAGAAATTTTGGGTAGAGGTTTTGAATAATGCCTTTCACATTGTTAATAGGGTATTTCTCAGAATTGGGAGCAATATGACAACCTATCAAATTCTTCTTAGCAAGAAACCCACTCTAAAATATTTCATTTGTTTGGTTGTATTTGCTATATCCTTAATGATAGGGAATACTTATCCAAGTTTGATTCCAATAGTGATAAAATAATATTCATGTGCTACTCCACTAATAGTAGAGCTTATAGGGTGTTTAACCTAAAAACAAAGACTATTATGGAATCTGCTAATGTGGTATTTGATGATTCACTTTATCTTAACCTCAAAGCTACTTGAGTATAATATTTCGGGTTGCTTCTTTGGGTGAAAAGTTGCGAATACGTATCTTTGTGGTGCAAACTAATAATAAGGAGGGAAGTCAGACAGAAGCAAATCTTGAAACAAATAAGGATGTGACTGAGGATGTGGACACATCTGAATCCACATCCATACCCACATCCTTCCAAATATTTGAATCAGAGGACAGTTCCTCTATATTTGAAAATGATGATAATCAAGAAGGTGATAAGGATGGATGTGTGGACAGATAAAGGGATATCCCATCCAGAATCCAGAAAAACCATCCCACCTCACAAGTAGTGGGTGTAATAACCCAAAAAAAAATTTTCGAGGATTATTTGGTAAGTTGTTAAATTTTCAATTAGGCTTTTAGAGGGACTAATAATTATATTGAAGTCCTAGAAATTATATTATGTGGATTAAATTATTTAGATGAGTTAGGCTTGGTATTGGTATTGGCTTAGGTTTAGTAGAACCTTTTTTATAAATACTCATTTTTAATAAATTGTTTTAAAAACTAAATTGTTTCCTTAAATTAAATTATTTGAATTACCTTTTTAATAAAAAGATTGGAAGTAATGGGTTTGAGTTATTATTGAACTAAGATTTTTGTGGGCTTGTTTTATTGGGCTTAGACTACCTAATTAGCTTAGGATTTGGAAACCTAATAAGATAAATACATAGGAGTATTTTCTAATAGGGTTATAATATTTTATTAAACAAAGAATTAGAGAGGAATTACAGAGAGAGGGAGGCGGCAGCTTTGTTTGTGCCGTGTGAAGGGTGTGGCCTGCCTTGGAGAAAAAATTGAGCAATTGGGTTATCAAACCAAAACCAAGGTAAGGTTTGTATTCGATTCGTCCAATAATTATTGTTCTTAAATTTAAAGTCTAGAAAACTCTAGAAACTCTTGAGATTAGATTGGGGTTTTTATTATGAATTAGTTATGAATTTTTGAAATTTTAAAACTATTTTAATTCTAGGTTTGGTCATTCTTAGATTTTTAATGGTTTAATCTTAGAGTTAATGAATAAATTAAGGGTTTGAATAATGGGAAATTGAAGGTTATAATGAAGTAATCATAACCCTAGTTCATCTTGATTTAGATTTAAATCTAACACAATTAATATGATTAAAAATGTTTGATTAAAGAATATGTGAATTAAATGAGTTGTTTAATGTTTGGGAAATAAAAAGAAGAACAAAAACAAGTTTTTTTGAATCACCTAGGGTTCGGCCGAATGGCCTAGATGGATTTGGGGTGTGTCTCTATTTAGGTGTTAGACTTTTGATCTATTTTGTATAAAAACAGTTAGTTTTCAAACTGAAAAAGGGACCAAACTGCAATGTTTACAAAGCTGAAGGGATTAAATTCTGATTTCCAGTTAAGTTATTCACTGAACAGTTAACTAAGGGACTGAACTGAAAAGTCCAAAGTTCTTAGGGACCGTTCTGTAAATTTTAAAAGTTGAGGGACTGTTTTGAAATTATTTCAAAGTTGAGGGACTATTTTGCAATTTTTCAAAAGTTGAGGGACTGTTTTGCAATTTTTCAAAAGTTGAGGGACTGTTTTGTAATTTTTCAAAAGTTGAGGGACTTCTTTGTAAATTTTATAAAGTTAACGGACTTTGTTGAAATTAAGATACCTAAAGGAAGCTTTTGAAATTAAGGAGAAGCCCAAAGACTTTAAAGGAGTTATATCAAAGGGAAAGAAGAAAAAATAACACTTTAGTATTAAAAAGAATATTAAAAGACTTAAGTTCCTAAAATAATAGGGTTCGAAATTGACATTAAAATTATGTTTTTCTGAAGAAAAGAGAGTATATAGAAAATTCGCCTACTAGGCTAGGGCTAGGATGATGCTGTACTCAGAGAGTATTAAGGCAAAGTCCAAATAGCTGCATGTGGTTTGTCTTAATTTCAGGGTTCTAAAAGATCCCGTCTAAGGGTGCTTAGGCTCCGCTTAGACGCTAGGCCCCTCTCCAACGACTAGCTCTAAGTTCCGCCTAGGTTTCGACTAATCCCGACTAATTCCGACTAGTCTCCGCCTAGGCGCTAGGCCCGACTCAGCCGCCTAGCATTCGCCTAACACTTTTTAAAATCTTGCTTAATCCCCACTTTATTTATTCCTCGTAGATTCAAGTGCAATGAGATATGCCTCTTGGCCCGAGCATTATTACGTGGATGTGTGAGTGTATTAAGAGATCTCTAAATTGTGTAAATCTCAAGTTCAACTTCCTCTAAAATTAAAGAAGAGAACTTGTATTACTAGTTTTTATAGGGGTTGTATGTGGCTTATACAAGTGATCTTTTCGGTTGGTGCGAAACTTCTATGAATCATCTTCCAGATGGCACATATCATATACTCCCTCCGTCCAGTTACATACTTCACACTTTCTATTTTGGACGTCCAATTACATACTTCACACTTTGTTTCTTACCCAAAATAGAAAATTTTTAATATTAAAAAATTAACCCTACCCCACTAAAAACCCCACTAACCTCCTAATTACAAATCCTAATTTACTAACTACAACTCCTAATTAAATTAAATTATCAGTTTTTATACCATCCACTTAATTCCACACCCACTTTGGAATTAATTACCCACCAACCCAACACCAAACCACGATCAAAATTGGGTTTTCTCTCTCTCTCTCTCTCTTCATTTTCTCGCACCTTCCTCCATTGCACCATTTCTCTTCAAAACCCTAGATCTATCTCTATGGATCTGACCTCTTCCCCCAAAAAATTGATAGATCCATGGCGATCGGAGGTCCCTGATTGTAATCACCGGCCTGATTCAGTCGTCCATGGTGCCTTTTCCGATGTTGATGAATCTCTCTTTGTCGAATCATTCACGTTGTTTTCCGCCTCTCCGTCTTTTGCCGACACCGTCGTGCCGGAGACATGTTTCGAAGAGGAATTGGTGTCGGAAACTAACCAGACGCCGGATTACAAGGTTTCCGACGAGGAATACAAAGCTTGGGAAAAGGAGTACGAGGAACGAATTAATTGGAACTCAAAAAGTCCCTTTTGCTGGGTAAAATATTACAAGATCAACAAGGTTGTTCCAGATACGCCAGAAAGCCCTCGTGATGACGATACTCGTCGATCTGGAAGGTCGTTTCTTTCCTTCTTATTTCTATGATGAACTGGTTTTTTTGTGAGTTTGGGAGTTAGTAATGCTATGTGTATGGTATGTGTGAAATGATGATTATATGCTCTGTTTTGATTCTCTGTGATTACTTTGGAACCTTGAATTGGTGAGATTGGTAGTTTGTGATTAATACTATGAAATTGAATGTTCTCTATGATGATTAATTTCTGAGAGAGTCTCTATGATGAATTGGTTCTGAGAGAGTGTAATGCCCTTTAACTCTATGATGATATTGAGAATTATGGCATTTGTATGGGCCCTGTTTCAACTGCTGCTTTGACTCTATGATGATATTGAGAGTTAGGAAATTGTTGCCATTTCAAAGGCTTACAAAAAGGGCTGCCATTTTAGAGGCCTACAAAAGGGTTGTCATTTTTAAGGCTTACAAAAGGGTTGTCATTTTCTAGCTATTTTTAAAGGCTTAGAAAATGGTAACCATTTTCTTGCCATTTTTCAAGGGCTTACAAAAGATGTTTGTCACAAATTCAAATTCATAGATCGCATAATAATTCTGCCATCATACCTTCAAGTCCACTTGCATGCCCATGTTCCATTAAATGCCAAATGCTATCCATCACTAGTTGTGGTTCTACTTCTCGGTCAACAGGAAGCATTCCCATTCTTTCCAATGCATCCTTCCCATCATGTGGTTAAGCATAGTTATTTTTTCCCTTCACCTTCATTATCTCGATCAAACAACTCTGCAAGCTTATGAAAACCTTATTCAATGTGCTATGTGAGAGGCTTGCAAAGGAATTTTCAACTGCTTCTATTAAGCGATCAAGCTGTTTTTGCTTGCGAACCGGTTACGAGTGAGTCGATGGACCTAAACCAACCTAGGTCGTTTATATTTGTATCGGGGAATTTGGAGGCTGGAATACCAAACGTATGTTGAAACCATCACTTGTAGGCTTGCTTGCTTTGAATTCATCATCATCGATGTGCAAATGTGGGGGAGCATTGTCCCATTGAATGAGTATTTCTTTGCTTGCATTTTGTGGCCACTTTGCTTTGATTGCAGGGATAATCTGCAAATAAGTTTTCGAAATTGTGCATTAAAATGCGTATAAAAACTGAATGAAATTCAAAATAGTAGGAATTTTTGTACAAACTTACGTGGTTGATCATCATGTCTTTGGTAACCTGTCTATTGACTCCATCAAGTGGTTTTGTTACGGGTGTTCCTCTAGGCTGTTTATTTGTTTCTTTTCTTTGGTTCAGTTTTGATAAATGGCCATAACCCAATCTTTCCATCAAATTCTATTTCTCCTTCGACTGAATACTTTGGTCTAGTTACAACACAAATGAACATAACTTTGGGAATAAATCTTTTACTTTGGCATGTTCTATGTGGTGTTTGTTCCCAAGGAAACGTCTAGTACCTCATTTTGCAAGCTGTCATTTGGAACCATTTTTTCATCAACATGCACTACACATGTCATGGGTTTAAACTTTGTTGTTTTTGATTCTTTGTCAAAGGTTAAAGCATCAATACAAAATACGAGCTTTGTTTATTTCATTTGAATGGTTTAAAAGATGGCTTTATGGCATTTGTATGGGTCTGATCACACCTCTTTTTTCCAAAGGCATCTGATGCTTTTGCTAACTCCCAATCCACATGCTAGACCCCTAATAGTAGTCCTATTTGAAAAATGAATGGACTTCATTTTAGCAACATCTAATTTGACTCTTTTACCTCTTGTATTTTTTGAAGCAATAAAGACGGGGAAGGCCAAGCGTTTGCTGTTTCGACGCAATAGCCAGTACTCCAAACCGTCCTCTTTGAAACTCCAAAACTCGTATTTGTAAGTACCCAAATCGGCTCATGCCTTAGGTTAAATTTCCGGCAATTTCGGTAAGTTTTCCGGTAATTCCCAGAGACCTTCCCAGCGTTAGGAAACATTCCGGAACTGTTTTTAATTAAATAAAGGCTGAAGGGAATCCTTCCTAATTAAGAAACACGTTTTTCTTAATTAGGAGGGAAGGTTCTAGAATGATGCCACCTTGCATGGTTCTAGAATGCTGAGTCACAATGGATAAGACCGCACGGCCTCATTTGCAAAGGGCCTGCAGCCGCACGGCTTCATTAGCCTTATCCAGACTGCCTATAAATAGAGCCCTCCTCTACCCATTTCCACACAACAATTAACAACAACAAAAACACACTCACTCCATAGCAATATAATCAAGACGTGAAGAACACCCTTGAAGGCTCAAGAAGGCGAAGAAGAAGCTCAAGAAGCCATCTCCCTCCTCCTTGAAGACCCAAGACGAACCTCTCCTCCTAGCTCCGTCCGAAGAAGCGAAGGAAACGATTGGTAACCTCGCACGCCCTAACCTTGCATTTTAATTGATATACTTGCTCATTGCATTCATATATCTTGCTTGGGACTTGGCATTCATTCATAAAGATCATTTCTTTATCACCCCCTTCCCCTTTTGCATGCATTAAGACCTCATTTGTCATAAAAATGTAGTCTTTTTCATAAAGGTGCATCCTTTGCACCTAAAACCCCTATTTTCCAATAAAAATGTTATCTTTATGCATCATTTGCATATAAAGATCAAATCTTTTTCAATAAAAATGCATCCTTTGCAATCAAAACCCCTTTTCAATGCATCATTTGCATAAAAATCCTATCTTTACGCATCACTTGCATAAAGATCATTTCTTTCAATCAAAAAAGCATCATTTGCTAAAACCAAAATGTCATCTCTTCATTAAAGAGTCATTTTTCATCATGCATTTCCCCTTTCCCCCAACCTTGGAACGGACCGGTGTAAAAGTTCTCATCTTTGCATCGTTCCTTCCATTAAAGGTTCATGATTTCTTTAGGAAAAGGATAACCTTGAACCCTATATCTCCGATTATCGCTTAAGAATGAGTATGAAGCCTCCATACGAGCTCGACCGTCTTAAAGCGTAGGATTGATGGGCTAAGGACATTCCTTCCTAAAGAACCTCATCTTTGACCAAAAGAGAGTCATTCTCTCGATCACGCAAGTCCCGAGGGTCCCGAGGTTTAAAATGCGATGATCATAAGTCATAAGATGAGGACGGGATCATAATCCCAAATACATAAATTCCAAGAAATCCCGAGCGATAACCAACAAATGGTTTGTACGTCCGGAAGATAACTTGGGATATTCCCCCCTTACTCTCAAACACATGCACACAAAGAAAGGACGCAAGCAATCACGATTAATGAAATCTTGGGAGACTTGCTCCGGCAAGGCACTTTGGGTGAACGCCAAACGTTCTTCCCAAGGGGTAACTTAACCTCCGAACCCAAGTAAAACCTTTTTTTCAAAGTTTTGAGGTAATCAAAATGGCGTGGCGACTCCGTTTTTCAAATAACTCGGATGTCTTCAAACTCGCGTGAATTCCAACAAACAAAAATTTGGGGCACACATTCACAGTTTGACGACTCCGCTGGGGAAACCCAAAGGAGAAAAGCTTTATTTTCAAAACAAAAATCGATACTTGGTATATAGGTGGACCCCACTTAACCTTCCTGTATCGCTCCCTAACCCGGGGCTTGGGATAACCAGTGGTTTAACAATCCCACGTACCAGTATCCCTTTTTGAAAAATTTTGAAAAAAATAAATAAGAAAGCTTTTCCCTTTGAGCGGGTTAGACTCCCGTCGCCGATTTCATTAATCGTGCTTGCTTTCTTTACCTTGCATTGCATCATTTGCATCTTGGATCTTCGTTCTTACTTTGAGCATAAAATATATCGCAAAGGAGTGGAACCTGGAAAATTGATCCATGCAGTCGTACGGCTAATCCTCATAGGATTCTGACCATACGACCTCAGTGGCAATTCCACCAGGAAAAATCGGGGTTAATCGCAAGTCCTAGCGGCTTGGGGCTATTCGGCTCCATGGTGGTGGGGCTCCCGAGAAAATTTACGTGCTTATGTGTTGCATTTTCCCCGTCCCGAAAATCATTCCTTTAAAACACATTTATGAAAATCTCTGTTTTAACTCAAAAGGAACATTTTTAGGAGACCGCACACTACGCGCACACGATATATCTGTACACTTTTGCACGCACGTCCTTCAAACCCGAGGGTGGTTCAGTGCCGATCACGGACGGCCTTACGATGCTCCGGGCGCGCACGGAATCATCCCAACCTCCCATGGCGGCCGGTGTCGACGATGCACGGTCCAGGTGTCACACGTTTCAAAAAACCGTGACTTTTGGTTGGTTTTGGTCTAGTCCGTGTCATATAGCCCGATTGCATACCCACGTAAAGGTCAAGCCTTAGCTCATAACGGAAGCCAAGATTTTCGCTCAAGCGAAATTACGCGAAATTCCGACAAGGAAAAAAATCGGTGGGATCTTGACTCCGACATTGACTATTGACCTTGACCCACACGGAATGCGTAAGAGTCAAGACCGAGTCTTTGCCAAAAATCAAAAGATCTTTCGCTCAAGCGAAGCTACGCCAAAATTCCGACAAGGAAAAATTGGCAAGATCTTGGCCGGCATTGACTTCGATTCGACTCACGCCTTTGCGTATGCAACGAAGTTGAATGTGACCTTTGTGTCATCCGGCTTTGCCGCCCGACCCATGCCTATTATATTCTCGGACATTACCGAAAGTCAAAAAACCGTCATTCGCTCAAGCGAAACTCATCAAAGATCCGTCGAGGCGAGAGACGAGACTTTCCCGGTATTGCCTTGACTATAATCCGCATCGCTCGTGCGTTGAAAGGTCCTATGACCCGCTAGACCCGATAGGAGCGTTCTTTACTCTCGGTCGGTGGGATCCGCGTGCCCTATAGGACCCTCGCCGGTGTCCACCTGGGAGGTCGAAATACGGGTGGAATACGAGGGGCTTATAGACGTAGTGACGGAACCCGGCGATCCGGGATCTAGAGTAGTTGTGAAAAAGAAGGGCGAGAACCCTTTTCCAACGAAATAGATATTAATAAAAGACAACATTTTAAGTAAACTTGAAGATTCTAATTTGCATATTGCACGAGGCCTTGACTAAACACCTACCCGAGTCTAAACCTTTCCTATCCCTTTCCCGCGGCGAGAAAGAAGTGGGTGAGAACACCGGGTCGGCGACTTGTTAGCGCGAGAATCCTCGAGATAGTTCGCGAGAATCCTCGGTTTCGAGAGTCGAGAATGGCCGATTTGACGGAGAACGATCTTTGGTTTGGGTAACCGAGATGACTAGGGAAGAAGAACTAACCTTAGCCACTGGAAAAGCAGTCGTAAGGCCCATGAGGAACAGCAAGCCACGCTCATTGAAGCGCTTCGTCGTCATGGAGTTCAAATAGTGGTCGAGCCCAACGGTTCCTTGGTGATGATAGAAGATGAGCCTCCGAAGCGGACCATCTCGGCTCCATCAACCTATAACCAATGCCCTCCTCCATCCTCATACGATCCCTTATCCGGGATTACCCCTCTTGATCCTTTCCAACATCTCGAAGCCATCGGGATCCCGACACCCTCACCTCCTCAAATGAGACCCGGCTTTGTTCCCTATCAACGAAAGCAAACGCCTCGGCTATCCCGGTTACGCGGCCTCTGCATTACCCCATGGGATTCGCTCCCTCTCCTCGGTATGGGCCATCCCGAGGCATTCCCTAGGCCTCAAAATCAGCTCAATGATCCTTTCAATTCATGTCACTGCCACAGCGGATCTTCCACCTCCAACTTTGCCCACGGTACCCCGGGAGGTTCCGTATCCTTTTTCCTACTTCGGAAATTATGAGCCTAATTCCTATGCCTCAGGCCGATCTCACGGGAACACGGGACTGGTCAAGTTTACACTTATTTCCCCTCCAAAGATCCCCGAGCCTTGGTACCGGCTACCCTTTGTGCCACCTCTTGTCCTTCCACCCAAATCGAGATAAGCCTTCTCAGGAATCAAGCAATCCTAAACCATCCCCGACTCAGGCATGGCTTGGCTAATGGAACAAGTTAGGTCCATGCAAGAGAAGTTTGGGGAAATAGACACCAAGAAGGACAGCATACCGGATCACTGATCCCAGTGCAAAGTTGTCCCTCTCCCTCCAAAATTCCGAATGCCGAGAAATTGAAAAGTTCAACGGCAGCTGATTGTCCCCGGACTCACATTGAAAGCTACATTCTTGCCATGAGAGCCAAAGATTGTACACGGCAACAAATGGCCGATCATTTTCGGTTATCATTAAAAGGTTCGGCTCTTAGGTGGTTCTGCATGTGAAACCGAGAGGCCCGAGCTACTTGGGACCGAGATCGAAGCGTTCCTAGAAAAGTATAAGGCCAATTTGAATTGGGAAACCAGTAGGAATGACCTACGGGGTACCCTACAACGTTCGAGATGAGCCGGTAAGTGAATTCTACAAGAGATGGAATTGGAAGCTCGGTGAAATGATGACCCCGCTCCAATGAAGAGGAACGAGATGGAGATCTTCCAATCTTGCTTGAAACCTCAACTAAGAGTTCAACTTGGCAATTACTACTATCGACCTTCGGGCAATGGTAAATGCCGGCACCAAGTTTGAGAATGCCTTGATATGGCCCGGCCACGAGGCGGCCGGTTCTTACCGCTACAAAGCACCGGTGTCAAATGCCCCATTTGTCCTTTGTGAAAGGAAAAGAAGTGATTGGCGTGTTAATTACATTCGAGAATGAGAAAGCGGAAGGACGGAATGCGAGGCCAAGGCTGCTGCAAAGCCAAAGCTCCCTTTCTATGCTTTGAAGATTTCGGAATGCCACTAGAAAAGGTCTTCGACGGTTTGGTAGCCCAAGGACTCATCGAGACCTTTGGGCTGGAAACCCGGGAACCCCGGTATCGAGAATGGACGAGACCAAACAACTTTGTCGCTTTCACAATTATCATGGCCATAACACTAATGATTGCACCTGCACGAAGCTCACGATCTCTCGCCTAGTTGAAGAAGGCAAGTTAGAACCACCTCGGGGTCCCAATGTGGTCAAGAATCCTCTTCACCTTTAACAATCGAGTCAACATGATCGAGTTCGGAGGAACGAATGGAAATGGTTTTGGAAATCCGAGAGGTCATAGATATCCTGAAATTCAATATTCCTTATCTTTGAATTACAAGGGAAATGGAAAGATCGATTAATGCCGCCGCCATGGAGGGACGGTTTGGACCCATAGTCGGGCTGATTTCGTTAATGTTGTCGAGCTCGGCCTCTTTTCTACGACATCGAACCGGTAACCATGGTCAAGATTACGGAAGAAAGGCTCGCTTATGAAGATTGCGAGTTTGAAGTAAAACAAGCCATGTTAATGAAAGTCTCTCGAGAACCCTTCATCACCCATGATGAGCATAATGTGTTTGTAATGGCTCTTACTACTCCAGGATCATTCCCGATCCCTGTTTGGGAAAAGGTAGAGAGAAGAGTGAACAAGCCGAGAAGACTTTTGGGATGAAGAGAGGCTGTATCTCGAATCTTGAAAGCCTGGCCGGTCCTCTTGCCGGAGGTACAAATGGATAAAGTTAAGTTCGAAAGGAGATTCCGCCGGATCAGTAGAGTACTTCCTATGGAATTGGTGTCGACAAAGGCAATAATGATCCGCGAGTGCACAATCAAATGACAACGGCGGCAAGGCTGCTACTCCCAGGGCAACGGCAAGAAGGAGTGAGATCCGGTCCGACCCTTGTCAAGTCCCCTCGAGTCAATAAGTAGCGTAGGGTCGAGTCGGTGTTGTCTATTCGGTCGAGTCGGGAATCTTTGAATTCCGGTCCTCGAGAGTCATCAGAAGGCCTCACGCTGAGGATTATGAAAAATGTAATCGATGTCATCTTTCCCCTTATCTTGAATGAAATGACAAATCTTTACGATTATCCTCTTATTGCCAACTTAACAAATGATAAATTAACTCAAAACTTAACAACAGTTAATAATGAATCATTTGAACAAGATGCAAACACACTAAGCGAACAATACATTAAAGAAATCTTTAAGCGAGGTTTCGAGAAAAAGAGGAAAACCGGGCCCAAGTAGAGGAGGTTTTGATAAGTGTGAACTTGGGTACTATTGAGGAACCTAAAGAGACCTGATTGGAAGCTTCTTCCGGGGGGTTGAAAGGGACGGATTGATCGAGTGCTCGAGAGAATACGTCGACGTGTTTGCATGGTCATACAAGGACATGCCGGGGCTAGACAGGTTCGATAGTAGAGCACGAGAATTCCCTCTAGCATCGAGATGCTAAGCCGGTAAGCGAGCGAGAAAGATCAAGCCGGAATGGTCTCTACGGGTCAAAGAAGAAATTGAGAAGCTATTGCGGGTAGGGTTCATCGAGTCATTGAATACCCGACATGGTTGTCCAACATCGTGGCCGTAACCAAGGCGATGGGAAGGTGCGGCTAGTTTGTGTGGATTTTCGAGATACGAACAAGGCCGGCCCAAAGACGACTACCTACGCCAAATATAGACATCTGGTGGACTCGGCTTTGCCAACTACGAAGTCAAATCCTTCGTTGATGGTTTTGCGAGGCTACAACCGAGATCAAGATGGCCGAGGAAGACCAAGAAAAGACGGCCTTCACCACACCGTGGGAACCCTCTTGTTATACGGTAATGCCATTCGGGCTCGAGAATGCGGGGCTACTTACGAAGGCGGCGGCCGCGCTTTTTCATGACATGATCCACAAGGAGATTGAGGTCTACGTAGATGACATGATAATCCACTCCAAAGGAGAAGGTGGGCGACACTTTGTTGACCTACGAAAATTCTTTGAGAGTGAGACGGCATTCCATGAGACTAAACCACACGAATGCACCTTCGGAGTGACAAGGGGAAAAGTGCTTGGGTATATGGTCACGGAGCGAGGTATAGAAGTTGACCCCAGAAAGATCAAAGCCATCATGGATATGAGGCCACCTCAAACCAGGACGAGAGGTCAAGAGTTTTATGGGTAAATTGCGAGTACATCGGCCGTTTCGTCAATCGGTTGACCACTATGTGCGAGCCCGTCTTCAAGCTCATGAAGAAGAATGTGGACACGAGAATGGACCGAAGAATGCCAAGATGCCTTTGACCGAGATCAAGGCATACTTAGTACATCCCCGGTACTATGCCCCCACATAGACGAAGCCTCTTACGCTCTATCTCCTTTATCCTGAACACGGCGGTTGGGGCTATGCTTGCTCGGGGAAAAGAAAGACTCTCGGGTAGAAACGCCATTTACTTTGTCGGCCCGGAAGCTACGGGGTAGCGAGCTCAATTACTCGGCATGTGAAAAGACTTGTGCGGGGCGAGTGCAGGTAGTCGGCAAATTGAAGCATTATATACGAAGCCCGCCTGTGAATTTGGTCTCGAAAATGGATCCCATCAAGTACATCTTTGACAAGCCTTCCCTCTCGATGCGTCTAGCGAAGTGGTCCTTCTTCTTAGCGAGAATACGACATCAATTATGTGACCGAGAGAAAGGCCATCGAGGGTCAAGCATTGTCGAGACCATCTGGCAAACTTCCCGATAATGAAGACGAGAGGGCACGAACCCCAATTCCCAGGATGAAGGGATCTTTGCGGTTGAGCACGAAAATAGATGGCAATTGTTCTTTGACGGAGCCGCTAACAAAAGAGGAAATGGTGTAGGAATGCTATTGGTCGATCCGAAAGATGAGCATACCCCCATAGCCCTCAAGTTGAACTTTCTGCCACGAACAATGTCGCCCAGAGTATGAAGCTTTGCATTCTTTGGTTTGGAAGGCTGCCTTAGAAAAGAAATGTCAAGGAGCTCGAAGTTTACGGAGACTCGGCCACGATCATCAACCAAGTCTCCAACAAGTGGAAGGCTGTGGACCACTAATCTACAACGGTATCATGCCCATATGGAGGAGTTATTTGGACGGTTCGGAGAAGTGACTTTCCACTACTTGTCGAGGGAAAGAAACAGTCGCGAGATGCCTTAGCTACTCTAGCCTCATTGGTAGAGATCCCAGAGGAAAAGCCATAAAGCCCTTCGAGTGGGTAGAAGAGAAGCTGACCTTACTGTTGTGAAGTGGACACAGGACCAGAGCCCATAAAGGAACCTTGGTACAATCAGTTACCAATTCCTCAAAGACGGAGAGTCGGCTTTCGGAGACGAAGAAGGTAGACCAAAGAAGGTGTCGAGCCAAAGCTTGCGAGCCACGAAAAGGTTGGCCTCCCATTATGTCATTCTAGGAGGCAACCTATACAAGAAGCGGTATCGAAGGACCACTCCTCTTATGTGTCACCCAGAAAGGGCCAGAGAGTTGATGGCCGAAGTCCACAATGGTCCCTGCGGTCCTCACATGAATGCGAGCCACGATGCAAGTGATCCTCGAGAATGGGTTACTCTTGGATCTCCATGGAAACACTGCGTCCGGCACGTCAGAACTGCGACAAGTGCCGGCGGTTTGCCAATCTCAACCATCTCCCACCTCATGACACATGTCTTGCGCATGACGACTCCTTGGCCGTTTGCAACTTGGGGCATTGACGTGATAGGGAAAATAGCCCCGGCGGGAAGCAATGGGCACGAGTTCGTGTTGGTAGCCATCGACTACTTCACCAAGTGGGTAGAGGCCAAGTCCTGAGGTCCTCACTTCGAGAAAAGTGGCCCGGTTCATCAAAGAAAACATAATGTGCGAGATATGGGGTGCCCAGCGAGATCATTTCGATAATGGGTCACACTTCGAAGGAAGGCTGCGATAGGCTAGCATCGAGAATTCGAGTTACTCGCCACAAGTCGTCCCCGTACGAGACCTCGGACCAATGGAGCCGTGGAAGGCTGCTAATAAGACACTCGAGCGGATCATCAGGAAGATGGCCACCCGTGGTCGTGATTGGCCCGAAAAGGCTGCACCTAGCACTGCGGGGCTCTGAACGTCTGTCGAGAACGGCCACGGGAGAAACTCCTTTTGCCTAACTTACGGGATGGAAGCGGTGTTACCGGTGGAGTTGGAAATCCCGTCATTAAGGGTCCTCCTGGAAAACAGTGTCAATGAAGTGGAATGGTTGCGCGGCCGGCATGATGAGTTAGCCACCTTGACGAGAGAAGGCTAAAAGCCATGGAACACACCGAGCCTACCGAGGCGAATGGCGGGCGTTTGATAAAAGGTCAAGGCCGGAGACATCAAAGAAGGTGACTTAGTCTTTGAAAGTAAAGCCCCTACCCGAGAACTGACCCCCTGGGAAAATGGGAACCCGTTTGGATCGGCCCTTATGTGGTGCGAGAAGATGCTTGTCGGGAGGAGCAATGAAGCTTGCGAGACTTGGATGGCAATCCCTTTGTCCACCCGGTCAACGGTGATAAACTCAGAAGATACTATGTCTAATAAAAAAAAAAAAAAAAAAGAGAAAAAATCTTAGTGCAAAAAGAGTAATGCCCGGCTAAGTGAAAACCCCAAAAGGGCGGTCTAGGCAAAAGACGGGGTTGCACATATAAAAAAAAAAAAAAAAAAAAGAAAAAAATCTTAGTGCAAAAGAGTAATGCCCGGCTAAGTGAAAACCCCAAAAAGGGCGGTCTAGGCAAAAAGCAGTGCACATAAAAAATTAGTTCACCGGAATGAACTACGTAGACTGAGCCCCTTAGCCTTTCTTGTAAAGGGGAACGTAGGCGGCCATATATGGTTCGGTCTAAACAATAAAAAGGACAATCAAGCTTCCATGAAGTGCGTCCTAAATAATAAAGGGTATTTCGAGTTTTCATAAAAGCGGGTCCCAATCAATAAAGACATTTGAATTTCCATGAAATGTGTCTTGATTAATTTTAAGATAATATGCCTTGTTCATTACAAGTTAAAAACTTCTTGATGAGTTCAAGCACGGTCTACCTCTTAACTCTGCTAACTGCTAAAAAGATCTAAAATACAATAAAATGCCTAAATAAACTAATGTGTTTGCAAATGGCAATAAGAGGATCTTGAGAAAAGACTTGTCGGTCGTCATTATTTGAGTCTTCTTCGAGTCTTCTTCCCTTTTCCTCGGCCTCGTCGAGTCTTCTTCCTTTTCTTCTCAATAATGTCGGTATCCCTCATCCCGACCTGCGGTATCCTCGCTGGAGCCTCCACCCGGCCCCGTGTCAATGGCGCTCTCTCTATACGAGCACGAGTCCGTATCTCCTCCCTGCGAGACTCGGTCGAATGAGCGACCTCGGACAACCTTTTGTACCGAGCCTCCATATCTACGACCAAGTCACACGATTGGTTATGGCAACTCGCCTTAGCCTCGGTCTCCCTCGAGTCCTACTCGAGTCGCGATCGGCTCGAGTAAAGCTCGGCGTCTATCCTCCAAGATAACTTTGAGTCGCTCCCGTCTCCCTCTCGTACCGGTCCAGTAGACGGTGGTCAAGATGGTGCTCTTCACTGCTCTGAAGATAGCCACAGGGTGGGAAAGCGGTGTATGTCAAGCCCTCGAGAAGAAAGAGAAGGCTGGTGGATCTCTCATGTCCAATGACACCACCTCCGTAGTCCGGATGTCCTCCCGATCACTCAAAGGCTCTGTAAAGCCCCAAGCTGCTGGATACTAAGCGGGGTATGTAGAAGGATGACCGGCGAGAATCACGGAACCCTCACGACATAAGACTCTGAAATATCCTCTGATGTGCAACCTCCGGTGTGGTATCCACCAACGGATGTCAGAAGTGGATAGCCTAGCCATCATCGGCTCCCGGCTACCTGTTCCTGCTTGCCTAGGCGCACCTCTCGAGAAATCACCCGAGGGCTTGAGTCGGCAAAGCCCCGGGAAAAGCCCCCGAAGCCTCTCCTGCGACCACAAAGTCAACATAGCCGGACTCCCGGACCTCATGAAATGGTCTCCCGAGCCATCTGTCGATCCCATGCAAAGTCTCCCCCAAAACCGGTGGGACAATATCCTTCCAGCCACTGCGAGTCTCGACCATGTCAAGAGACCACTATGGCCAGTCCCCACGGACTCGGCGGTGAACAAAACGAGAGAATACGCGAGAGAATGAAAGCATCCATAGCTACCGTGGTCGCGGCCATATCTGGAGACCCAGCCGGCACGGGATATCGAAAGGTCAATCCTATCAGGGGCTACCATCATCCTCTCGGCCTCTCCCGAAAGGAATGCACGGAAAAGATGCAAGCCTTACCGCCAGGCACGTCTCCGTCGGCGGAATAGATATAGCCTCGGTCTCGGGACCCCCGATCAAGGCTCACGAAGTCTTCGTGCGTTGGGACAATTTCGTTGTAAGAAAAGCGATAAACATGTCTCCGGACGTCCCGAGAACTTTCTTTGCGGCTCTCAACGGGTCCCAATCGGGCGGGAGATCCCTCGAAATGCCATAAAGACTTGATCTTGAAGGAAGAATCAGCGATCCCTTGTGATTTTGGAAGTTATCTCTCGCCCAAGATTGAAGACCGGATAGAAAATGGTCTCGCTTCCCCCTTTGCAATCGACGGGCTTCTCCATCGCAAAGTGTTCAAAGATGGTGCTTTTCGGTCCAAAATATGCTGCAGGAACAATTGGGACAAGTCTAGAGTGAAAATGAAATGAAATGGCCAAGCCTTGCTTTTATTCGAGAAAATAACCGGCTCGAGACGGGCTATTAGCCGCACGGCTTCATTTTCCCTCAAGGCCATGCCGCGCGGCTACATTAGCCCTCTGCGGAAAAAATTCTGCGGCAACCAAGTTGCTGCCCAAGGGAGTTTTCACCCCACTTTCTCAACCAAAACACTGTACAAAAACATATCCAGGAAGCCATTCAAGCATTTATATACCATTATAAATCATTTTGGCCGATTTGACCCCAATTCCAAGCAAAAAGTCACCCAGGCTCGGATAATATGCAAATTGAGAAAGCATAAATTAGAAAAGTAAATAAAATGTAAATACAATGTCTTCGCCCCATCGGCGCCCAAATAAAGCAAAAAATAAACAAAGTGTGCATAAAAATTGTTCATTGTTTGTTTTCGTTTCCAAATCTATTCTAGAGACCTCCTAGGCCTCCGATTCTTCTTCCTCCTCATCATTTGCTCAACTCATAGATGCTAGCCTCCCTCATCAAGTCCTCCTGGTCGCTCACGTCGGACAAATGGACATTATCGTGCCCGTACTCGGCTAGCTGCTCCCGAGGAATGTCGGCGTTGGGTCCCCGCCCGAGGCGTAGCCTTGGAAGAGTACTCCGAGGCCGATGAGGTAGGCATGTGCCCCGACGTGCCGTCTCTTGCGCCCCGAGGCTCCTGTGCATCAGCTGCTTGCCTTTGAAGCGCGAGCCGGTTTCTTCGACAAGGGATCGGCACACGTCCTTCCGGCCCCTATTACGCACGACCGGTTTATCATAAGTGCGAGTGGAACTTTGAGAAAAAGAAGAGAAAATCTCGAAAAAATCTCAAAAATTGCAAAAGCGAGAAAATGCGAAAGCTGAAAAGGAAAGACCACTAAAGTACACTTACGGTGCTATCGGGCGGCAAGGTGTGCTTGGGGCTCCCTAGCATCGGGGACAGTATCCTCATCCTCCTCGGCACTCCATGGACCACGTAGGACAAATGCGCGGGAGGGATCGGCGGGTCAATGAGGCTCATCCTCCCGTATCCTGAGTGACCGCTAGCTTCACTAGCTTTTGTGGCGTCCTCAAGCGCCGCTCCACAAACACGGCGTAGGGGGTGTGCATGTCAAAGTACTCCTCTGCGGCCACGCTGCCTGGTACCTAGCTATCTCATCCTCCGGCCAATCCACGTGCTGCAGCATCCGTCTTTTGGAGGATCGTGTGGAGTAATGGCGTCCAATGGAGGGACATGACCATCTTTTGCCTCGAGAAACGGTCCCCCAAGTAAATGACATCACATGTCGGCCCAGTGAGCCACCTCCTGCGCCTCGTCACCTCGATGGCATCTCCGAAAAATCTCAGGGATACCGCCCTGGGGTAGAAGTCCGCTCCGTCGTGCCCATCTACGTTGATGGCCGGCCTCACCATTTTGTAATCGAAGGTAATCCGGGTCTTCCCAGTGAATTTATCTCTCGCATCTCCCCTCCGGCGAACCATAGCGGGGAAGATGGTGACATCACTCTGCTTTGGTTCCAAGAGGAAGAACCCGATCACCTCGCAAAACCAGGCTGCATGTTGAAAACATCAAAAGGTCATTCTCTCTCTTATAAAAGTCTCAAGACGGGAAAAGAGAAAAGAGAAAAGAAAGGAGACTACCTCGAAGGGCAAATGAGAAGCGAGTCCATGGAAAGCGGCTTTGTTCCATTTGTACATGTCCAACGAGAAGTACAACTCCGCCAATCCGGCCTCTCCCCAAGAGACCGTCCCTATCCCATCCACATCCTCCAAAGAGTCGAGGAGGCAAGTCATGGCTAGCGTCCTGCAATTAGCAAAGATAGTGTTGATAGCATCAACCATATGAATGCTCTAGCCGGTGGCACGAGGCGATCACATCATTAGCGACAAAGTTTTGCATGCAAGTCTCAATCGCCACCTCGACGTTCCGCGTCTCCATCCCCACTGGGAATCGGCTCAAATCCAACCAAATCACGGAACTCCTCGGGCTGTAATGTGGTCTCTCCAAGTCACGGGCCTCCGGTGAGCTGTAGGCCGCAATAGCCGTGAAATCGGCAGGAGTCACCGTCGGCTCTCCCGGCTCAGGTGAAAGCTATGTGTCTTGTCCCACCGGAACTCGTAAAGGGCTGGATCGAAGCCCTTGCTCTTCGAGGTGATGTGAACACCCACCGCCGATGGCCTCTACAAACGCATCCAGGCCGGTAGCCCGCACCCTTGCTTGGGATTCACCCCATTCTTCTCAAAATCCGGCATCCTCTGCCAAAGCTTGACCGCTATCTCAGATGGTCCTCTAGACTTGTTCTCCTGTAGACAAGCACAACAAAGAAGTGTGTCAATCATTCATCATTTTCAAAAAACATGCATATATTCACAAAAGTGCACATGTTTTCAAAAGAAAAGCATTCATACAAGTCTTTTTAGCATCTTTTGCATCAAAAACGTGACTTTCATCATTTGAAACACGTCATTTTAAGCACGTTGCTTTCCTAAGGCACAAAATCACAATTTTCACAATTCTGTGCACATAAGCATTATTTTTTCAAATAAAATGGCATGCATGAATCATTTTCATCTTCCAAAATCATGTTTTCTCATTGAAAATCAGAATTTTGACCTAGTTCTAGCACAAGGCAAGAACTCCGTCTCATATTTTGAAAATTCTCATTCTTACTTCATTTTGCGAGAAAAAAGTGAGTCATTCTCATAATTTTCATCAAATAAGTTGCACATGCACATTCTTAGCCTCATAGGTTGTTCATGCATCTCAAAATCATTCAAAAAATCATTCAAAAATCCTAAAATTCGGGTCAAGCCCTAAATCATTCAAAATTCAAGCAAAATCATCGGATTTGAGCAAAATGAGAATGCTTACCCCAACCGATCGCGGGTTCGTTGATTTATGCTCCCTTCTTCCGGGTAAAGCTCCGATGGAGGCGTAAGGAAGTCATACTTCCTCTCCGTCCGAACGAGCTCCTTTCTCCTCCTTCTCGCGGCCGCGGAGATGTTCCTTCTTGCTTGCCTCGGTATGGGATTGCCCTCGGATCCATTCCAATCGATAGAAGGGAATTGAAGAATTTTGAAGAAATTCTCTCCTTTCTCTCTCTCTTCCTTGGGCGGCAATAATGCCCAATGCTCGTTCAAACCTGTTTTAAATAATGCGGAAAAACGAGGTCTCTAGGCCGTCTCGCTCCTTTTTCTCCATCTCATGCTTGGGCGGCTTCATTCGCTACGGCGAGAAATTACAATCCACCTTTGGACCTTCCACTTGGGCATGCAATTTCCGTTATCTTTTAACCAAGATAACATCTTTTGAAAATATCCCTTATCTATGAGCAATCAAGCTCTATTCCCCGGTCGCCTCAGATTAATTCCGTTATAACGGGATTTTCCACTTGGGCATGCAATTTCCGTTATCTTTTAACCAAGATAACATCTTTTCGAAAATATCCCTTCTATGGAGCAATCAAGCTCTATTCCCGATCGCCTCAGTTAATTCCGTTATAACGGGATAACACTAGTGACACCTCTCCGAATTCGGAACTACAAACTTGTGCTACCTCTATCCGCGAATAGTGACGTATGCCCAAGTCATTCCAACTTGTGCTACCTCTATCCGCGAATAGTGACGTATGCCCAAGTCATTCCAACTTGTGCTACCTCTATCCGCGAATAGTGACGTATGCCCAAGTCATTCCAACTTGTGCTACCTCTATCCGCGAATAGTGACGTATGCCCAAGTCATTCCAACTTGTGCTACCTCTATCTGCGAATAGTGACGTATGCCCAAGTCATTCCAACTTGTGCTACCTCTATCCGCGAATAGTGACGTATGCCCAAGTCATTTCAACTTGTGCTACCTCTATCCGCGAATAGTGACGTACGCTCAAGTTTCCCAACTTAAGTTACCTCTATCTCCGTCATAAAGAGATAGCGCCATAAGCTCTAGCTTCTTCGGTGTGACGCCTCCGGTAATTGTCAATCGGGTGACAGCCTCCGAATTGTCAAAATCTCAAGGATCCTAGACATCGCTCCTAACTATCTAGTGATGCTTGAACTACGATCAAGGCTTGATTCCTCCGGGATACGTAGGTAGCCTTTTATAAAAGGTTCAGCCATTCGACCACTTTGGTCACCCTGTTTCTTTGTCACTCCTCAGTGATAAAGCAGCCCCTCATAGAGGTTCAGATATCCGACCACCTCGGTCACTTCTAGCATATCCCCAGTAGGATCAATTGCTTGACCTCCTAGGTCATTTTCTCTTCTATTTCCAGAAGAGACCGGTTTCTCTTCTTCCTCCCAGGCGGATCCTAATTCCGAACTACGATCTGGCTTGATTCCTCCGGGATACGTAGGTAGCCTACTTTAGGTTCAGCCAATTTGTCACATATGACACCCCATTCCCCAGCGGATCTTTTCCGAACTACGGCCTGGGTTGATTCCTCCGGATACGTAGGTAGCCTTCCAAAAGGTTCAGCCACTCGACCACCTTGGTCACCCGGTCCGTCTCGGCATTCGCCGAGATCGGATCCTTTTCTATCGACAACCCCACTCGCCTTGCAAGTGACGTTGCCGAGGGCTTGTAAGTACCCAAATCGGCTCATGCCTTGGGTTAATTTTCCCGACATTTTCGGTAAGTTTTCCGGTAATTCCCCAGACCTTCCCAGCGTTCCGGGAGCATTCCGGAACTGTTTTTAATTAAATTAGGGTTGAAGGGAATCCTTCCTAATTAAGAAACACGTTTTTCTTAATTAGGAAGAGCCTTCTAGAATAATGCCACCTTGCATGGTTCTAGAATGCTGAGTCATTCAGGATAAGACCGCACGGCCTCATTTGCAAAGGACCTGCAGCCGCACGGCTTCATTAGCCTTATCCAGATTACCTATAAATAGAGGCCTCCTCTACCCATTTCAAAAAAACAACAAGACACACAATAGAGATACAATACACTCACAAACACAATCAGACGTGAAGAACACCCTTGAAGGCTCAAGAAGGCGAAGAAGAAGCTCAAGAAGTCATCTCCCTCCTCCTTGAAGACCCAAGACGAACCTCTCCTCCTAGCTCCGTCCGAAGAAGCGAAGGAAACGATTGGTAACCTCGCACGCCCTAACCTTGCATTTTAATTGATATACTTGCTCATTGCATTCATATATCTTGCTTGGGACTTGGCATTTATTCATAAAGATCATTTCTTTATCATTCCCCTTCCCCTTTGCATGCATTAAGACCTCATTTGTCATAAAAATGTAGTCTTTTTCATAAAGGTGCATCCTTTGCACCTAAAACCCCTATTTTCCAATAAAAATGTTATCTTTATGCATCATTTGCATATAAAGATCAAATCTTTTTCAATAAAAATGCATCCTTTGCATCAAAACCCCTTTTTCAATGCATCATTTGCATAAAAATCCTATCTTTATGCATCATTTGCAATAAAGATCCTTTCTTTAAATCAAAAAGCATCATTTGCAAACATAAAAATGTCATCTTTTCATTAAAGAGTCATTTTTCATCATGCATTCCCCTTTCCCCAACCTTGGAACGGACCGGTGTAAAAGTTCTCATCTTTGCATCGTTCCTTCCATTAAAGGTTCATGATTTCTTTAGGAAAAGGATAACCTTGAACCCTATATCTCCGATTATCGCTTAAGAATGAGTATGAAGCCTCTATACGAGCTCGACCGTCTTAAAGCGTAGGATTGATGGGCTAAGGACATTCCTTCCTAAAGAACCTCATCTTTGACCACAAAGAGAGTCATTCTCTCGATCACGCAAGTCCCGAGGGTCCCGAGGTTAAAATGCGATGATCACAAGTCACAAGATGAGGACGGGATCCTAATCCCAAATACATAAATTCCAAGGAATCCCGAGCGACAACCAACAAATGGTTTGTACGTCCGGAAGATAACTTGGGACATTTTCCCCTTTTACTCTCAAACACATGCACACAAAGAAAGCACGCAAGCAAGCACGATTAATGAAATCTCGGGAGACTTGCTCCGGCAAGGCACTTTGGGTGAACGCCAAACGTTCTTCCCAAGGGGTAACTTAACCTCCGAACCCATAAAACCTTTTTTTCAAAGTTTTGAGGTAATCAAAATGGCGTGACGACTCCGTTTTTCAAATAACTCGGATGTCTTCAAACTCGCGTGAACACCAAAAATTTGGGGCACACATTCACAACTACGTGCTTCAAGGACCACACCAGCGGGTAGATTATAAGCCTCTTCAACCATTGCACAAACCACAAATTCTTAGATTAGGTTATACATTTTGTGACTTCGTCACTTTTAGTATGTCAGAATTTTCTTGAGCCAACGTCACTAAACACACACGAGATTTATTCAAAAGAAACTCATGGTTATTATGGACGAATTTCCCTCCATACGTGTGTGCTTCGTGACGTTGATTTGATTAAATCCCTACATGCTTAGGTTTGAAAATAAAATGATGGATTCGAATAGTATATGGGACTGCGATACGGTCTATATACTAGTGTGATGATTTCACTATTATATAGCCCTAGGTAGAAACCAAAAAAGGACACTGTCCTTTCGATGATGTATAAGGAAAAATGTATAAAATACTTTTTTTTCTTTATGTGGTGAGTCTTGTCCCCAAATGTGTGCTAAGCCTCTCCCGTGACCCGTATTGTATCTCAAATGGATGGGGCTCTGTTATTCTCCAACAAGGTCGAATTGCTCTGATCCGGTGTTAACGAGATTTTGCGAGAAGGTTGATTCGGGAAGAGAATGTAGAAGAAACCCCTTCAACTCCAATGGACGGTATTGCGAATGGTAGTGGCAACGGCAATGGCAACCCCACCAGCAAATAAATGTTTGAGATGATGAAGTCCATGAAAGATCAAATTGATTCCCTCAACAAAGATGCCCAAACCAAGGATGATTAGTGGCAAGCTCACTTGGACCGTGAAAATGTGGCCCATAAAGAAGAAATCAATAAGCTTAAATCCCAACTTGAGGAACTCGCCAAAGGGAAAACTTGGTTCAGAATCAATATTGATAGTGTACCTTCTAATTTTAGCGTCCACAAATAAAATCTTTGCTATATTAGCCCTAGAGGATTGAGATTACGGAACCGGCCAGCAGTCCATTTTTCTTATAATCGAGGCCGTTTGATCATTTATTATTAAAGAGCGTAACTGTTTTTCTAACCCCATCCTACTAGAAAAGGCCACTATTTGTGAGAGAGATTCTCGGTCACTGGGCGAATGAATTGTTGTACAGTCGAACCTCGTATAATAACTAACACTACTATATGTATTTACATTTTTGCCAAGCTGTTTAATTATCACTTCAAAAATACTAGGCTAGGCAGATTATAAATATATAGTTTTTCTTCTAATTATACAGTAACCAAAACAACTAGAAATAATACAACATAATATTTCCACTCCCCCATCTACTAAGGAAAATCTTATCAATGACTGCTACGACAAACCTAAGAATGGCGATCCTTTTCTGACGCTAGGTTGTAGCATCACGAGGACGAGCAGACCACAGAGAACTTAGAGCTCGAAGACGTTGAAAATAGTCTCCTAATGCTAGCAATCCTCTAGCAGCTTGACGGGTTGTTAACACCCGAGACAATTGTTGCAGTGTCTGTTGCCTAAGATGATCCGCCTGTCTCAATAAACACACAACACCATAACTATTTCCTTACTTAAAAAGGCGACATTTTATTTTGGGACATACCAAAATTTACTTTGGGACAGAGGTAATATTTATACCTGATTGAGAAAATTCTCTAGCGCCTCTAGCCTTTCCATTGCAGAAGCCATCTGAGAATTGTAGTTTCCGGTGCCTGTTATATCATATGTGATGCTCTGAGCCAAAGTCTGCCGGAGTTTGTCCATTCCTTGGGAGAGTGCATCCTCAGCCTGCTGACAGGAGTGCCTTAGACTACACACACTCATCTGTTGTTGCTCTGTCAATGGCTCAATCTGTGGTATCAGAATCTGCAAAAAAAAAAAAAACACCCCCTCAATTCTTATAAATTCATTCAGAAATAAATGTTGGTCCGAGATAAGACGTGGGGAAAAGGATTAATTACATTTAGAAGCTCGGACGGGCGAAATCCACCAATCCAAAGGAAGAAGCGTTCGACTGGGTTCCGCCAAAGGCCCGACATCAAGTAGAAGACATCAACTTTTGCAGCATCGCCTTTCATGCGAAATAGATCATAATAATGGCTTAAACCACTTTGTACGAATATCCGGAGCTCTATATCACTTACATGAGCCTGCAGCACATTCCTAAGTTCACAATCCTTCTTTTGCTGCTCACTAACCCACATATCATATTCCATCTCAAATGCAGCAATCCCTGCAAATTACACAATATTTCCAAAGTTAAGATAGATCATGAATCAGAAAATACCTAAATCAAACAAAACTAGCACTTGTACTCAAAATCATTGTGACCACAAATTCGGGATCTGTGCAGTCGGACTGCACAGAAATCCGACTTTTATAATGCATGAGTACAACCTCTATCCCGAAATGAGTGTCCATTTTTTTTTAATTTGCTCTTAATCAAGAGCAAATTTGAATTTTTTTTTGATATTCATTTTGGGACGGAGGGAGTAACATTTTATAGTAACATGAGTTACATGCCTGCATTGACACTACCACCCAACACTACACCATACACACCCTGCTGCCTAGCTCTCTCGAGTTCTTGTTCCAATTGTGCCAACTTTAGACGCCCTGTTTCTAATTGTTGAACATAGGCCTGTGGAATGATAATTCAGAAATATAATGAAAAGGACGAATATCTTTCGTATGTCGAGAAATTTGATTACACACAAAAACGGGTACCTTTTTCCTCAAACGACATTTACGAGCAGCCTCACGGTTTTGTGCTAGGCGTCTTTGCAACTGAAGTCATACGGGCCGAGGTTTAAAATTGCTAACTACAAATCCATAAACGGAACTTTATATAAATCAAATTATTTCCAAATTGCAAAGTGCTTACCTTATCAGAAATATTTTTGGTTGCTTGATTATCTGGTGAAGCTCCTAAAGACTCGTTGGAAGTATATTCAGACTAAAGAATCCACACGAAAGCAGTCAGTAACACAATTCCATCCAGTGAAAAACTCAACTTACATGTTTTAATAACCATGAGATATACTTGCGATTTATCGTTTGATTTACCTTGTTGTCTATCCTCGCATCCAACTGTGAAATTGTTGAAGCGGCAATGTTTGGACTAATATTACCTTCAAATACGTCCTCCCACATGCTAATATGGTGAAGCGGATCATATATCCCCATCCGTCTCGAAGTGGGAAAGTGGGTTGATGTAGTAGCCATACTACTTAACTGCATCACCTCCTATATATATTCTCGGATGAAATTACAGGATACTCCTCAGCTGAAAGTAGAACACAAACAAGTAAACTTTCAGTGTTCTTCAAGAACCGGATGATCCTTGACTAACTCATAGTCCTTTATATAGTCAACTTGATTAAACTTCGTTCTTACAAATCTACGAAAGTCAACTATATTTTTGGGACAAAGGGAGCAGCAAACTGTATTCCTCCCCCCAAATCTACGAAAGTCAACTATATTTTTGTGGGACAAAGGGAGCAGCAAACTATATTCCCCTGAAGCATCCACCTCACAAACACGGGCGTATATAAACACACACACACACAAAATAACACGAACATCTATAGAAACATACAACCACACACAACTTCTATTACACTATTACTAAGCTTGTAATCACCCAAACATTTGTGAACCAAAGGTTAATATGAACATATGCAGATTGGGAGGTGATGTAACAGTTGGATCACGAACATTAGCTTTCCTAGAGATTGATCAATGGTTATATATAGTCTTCCGGGCACTGCAACACCTCAAGGCTTTTCAGGAGCTGAGATCGAAAACAATACTGCAGAATTATTTTGTTTAAACGGAAAATGCAGAAAATAAAGTTGTTGATCATCAAAGAATGTAACACAACTACACTACACAGGTTGAACACAAACTTACAAGATATTATGGGCATGTTCCAATCAAACCCAACAAAATTTCATGAAAATTAGGCTGCTTAACTGCCAAACTCAACTCGGCCTTAGTCCCAATCACTTGGAGTTGTCCACATGAATAATTTTCCACAATTCAAGAAAACCAAGTTTATATTACCTCCGTCTGACCCAAAATGAATGTCCGTTTTCGTTCTTGATCATCGACAAAAATAGACTAATGGGGGGGGGGGGGGCGGGAGTATCATTTGCAAATTGCAATTAATATCTTCAAATTTCAGTACATAATCATCCCCAAAACAACACACAACAGACATGAACACACACACACACACACACACACACACACATGTGTTGTGTCTGAAATCCCAACTCCATACAAGTAAAGCATAATCAAGATTAGACATTTAATAGAAACTTACAAATCAACCACTTGAAAAACTGATTATTGAAGTTGAGAATTCTGCAGAAAACCCAAAAGCTGCAAAGTGATTAATTATGGTTGAGAAGAAAGAAGAAGCAATCATCAATCAATGGCTTAAAAGGAAAATAAAAAACCCCAATTGGATAAACAATCAGACAACTCAAAATTGACAGTTTAAAGAGTTTATAAATTGGTAGTGATTAATTTTGCATATATAAAAAGGCAAAAATCATATTTTAGTCACTAAACTTTAGTATTTTTCAAAATTTTATCATTAAACTATTTTTTTTCAAAATGTTATCACTGAAATTTTACATTCCCCTTTTCAAAATATGCTCACTCCGTCAAAAAACTCGCTAACAATCTAATGCAATTCATCCACATGACGTGACCTCAGATGACTATTTTTGTTAAATACGATCTAGAATAAATGGTTTTTCTTTTGGAATTAATTTGTAATATTTCCTATAAAACTATGTGCTAATGACATTTTACATTAATTAATTTGTAGTCTTCATCATACATGTCAACAACGTTAACATATTGGTTGAAAAAACTTAACGAGCATTAATCACGTTAAGTTACGAGGCTAAATTTCTTCAGGTTGTTAATGAATTTGTCAACAAAGTGAGCATTTTTGAAAATTGTGAAAGTTAAGTGACAACATTTTAAAAAATATTAAAATTTAGTGACTAAATATGGTTTTTTGCCAATATAAAAATGTCTAAGCTTTTGAAATACAGTGTTCAGTTAGCGTCTGAATTCTGTCCGATTATATTATTATACTCCATTGATAAACAAACCATTCGTAAATGCCCCACCCACTCATGATACTTCTTCCGATTCGGTTGAGCTTGAAAAAATTAGTTAGCACGAAAATTAAGAAAAGTGAAAACGTTAATGTTAATGTAACGACTTGAGCCCGTAGCCCGACTCGGCCTTCACTACATCTTGGCCCACTAAGCACACTCCTCAATCGGCCAACCACTGACCCATCACAGGCCTCCAAAAGTCCAATGGATGATTTGATGCTTAATAGTAGTGTATGGACCTTCTATATATCACACTAAATTTTCACATATTTCCGATGTGGGATGGGGGATATCACAGTTAAGTCAATGTATTGTAAGTGTAGATAATTGGATATAAGAGTAGAAAGTGAGATAAAAAATACTCCCTTCATCCCACTTCAAGGGTTCTACTTTCCCTTTTGTTTCGTCTCACTTCAAGAGTCTCTTCCATAAATGGCAAGTTTTGAACAGTGTTTCGGACATTTATACTCTTATCATTTAAATATATTTACAAAAAAAAAAATATTCATTATACCCTTATAATGTTAACATATTTACAAAAAAAAATCAATCATTAACTATTATTTCCTATTCCATATTTAACTTTTATATTTTCTCTCCTCTATTCTTCTATCCACTTACAATTCTTTATTCATTTTTTAAAAAAATTCTTAAGAAGCGTGAAATCCAACTTCAGGACCCTTGATCTGAAACGAAGGAAGTAGTTAATAGATAATTATTGTGAATATATCATATGGATCTCAATTATTTAAAATGAATTTTTGCGCTTTTAAGCGAGACACCAAACGTTTTGCAAGCTCAGGACAGAGGGAGTATTTTTGGAGATTTGGGGTCAAGCTGAAAATAATAAAATATTATGAACCCTAAAATGTGAACCAGTATGAATTGTTATGGGATTAATACATACAAAATAGTATACATACATACAACGGATCCATAAACTTTTCAAAAAATCCGTACAAATTACATTATAAAGTATGAAAATATACGACGTGAAAAAACTTGATTGTTAAGGAATTCGTACTAATAACCACAAAGTTAAAACCCTAATACTTTTTTTATACCGAAAAGAAAACCAACATTTATCCGTTGCATGAAGAAGTGTCGTGAGAGGAAAGAAATGAATTGGTATGACAAGTGTGACTCACAATTTTAATAGTGAGTGAAAAAAGTGAGTGAGATTAACAAGTGACATACATGACAAATGGAGTATGAATAATATAAGATTAATATTTTTTTATCATTTTAATAAAGGTAAAACTTGTAATAATGGGACACCATTTTTAATAAAATGTGAAGATTTAATTAGTACGGAAGAGTATATAACTAGCTACTAGTTAATCTACTTCATTAAGTGTTAGGTACGCCATCTTACAGCATTAGATTTCTTTCCTATTTAAGCATTTGCACCCTAGGTTTTGTCATTTTCTTCCCATTTTTAGCATCCAGGATTTGGCATTTTGTTGTTAACTTAATTGATGATGCAGGAATGCGTTCGGGCTCAGCATTAGGTCCAGCTAATGATCAAGGCTGACTTTGGATCTGCACAACACAAGAAACAAATTGTGAACTGTGTCGGGACTCTTCCGACAAGGCCCTCCGGCGTGAGAATCAGCGTTTGAACTGGAGAAAGGTGATATGAAAATGGTGGGTGTGTGTATACATAAGTATGTAAAGTTGCATTACCTTAGTCCATGATTATGTTCTCATATTTATAGTGAATGAAATGGTATTAGGGTTTTCACCTGAACCGTTGGATTGGGTTGTGGCCAACCGTTGGATCAGCTTTGTTCCCTAGGTGTACACGTGGCATGTTGGGATTGCTCCGCCCAAGTAAGGACACTGCTGTGTCCGACACGGATAATCTGTTTGCCTTATAATGGAAAGTCAACCTGCACACTTTTGGCGCTACTTCTGATTTCGTGATTGCACGTGGAGAATGTCCTAGTGGTAGGTCTGACTTTATCCCAAAATAGCTTATTAATCAAGCTTACTGAGGAAGCTAAATTAAGGGACGACCCGGAGCTGTATGTCCAGAAAGGTCGTCGCCTTAACAGAACTCGACAAGCGAGTGGACGAGTGAGTTACCTCGTTCTCCAGATGAGTTGGGTCGCTCAATGGCGACGATGGTAATTCTCCGTAAGACGGGCTCTGACCCTTGTGGTGGGAAGGCTCGTCATTAGATGGGCTTGATCGCTCATTTACGACGACCACCACCTATTGTTCGACGGGCCATGACCCAAACCTTGATGGGCTTCATTAATCTTGATTCCTTAGTGGGCTTGTTGGGCCCATATCTCGTAGAAATGTACTGGGCCCAGCCCATCACGGAATATTTCGTTCAGTGGCCCCCAACTCATGGGTCATCTCGACGGGCCAGGAGTTTGCGTTTTCCTTTTAGGGTTCCCGCTTATCCGTACGACCGTCAATTTGAAATTTGAATTGTGGTGACGTCAGCGTTGATGACGTGGGTGGCCAGGATTCCTTCATTAAATGACACGCGTCCCATGATGGGACATTCTCCTCGAAAATCACAGAGGGTATTTAATGCCCCCCATTATTACGTCGTTTGAGTTTCCTAGGCCAAAACCCTTCATCTTCTCTGAGTATAAAAACCTCCCTCCTCCTCCATTTCTAACTTTTCGCACCCCTGATTATTGAGAGCAATAGCAAGGAGAGATTCAGGCCAATAGCAAGAAGAACTCCGGCGACCAAGAAATACCGTCTCTGGTGATACCAAATCCTTTTCCGATGATCTGAACGGTTCTGGCTTCTCCGTCTGTACGGCAGCTGGGAGCTTGGATAAGGGATTTTTTCGATCTCCCACCGAAAAACTCATCTGCACGTCCTTCACCAGGTAATTTCTTTGATTGTTCTTCGCTTGCTGGGTTTTTCTTGGGGTTTAAGAGTCTATTCAATGGCGCCCAGAACAGTAAGCTTTGAGAGAGGGGTTAAATTTGGTTTTGGGCTAAACCAGAGGGTATATAAATGTGCTAGGGGCATTTGGAGGGAAATCCCTTTGGTTGAATATTCTTCAATTCTGGAGAAGTTTGCTTTTGAAAATGAACCTTTGGGATTTCCAGTTGGTGAGGTTCTTGGGGAGCTCGAGGAAGATGATCCAAGGGCAACACCTTTCAGGTCAATGAACGACCTACCCAATCACATACGAGCCAACTACTCCTTGTCCCGTCGTGATTCACTTAGGAATTTGATTTCAGGGGAATCTAGGTTGCCCTTAGATAGGTCGTCGCCTAAGGATGTTAGGACTGATTCCCTTGCTCTTTCCACTTGTTTTGTAGTAATGGATCACGACGATCGTACCAACCAACCAATTCAAGATGTCAACGAGGCTAGCACAAGTGCCGGGGGCCCTCGAATATTCGACGCCTTCCATACAAGTGTACGACCGGGGCGCAATGAACGAGGCTTTGGAGCCGGGGCAGAAGGGAGATGGGCCATTCCCAAGATCCAGACCAGGAAAAAG
Source organism: Adenophora triphylla var. japonica (assembly GCA_022495995.1). Classification (NCBI taxonomy): domain Eukaryota; kingdom Viridiplantae; phylum Streptophyta; class Magnoliopsida; order Asterales; family Campanulaceae; genus Adenophora; species Adenophora triphylla. The sequence goes on along the minus strand of JAFEMH010000820.1, from coordinate 352,660 downwards.
AACATTGGGACCCAAATGATTGACGCCCTTAGAGATTCTTACAGGGTCCAAGCCTCTTCATACCGTCTCGAGTATCTCAGTCAGGCTGAGTTTGAGCCTCGTCGTCATTCCCTTCTCACCAGCAAGGAAAAAGTAGCCTTTTTCTACAAACACTTCGAGCTTGGATTGAGGTTACCCCTTGACCCTTTCATCAACGAGTTTCTCGAGGATTCGTCCTGTGTGCCTATGGAGCTAAGTGCCAACGCCGTCAGAATTCTATCAGCCTTCATTGTAGTCTGCAGATTCCTAGGCCACGAGCCTTGTAATAAAGTCTTTCGTTAATACTATAGGACGACCCAAACCACAGCTCGTGGGAAATCCGTGGTTAGTGTTGCTGCACATATGAATGTACGGGGTTTGTTTCTGGATACTCAAAACAAGGTCTATGGTTGGGAGAACCACATGATCGTTGTTGAAAGAAGAGTAGGTTGGCAGTTTCCTTTTCCGGAGAATCAAATCATGGTTACCGACGAGCATGTGTGGCCGGCGCCGTGGGCCAAAGAGTTAAAGAAGAAGATTGACGCCTTGTTAGACCTCGGTTGGGTGTCGTATAAAGACATCGAGGCTTCTCAGTGGAGATACATCAGGGATGGGATGATGTCTAGCCCGTCGATACGGCCTCAGCCGTTGGTTAAGATTGATCTGGACGCCCGTTATCCCGTGTGGATCGTTCATTAGAACTTGGCCTGGGGTCAAATTGTGCGAATTGTGTGGGGGCGCGGGCCGACCGTCCTGAAGATCGTTGTGTTAACTTAGAGATGACTGGGGTTAGGTCCTTACACTTGTCTTTTTGTTTTTAGTACTTTCTCTTGGTCTCGTAGTGAGTGACTTAACCTTTCTCGTCTTTTGTTTTGCAGTTCTTACTCAGGCCGACGTCGACCGAATCGAAGCTAAGATCATGAGTGGAGCCATCAGAGCCAACGATAGGAGGTCTCAAAGGAGGAACATGGCTGCTTCCAATGCTATCCATGATCGTCAGGAGAAAATGACGACGAGAAACGATGAGCTTCCCAAGGACACTACTGGTGCCATTCTCTTAATCGAAGTGGAACCCGAAGTTGAGGGGATCAACACTGGAGGCCGTCAATTTTGGTGGACGAGCTGGAGAAAGCCGCAGGTGCTGAGGCTGGGGTTGAGACAAGTGCTGCCGCCGACGCAGGGAATCAGATGATCGTCGTTGAGGAAGGTGAGCACATAAATTTGGAGACGGTGGGGAGCTCTGATTCAAACCCCGAGCAACTTGAGGCCGGTGGTCAGGTCTCCAGGAAAAGGAAGGGCCGACCTGCGAGCTCTGGAGAGGAGAGAGAGAGAGAGGCAAAAGGACTAATAACGACCCTCTTAGCTCCTCCGATCCTTCAACTCCACAGAATGAAACTCCTGGCTCGTCATCAGGGACCCTGACTAGGGAGAAGGCCATTGAATTGGCAACTCTGTATGCCAAAGCTCCTCAAATAACCGGGACTCCTTATCTGACGAGATATGGTACTCCACTCATCTTGGGGACGGCCTTAACTAGACGGGCCAGGGATGTTGAGCTTGTCCGCTGGCTGAGGACTGCTAAGTTTACTCCTGAGACCTATCATGCCCGTCTTGGGCTGATCCAAACTGAGGTAATTCAATCTTACGTTTTTATGAGTCTCTCGTCATCTTATACTTGTATTAATAATTTTATTGTTGCAGTTGTCGTCGATGATGGAGGCCATGACTTCAGATTTTAGGGCATGTATTGACGCCGAGCAACGGGGTAGTGAGGAGCTGGTTCAGTCCGTTGGAGCTAAGGAGGCAGTAGAGCAGAAGCTTAAGGAGGCCGATACGAACGTCGACGAGCTGACAGCTGCCTATGAGTCTTGGATGGCTCAAAAAGACGAGGCTCTGGGGGAGGTCGGCCTCTTAAAGAAGGATAAAGCCAAGTTGGTGTCATATGCAACGATCTTGACAACCGATCTTCGTGCCGCCGAGACTAAGCTTGATAAGATGAAAGCTGACTATGATGTTGCTTGGGGTCAGATTGAGAAGATGAGGGTTGATCATCAGGCTGCTCTGGATCAGGCTAAGCTGGATGCTGTCAAGGAGTTTAAGGAGGGCAATGAATGCCTCTTGATGATTACAGAAAAAGCTAAGGGATTCTTCAAGGATGGGGCCAAGCATCTGGCCAGGCGGATCCTTGTAGATTCAAAGACAAAAGATTTATTCTCTATGAGGAAGTTGGCTGATCTTTGCGCCGAGGACTCGTACGATCAGGAGGCTCGTTCGGCCCATCCCCTCGTTCCTTATAACGACAACGACCTACTCATCATCAAGGAAGATGACGAGAAGGATGGGAAAGAGGAGTGGCCAGTCTCAGCCGTAGATCCAAGAAACTTCGATGCTTACTATGCCCACTTCGTCGACGACGGCCCTGATCCCGACGTGCCTCCAACCGATGCTAATGACCAACAGTAGTTTGTTTTTCTGAGATGGATTGTAATATCGTAAACAATGTTTCATCTGTTTTTGTGTTTCTAAACATCGCTTTAAACAATTCATGTTTTGTAATGTAAGTGGCCCGTTTCCTCGTCGTTTAGAGGGGGTCGTACAACATTTTGTTTAATTGATGTTTGTTATCTTATGCTTGTTAATCTGTATGTTAACGTAGGTAGCATGTGATAATAACTTAGTGAATGAGGAAGTTTTTTTTGGAGACAAGTTTGTTTGGTCGTCGTAAGTGATGACCAGAACACATGTCGTCTTAATGTGACTAACCTTTGTTCATACTTGTTAGGGGTGTAAGTGGTTTAGCTCAAACCGCGGTTTGAGACCGAACCGAGCTAAACTGTGGGGTTTAGATCGATTTTTTTATTTAAGTGGTTTAGCTCGGTTTATAAAAATTACAAACCACGTGGTTCGGTTTAGCTTGCGGTTTGAGGGTGCCGAGCTAAACCGAGCTAAACCGAACCGCCAAACCGAGCTATGAAACCGAACCGCCAAATCGAGCTATGGTCCCAGCTCTTGTAGGCGGCTTTATTTTGTTGTCTTTCCGAGAAGCCACAAAATAAAATAGGGATTAAATTAAGAGTTTCCCTTAAATATTACTCCTTCCTTCCCCTAAATGAATAACCTAATTTTATTTTACTACAGCCCCGCCTCCTTTCTTCTCTCTCTCTCTCTCTCTAAAATTTCTCTCATCAAACCACAAAATCATTCCTTCGTCCTCACTAAATATTGATTCCCATCCCATATACTTCCTTTGATCCAAGATTATCAAGCTCGAATCATCAATTTTGAGTAAATATTTGAAGAAATTTGAAGTTTGAAGAGTAAATGGTTTTGCGATTTGTTTCTGTTGAGCTCAAAATTGAAGGAGATTTTTGTGGGGTTAGCTTCGCAAGGAAGGTCTCCATCTTCTCCGGTGATATTTTCACTTTCCGGTGACAAATTCCGGCCAATTTTCGGTCACTCTTCGGTCGAACCTTGGCTGTTTAGCTTAGCTCAGTTTAAATTTTTTTGTGGTTTAGCTCGGTTTGGAATTTCTCCAAACTGATACTAGCGGTTTAGCTCTAAAATTTCCCCAAACCGAGCTAAACCGAATCGTTTACACCCCTAATACTTGTGCTTTTTAACTTCTCACATGGCTCGTAGGAATAGTACGAAGGTCCGTAGATCGTTGCTCGTAGGCAAGATTCTTTGGACGAGTCGTCTTATTCCGTTATAGCTATCGACGAAGTCTAGCTTCGTCTAACCTTTATACTTTGCTAAAGTAAATGTGGGTCGAAGTCTGGCCTCGATTGATCTTTATACTTGATCAAAGTGAGTGTAAAGGTCGAAGTCCGGCTTCGACCGATCTAAATTTCTTGAGTTTGTAGTATATGAAGTCAACAAAGCGACGAATTTCCATTGATAACTTTTGATCAACCACGACCTTACATTGATGGATGACTCCTGATCACTTTTTAAACTACTGGGATTCATAGACATCCCTTACAAACTTCTAGAAACTTCAAAAACTTGTTCTGAAAAAGTTACATAATGAACCACAAGGTAAGGTGCCCTGAGGGCGCTCATTTTTTACGACGATCTCAGAAGTAGTATTTTGTGAGATGGTTAGCATGCCATGGGTGTTTGAGTTTTTCACCGTTGGGTTTGGCAAGTCTGTATGTTCCTTCTCTGACCACGTTGGTGACTATGTATGGCCCCTCCCAATTGGGGGAGAGCTTGTTCTGATGGGCTTTGAGGCCCGTTGCTTCAATTTTTCTCAATACATAATCTCCGACCTTGAAACTCCTTTTCTTTATCTTCTTGTCATGGTACGCCTTGGTCCTCTTTTTGTAGTTAGCCATTCTCAATTGAGCGTCAAGTCGTCGCTCGTCCAAGAGGTCAAGGTCGACCTGTCTGCTGTGGATGTTTCTTTCAACGTCGTAGAATGCCACCCGATCAGTTGGAAGCTGAAGTTCGGTGGGAGCCATGGCCTCAGAACCGTAAGCTAAAGCAAATGGGGTTTCCCCTGTAGGCCCCCGGGTGGTTGTCCGGACTGCCCAAAGAGCCGACGGGAGTTCGTCCAACCACCTCCCATCACGACCCTCAAGATTCTTGCACAAGGCAGACAAGACGAGCTTATTTGCCGCTTCAGCTTGCCCGTTGCCTTGAGGATAGGCGACAGACGACTTTGAATGCTTCACTCCCATTCTATTCAGCTCTTGTTCAAACTTCTTTGAAAATTGCAAGCCATTGTCAGAAACAATCACCCTGAGAATCCCAAAACGGCACCATATTGAATCGTGTATAAAGCTTAAGGCATTATTTTCTGTGATCTTATTTAGGGCTTTAGCTTCAACCCATTTCGAGAAATAATCCACCGCCACTATCACATATTTTACTCCTCCCTTGGCATGTGTGTAAGTACCCAAATCTGGCTCATGCCTTTCGGTTAATTTCCCCGGCAATTTCGGTAAATTTCCCGGTAACTCCCCGGACTTTCCTGGAGTTCCGGAACAATTCCGGAACTGTTCCAAATCATGTAAAGGCTGAAGGGAATGCTTCCCAATTAAGAAACACGTTTTTCTTAATTTGGGAAAAGTTCTAGAATGGCCACCTTGCATGATTCTAGAAACATGCTGAGTCACAAGGGATAATGCCGCACGGCTGCATTAGCCAAGGGTCTCTGGCCGCACGGCTTCATTGGCGATTTCCAGACTGCCTATAAATAGAGCCCTCCTCTACCCATTTTAAATACGAAAAACATACACTACACTCCATATTCAGACTCAAGAACACTCCTCAATACTGCTGGGAATCCCAAGGGTTGAAGAAGCAAGCCAAGAAGCCTCCTCCCTCCTCCTTGAAGATCCCAAAGTTGGTCCTTCCACCTTGTTCAACCCAAAGAAGAAGAGGCCACCATTGGTAACCTCTCACTCCCTAACCTTGCATTCTAATTGCTCTATGTGAATTAAATTGCTCCTTGCATTCATATATTGTTATTATCTTTGCTTGGGACTTGGTAGTTAGTATTAAAGATCATATCTTTATCATTCCCCCTTTTCCCCTTTGCATCTTTTGCATGAATTAGACATCATTTGTCATTAAAAATGTAATCTTTATACTCAAAGGTGCATCCTTTGCACTTAAAAATCCCCTTTTTACATAAAAATGTCATCTTTATGCATCATTTGCATATAAAAATCATGTCTTTATAAAAAAGGTGCATCCTTTGTACCTACAATCTATTTTCACGCATCCTTTGCATTAAAGGTCATTCCTTTATCATAAAAATGCATCCTTTGTTTTTTCAAAATGCAATCTTTATGCATCCTTTGCATACTAAGCCCTAATTTCTTCATAAAAATGCATCCTTTGCCTAAAAATCATGTCTTTACATTCAAAATGCATCCTTTGCAATAAAGATCACTTCTTTAAATCAAATGCATCCTTTGCAACCCAAAAATGTCATCTTTTCACTAAAAATGTCATTTTTACATGCATTCCCCCATGTCCCCTTTAGCAACCTTGGAACGAACCGGTGTAAAGATCCTATCTTTACATCGTTTCTTCCATTAAAGGTTCCACAATCTCTTTAGAAAGGGATAACCTTGAACCCTATATCTCTGATTATCACTTAAGACGAGCATGAAGCATTCATATAAGCTCGATCGTCTTAAGGTGTAGGATTGATGGGCTAAGGACATTCCTTCCTAAAGAACCTCAATTTTGGGCTATAAAAGAGAGTCCTTCTCTCGATCACGCAAGTCCCGAGGTTAAAAATGCGATGATCACAAGTCCAAGATGAGGACGGGATCAAAATCCCGAATACATAAAAACCAAGAAATCCCGAGCGACAACCAATAAATGGTTTGTACGTCCGGAAGATAACTTGGGACATTCCCTCCCCTTTCATTCAAACACATGCACACAAGAAAGCACGCAAGCAAGCAAAATAAACGGAATCTAGGGAGACTTGCTACGGCAAGGCACCTTGGGTGAACGACGATCCATTCTTCCCAAGGGGTAACTTAACCTCCGAACCCATAAATCCTTTTTTTCAAAGTTTTGAGAAAATCAAAATGGCGTGGCGACTCCGTTTTTCAAATTAAACCGGATGTCTTCAAACTCGCGTGAATCCAAAATTTGGGCACACATTCACACTGTGGGAAAGGCCCAATCAAGTTAACACCCCACATGTCAAATGGCCAAGCTGCCATAACTGGGGTCTGTTCCGTCGTCGGAAGCTTTGGGAGGTCGGCGAACCGTTGGCAAGTATCACATTTCTTCACGAATTGCTTCGCATCCTCTCGTAGATGGGGCCAGTAATATCCCATGGTGATCAACTTGTCTGCCAATGTACGGGCCCCAGGATGGCCCCCACATTCTCCTTGGTGTACCTCAAAAAGTAGGTTGACGACTCTGTCAGGGTGGACGCATTTCAGCAGTGTTCTAGTGATGGATCGTCTGTAAAGCTCACCCTCTACGACCGAGAAACGGGCAGCTTTCCTCTTAATTTGACGTGCCAATGCCTCGTCAGATGGTAGCTCTTCTTTTTCAATAAAGGCCTTCAGATCGTCAATCCAACACCTTGGACCGTCTCCAACGCACATAATCTTCACTCTCTCGTAAGCTGGCTGTTCAAGGTAGGCCAGATGGTGGCTATGCTCGTCCTCTGGCAGTTGGTCTGTGGCCAGCTTTGAAAGTAGGTCGGTGTGTTCGTTGTCCTCCACGGCAATTATTTGGATGGCCCAAAATTCTAGCCCTTGTATCAACTCGCCGACTAACGAGTGATATTTCTGCAAAGTGGAATCAACGACCTGATAATCTCCACGGACTTGGTTGATGATTAGTTGAGAATCACAATAAGCCACAATTTTTGTTGCCCCGAAGCACTTAGCATATTCAACTGCTGCTATAAGTGCCTCGTATTCTGCTTGGTTATTTGATGCCTGGAACTTGAATCTCAAAACCTCTTCAAAAACAGTACCGCTTTCTGGCTCGACTAGTACAATTTCGGCTCCACTCAGATCTCTCGTCGCCGATCCATCTGAGAAAATCTTCCATCATCCAACAGGCAAAGCCAACTCTTCCGGCTTGTCGTCGACTTGCTTGCCCTTGCTCATTTTTTGAGGTGGCCTTTGTTGGTCGTCGTCTGAACAGAATGTTGTCTCAATCAAAAAATCGGCCAAGGCTTGGGCTTGCAAGGTCTTCCGTGCTCTATATTGGATGTCAAACTCGGTCAATTCAATGCTCCAATTCAGGAGACGACCAGAGCTTTCGGGACGATGTAAAATTTTTCGCAGCGGGGCATCTGTATAAACCACAATGGGATGGGCGGAGAAATGGGCTCGTAGCTTTCATGCTGCAATGACGAGAGCATACGCTATTTTCTCAGCGTTGAAGTAACTAGTTTCCACATCAGACAAAGCTTTGCTTACATAATACACTGGCCTCTGTATCCCATCTTCCTCCCTAACCATCACGCGGCGATGGCCTTGTCACTCGCCTAGAGGTATACATATAAGTCTTCCCCTGCAACGGGGCTGCTGAGGAGCCAAGGTATTCTTTAAGCTGATTGAACGACTTAGAACATTCCTCTGTCCATTCAAAATTTTTAGCACCACTGAGAGCCTTGAAAAAAGGAAGTGATCTCTCGAATGACTTTGAAATGAAACGACCAAGGGCCGCCACTCATCCATTTAGCCTTTGGACCTCCTTATTGCTTGTAGGCTCGGCCATATCAATCAAAGCTTTAATCTTTTCGGGGTTAGCCTCAATTCCCCTTTGGGAGAGCATGAATCCCAAGAATTCGCCTGCCGCAACTCCAAAAACACATTTGGTCGGGTTGAGCACCATGTTGTTTGCTCGTAGGTTGGTGAAGGTTTGCTGAAGGTCGTCCACGTGTTTCCTCTTCTTGGACTTGACGACCATGTCGTCTATGTACGCTTCTAGGTTGTCACCGAGCTGTCCCTTAAAGACCTTGTTGATCATCCTTTGGTAAGTTGCCCCGGCGTTTTTTAGCCCAAAATGCATCTTTGTGTAGCAATAGGTTCCCCCTGCAGCCTGGAAAGCCATCTTTGGAATGTCTTCCTCGGCCATCTTAATTTGATGATAGCCGAAATAAGCATCCAGAAAGCTTAAGGTCGTATGGCCAGCAACAGAATCGACGAGCTTATCAATTCAGGGTAGGGGATAACTGTCCTTGGGGCAAGCTAAGTTCAAATCGGTGAAGTCAACACATAACCTCCATTTTCCAATGGGTTTTTTTAACTAGAACCACATTGGCCAACCACGTCGTGAACCCAGCATCCACGATAATCCTAGCACTCAACAGCTTCTCAATTTCTTGTTTTATTGCAACCTCCTTCTCAGTTGAAAAAATCCTTAGCCTCTGTTCTTTAAACTTCATTGTTGGGTTTACTCCGAGCCTGTGGATGGCTACATCCTCTCTGATGCCCTTCATGTCCTCAACCCTCCAAGCAAAGACGTCGAGGTTTTGTTTGAGTAGGGAGATTATCTCTTCCCTCTCCTCAGTAGATAACTGAGACCCCAGCTTTATCTTTTGCTCGGGATAACTTTGGTTGATGACCAGCTCAATTAGCTCGTCGGCAGGCTTTATTTCAGGAGCATCGTCTCGAAAATCCATGGACTCAATCACAATTTCTTTGATCTTTTTCCTCGCTTCGGGGGTGAGGTCTGGAACCTCGTCTTCAATTAGCTTGTCTAGCTCGGCCCCCGATTCCTTGGTGACCAAAAGCTGTGTAGCTGCAGGTTGGTCGTCCAGGAATCTTTCAACAAAGGCTTCGGTCACATCCACACATTTGATTGTGGAAACGTTGGAATAGGAGGTCGTCGTCTGCTTGACTGACTTGGAAAGCTTCACAATTTGTTCAGGGTCGTCTATTTTGAGCGTCCGTTTCGAATTCAACACATGCTCCAGGCATTCTGGGGCCGTCCCCAACACACAACCGATTCCTGAGCGCGTAGGAAATTTGATTCGTTGATGAGGGACGGACGCGGCGATCCCCAAAGCTGCTTGGCCAGGTTGGCCGAGAATTGCATGGTAGTCACTGATAACATCGATCACAACGAAAGTGACAGTCTGGATGGTTCTCAAAGGATGGTCCCCAATGTCGACGGGCAAGTCAATTTGTCCCTTGGCGTCTACCCTATGATTGGTGAATCCTTCTAGACGACCTAAGTAGGGACTTAGGCGACTATCAGGTAGACCCATCTTCTGATAGACGTTGTAGAACAGAATATCTTTGGCTGCCCCAGTGTCAATCAATATTTGCCTTGACTCACAATTGTCAATGAAACCAGGGACGATCAGTGTTTGTTGACGAGCCAAAGGATTGGCTGATAACTCGTAGGGGTAGAAACTTATCACGTCATTCGGAATCTCAGATTTTTGGGGAACATGGGGGGACTTTCTTCAGGTGGTAAATGGCACTCTTGATTTGATTCTTACTTGTCTCCTCAGAGATGACGAGGACCATTCTTGGTTGCCTCTCAGGAGGGTCGTTGTTAGGGGCTCGGTTGTTGCCCGCGGGGCGATCCCTCCTTACATAATGTTTAAGACGACCGTCATCAATCCACCTTTTAATTATTTTCTTCAAACTGAAACACTTTTCTGTATCATGCCCCTTGTCACGATGGTACTCACAATACTTGTTCATGTTCTTTTTCCCTTTGGCATTGGGATTCATTTTTGGGGCTGGCCCGAAATCCACATTGCTCGCATTTACGCAGTGAGACTGTCAAAGGAGTATACGAGTCCGGTACTTTTTCAGCCTTTCCTTGCTTGTTTTTCCCTTTGTCTCCGGCCTTATCCTTTTTTGACTTTGCCGCCTCACCATCGTCGACGGTCTTTCCTTCTCTCTGCAATTTTTTCTCCTCAGCCTCGGCTACAGCATACGCCTTAGCGTAGAGATCCTTCCTGAATTTGGTCGGATGGACCTGAAGCTCGTAGTCCAAAGTGGAAGAAACAACACCGTGCCTGAAACAGTTAATAATTTCTCGATCTGTCAGATCCTCGTCGATCTGATCCAACAACTTCTTGAACCTTTTGAAGTAACTCATGGAGCTTTCATTGGCTCCCTGGGTGATGTTGCTGAGGTCGTTGAAAGTTTTACGATGATCTCCGGCTGTTGCAAATCTTCCCAAGAATCTCTTCCTCATTTGTTTCCAGGAATCAATGCTTCCTTTTGGAAGGCTTCTAAACCATCTCAGAGCGGCATCGGTCAATGTGCTTGTAAGAGCCTTACACATTACATCATCGTGTCCTGAAGCTCTAGACACCACGCACATCTGAGCTTCAAGATGCTGCATGTGATCCAACGCGCTCGTCGAGCCGTCATATTGTTTTAAGTCAGGAAGTTTAAACCCTTGTTCTGGAGGTCCCATCTCCAACATCCATGGTGCCAATGGCTTCAGTGTGCCAACATCATCTTCCAAATCGTCACTATCCACATTGTTTCTTTTGGCCGTCAATTCGTCAACTTGACGTTTGAGTCTTAGAAATTCTCGCATATCAATATCGCCTGCAAGGCCGGCGGGAGGGCTCCTTTCTCGACGGGGCCCCCGGGAAACGGTATTCGACCGCTGCCTCTCGGAAGGGGCAGGTCGTCGAGAGATAGTCCTCTCTCTCCTATAACTTGGAGGTGAAGACGGCCTATAGGATCGTGACTGTTCCCGTCCACGACGAGGAGGAGTGCGCGTCCTCTCCCTATAGCTCGACGCTCGTTCATTTCTCAAAGAAGGGGTCGTTTGACGACCGCGAACAACTTGGTTTTGATTCTGCTCAGGATTCTCATTGGCTAGAGTTCTACGAGGCTCATCATCTGCTTCGTCCCGTCATCGCTGCGATGGGAGTCCTTCACTTCGTCGCTGATTGATATGCTCTCTAAGATCAAGTTGTGGCACTATCCGTTCATTTTCGGCGGCGGTTCCTTCACGACGACCGTCGTTCCCTCTTTGGTTCCTTCTTCTGCCCGACGAGACAGTATTGTGGGATGCCTGTGGGTTTGGTCTTCAGCCATTTGTATAAGCTCATTCTGGATTCTCAGGAGTTCATGAAGAGCATTCGCTCTCTCCACGAGGAAAGCGGTTCTGTCGAGATGTGGGTTAGATGGGCCTCCCACATTTCGTACAGTAGGTCCCTCTGTCCTCCTCTCCAGTGGGGGTCGTTGTTGTCTCTCAGGTGCGTGCCTTTTGTCTCTCCTCCGTGCACCAGGAAGGCCAGTATCATCAACTACACCATGTGACCTGGTAACCCTCAGATTAGGGTTCCTAGGTGGAGGTGAGGGAGGTGCAGGGTTTTCTGCTGTGCTGCGAGGGGAAGGGGCCGCGGGCATCTCCGGTTGATTTGCTAGCTGTGTGTCCGTCTGACACCATCACCAGATTTTTCGGTTGTTACTCTTTTGTTGAAGATCACTGATGAACGATTCCCGACAATGGAACCAATCTGATGATGCAGGAATGCGTTCGGGCTCAGCTTTGGGTCCAGCTAATGATCAAGGCTGACTTTGGATCTGCACAACGCAAGAAACAAACCGTGAACTGCGCTGGGGCTCTTCCGGCAAGGCCCTCCGGCGTGAGAATCAGCGTTTGAACTGGAGAAAGGTGATATGAAAATGGTGGGTGTGTGTATACGTAAGTATGTAAAGTTGCATTACCTTAGTCCATGATTCAGTTCTCATATTTATAGTAGATGAAATGGTATTAGGGTTTTCACCTTAACCGTTGGATTGGGTTGTGGCCAACCGTTGGATCAGCTTTGTTCCCTAGGTGTACACGTGGCATGTTGGGATTGCTTCGCTCAAGTAAGGACACTGCTGTGTCTGACACGGATAATCTGTTTGCCTTATAATGAAAAGTCAACATGCACACTTTTGGCGCTACTTCTGGTTTCGTGATTGCACGTGCAGAATGTTCCAGTGGTAGGTCTGACTTTATCCCAAAATAGCTTATTAATCAAGCTTACTGAGGAAGCTAAATTAAGGGACGACCCGGAGCTGTATGTCCAGAAAGGTCGTCGCCTTAACAGGACTCGACGAGCGAGTGGACGAGTGAGTTACCTCGTTCTCCAGATGGGTTGGGTCGCTCAATGGCGACGATGGTAATTCTCCGTAAGACGGGCTCTGACCCTTGTGGTGGGAAGGCTCGTCATTAGATGGGCTTGGTCGCTCATTTACGACGACCGCCACCTATTGTTCGACGGGCCATGACCCAAACCTTGATCGGCTTCATTAATCTTGATTCCTTAGTGGGCTTGTTGGGCCCATATCTCGTAGAAATGTACTGGACCCGGCCCATCACGAAATATTTCGTTCACTAATGAATCTCATCATAATAATAATAATAATAATAATAATAATAATAATAATAATAATAATAATTATTATTATTATTATTATTATTATAATAATAATAATATATTTTTTATTTTTTTCTCCTTGTTCCATATAAGATTTTACAAATGAGTTTTACACGTAAATTAAAAAAAAATGTGTAAGTGACGTAAGTGTTATGAGTATAAAAAGTGAGATAGGAGAAAGAATGTGTAGTAGAGAATAGTAAGTTGATTGGTGTTATTAGTATAAAAATAAAATAAGTAAGAAAATGAGTGGAAGGAATAGTAAAGATTTTTAGCATTTAGGAAAGTGAATCTTATATGTGCATCCAAAATGACAAAAATGAAATATTATACGAGACGAAGGAATTATATATATATATATATATATATATATATATATATATATATATATATATATATATATATATATATATATATATATATATATATATATATATACTCCTCCGTCCCAAATGAAAGAGCCATTTATTTCCTTTTTGGGCGTCCCATTTAAAAAGCCACTTTCCCAAAAAGGAAACCTTAAATCACTATTCTCTCCACTCATTCTCTCTCATACTTTACTTTTACACTCACAACATTATCTTTCTTACATCACCTCCCACTCATTCTCTCTCCTATTTAATTTTTCATACTCACAACATTTAAACTTTTTCTCTTTCCTACATCACATTTCTTATTTTGCGTCTTAGGACAAATTTACCGACTCTTTGGGGACGGAGGGAGTATATATATATATATATATACTCCCTCCGTCCCGCTACAAGTTGTACATTTTTTTTATTGGATATCTCATTACAAACTGCACATTTTTTAAAATGACAAAAAATCTTTACTATTCCACCTACTAATGCTCTCTTCTACTTTACTTGTATACTCACAACACCAATCAACTCACTATTTTCTACCCCACTTTCTCTTCTCAACCTCACTTTTCATATTCACAATACTTACTTTACTAACTTTTTTCTTAATTTACGTGCAAACAGTAACCGTGTGAATTGTAACGAAACGGATGGAGTACACGTTATCCCACTTGAACCGGATAAGTCTGCCCAAGCGAAGCTTTTGGAGGGGACAATTTAGGAAAAGTAATCTCCATTACTGGCAAAAATGTTATCCCATTTGTGTGGCCACATTGGCCACCAAATTAATAAAATAATACTTTATTCGTTCGTTCCGAATTAAGAATCATACTCCCTTTGTCCCTAAATGTTTGTCCCATTTAACTTTTTAAATATTTTAATTTAGTGATTTTGAAGTTTTAATTTTGGTTATTTTTACGAACGCTTTGAAAATTATTGATAATATACACCGCCGTTATGTAATACTTCGTCCCTAAATGTTACAAGTTTTGAAAATTTAATAATTTTGAAGTTTTAATTTTGGAAATGAGACTAACTTTTTGGGACAAAGAAAAAAGGAAAATGGAACAAACATTTAGGGACGAAGAGAGTATTATATTATGTGTTTATAAGCTTATTGCTTATTAAGAAAAAATTAAAAAATAAATAAACAATGGCAAATGGATTGAAAATATAAATATTTAAAATACTACTAATGATTCAAATGGATACATAGTAGAAAAGTAGAATAGTAAGCCCGATATCCATCTTATAATAAAATTTATAAAAGTGTTGCAGCTGATTTGGTAAAAATAAAATAAAATAAAATTATACTCTCTCTTTCTCATTTAAAAAGGTACAAAACAGGCTTTGTCCGAGAATTAAACTCAAAACCTCTTCAACGACGTAAATATTTAAACCTACTCAAGATCAAGATGTCTCTAGTAAAACAAAAACAGGTCCTTTGCTATATGTCCATGTCATGATATGACCCACAAAGTTGCATATTTTGCATCTCTGTTAGGGGTGTAAATGGTTTGGTTTGGAGGAATTTTCAGATCAAATCACTAGTCATCGGTTTGAAAAAATTTCAAATCGAATCGAATCATGAAAAAATTCAAATCGAACCAAATCAAACCACTATGATTTGGTTCGGTTTGGTCCAAACTGCGATTCAATTATGCGGTTCAGTCCGTGGTTCAGACCATTATTTAGACTACGGTTCAAACCACGATTCAGACCGCAACTTATTTTCATATTATTTAAATTTTCCATGATCATTGAGGAAGAGCGAAAAAAGTGAGTGTTTAAGAGACTAGAGGAAGAGAGAGATCGAAGGAAGAAAAACACTTTACAATGGCGATCGTGAAGAGAACTTGATTATTTATTTGTATTAATGAAGATAACAAATGATGAAATTAATACTCCCTCCGTTCCGCCAAGAGTGTCACCCTTTTAGGGGTGGCACGCAAATTAAGAAAAAGTGTGGGAAGAAAAAATGTTGTGAGTATAATTTGAAAATAGGAGAGAGAATTAGTGGAGGAAATAGTGAATTTAAAAAGTGTTGTGAGTGTAGAGGAGAGAGAATTAGTGGAGGGAATAGTGGATGAGATTATAGAATATTAATAAAATATTTCCTTTTTAGAAAAGGTGACACTATAAACGGGACACCCTTTTGGTTAAAAAGTGACACTTCGAGTGGGACGGATGGAGTATTAAATAAAATACAAAACGGGGGTTATGATTAGTTTATGTAAATTTTAATAAAGATACAAAACAAGAGTTATGATTAGTTTATGTAATGTGGTTCGATTTGGTGGTTTGATCTCGCGGTTCGATTTGATGGTTCGGTCTCGCGGTCTCAAACAACGGTTTGGTTTGGGAGAGTCAGACCACAAATCAAACCGAACCATATGATTTGTCAATATTTGAGATCGTACCAAACTATTCATACTTGAAAACCAAATCAAACCGATTCAATTCAATCTTAAATCGTGATTTGAACCGAATCGCTTACGCCCTAATATCCATTATTATTATTGTGTAAAATTTATAAGCGAGTATACTTATATGGTCCATGTCATGATATGACCCACTAAGTTGCATATTTTGCATCTCCATTAAAAACAAATTGTTGCGTCAGATTTGCATACCTCTTGATAAAGAAAAGGAAGAAAACAAAGCGGGAAATAAAGTAAAATATAGAAAAAAAACAAGGGTGAGTATGATAAGATATGGTTTGATATCTATATTATATTAAAAGCAAAAAAGTGATCAAAATAGAAATTTGAAGTCCAAAAATATTATTATTAAGGGGCTAAAATGAAAATTGATTCAACATGATTTTAGCAAAAAATTTTGACAAATGATTTTGAAACATGAGTGGATAGAAAGTGAAAAATGATCTACTATACTACACACGCTCTTTGAAAACTTTTAAAAATGTGCATTTTTTTTTCATTAATTAATCAAAACTAGGTATCTAGACTAAGTTGCAATATTTGAATGTTTTTTAATTATTTCTTTAATAAATAATTATTTAATGAGCTTTACAAAAAAAATAAAAAAAAAAATTTTTTTGGGGAGGGAGGGAGGGAGGGAGGGAGGGGTGGGGTAGGCAGGGGGTGGGTGGGGCGGTTACAAAAAAAAAAGGGGGTTGGGGGGTGGGGTAGGCAGGGGTGGCCCGGGTGGGTGGGGCGGTTACAAAAAAAAAAAATTTTGGGGAGAGGTTGGGGGTGGGGTAGGCAGGGGGTGGGTGGGGCGGTTACAAAAAAAAATAAAAATTGGGGTGGGGGGGTGGGTGGGGGTGGGGTGGGGTAGGCAGGGGGTGGGTGGGGCGGTTACAAAAAAAATAAAAAAATTGGGGAGGGTGGGTGGGGGGGTAACGCAGGGGGTGGGGGTAGGGATATTTTTTTTATTTTTTTTTTATGGGCCAAGGACTCTAAGACCCATGACTCATATCAATATCCCACCAAAATCCATTTGAAATTAAAATTTCATCAAAATTCGCGTCACTTTCTATAAAGTCCGTCGGAGTCTTATACCATGTGGTATAGGACCATTTTTTTTGCACTTTTTTCACTTTTTAAAAAAAAATAAATAAAAATCATATTTTTAGTTTTATATCCTAAAGGTATAAGACTAAAAATACACTTATAGCTAAGTATAAGAGTATTTTTTTCATCATTTTTCATATTTGTCTTAAAAATATAATACAAATTTAATTAACTTTATATCATTGGTATAAGGCTAAAAAAAAATCCTATACCATTGATATATAAGACTGAAAAAAAAAAGTCTTTGATATAGGACTAAACAAACAATAAAAAGAAAAAATTACTAAGGAATAAAGTCCTATATCATATGGTATAAGACTGAAAAAAGGTCCTATACCATGTGATATAGGACTGTCGACGGGTTTTTGAGGAATTTTAATCTCGACTTCCGAGGTTTAAGGAAATTTTGATTTCAGTTGGATTTTGATGAAATTTGATTTGGACTGTGTGGGTAAGGAGGAATTAATCCTTTTATTAATTATTATTATTATGTTGTACCTTGTGAAATATAAGTTGTATATGAGGGGCACCATTTTTCGAAAAATGTTTTACTTAGGACAAGGTCAGTAAGTCGTTTTACTTAGGAAGTGCGTAAAATATTTTCCGAAAAACGTTTTCTCCATTTTTCAGAAAACAACCAAACAGCAAAAAATGAGTTATTTTTCGAAAAATGTTTTCCGATGATTAACCAAACGGCATAAAATGAGTTATTTTTCAGAAAACGTTTTCCGAAAAATATTTTTATGCTAAACAAACTGAGAGTTCATTCGACACTACTCTCTCTCCCTCAAGTTGCAACCAACTCCGTCGTCACTTCACAACTCTCCGGCAGTAACAATCCGTACATTTATCCGTCTTCTTCCCTCTGCCGTCGGTCACCTCCACCCACCATTTTTCCCGGTATGAATATCTTTCTCCTTTTCTTCTAAAGCGTGTATCAATCCGTACTACTGTTTGGAATTATCAGCAACAAGTCTCTCTGCTGCTGGATTTCTTTGCAACTATGTTTATGTGTATTCTGATTAGGGTTACTCAATTGAACCATGTCATGTTGACTCGGTTGTAAATAATTTATACTTAAAAATTTGTATAATCATCTTAACTAATTATTTGATCCCCAATTCATTGAATTTTTCATTCTTTTCTGGTTATTGGTTGATTAGTGTAGGCCTGGATCCCGATACTCAATTCTGCATTATTGGGGGATGTTATGATGGATTTATTGCTAGTGGCAGTGAGAGTCTGTAATTTTTCTAGAATGATACTAATTGGGTGTGTGTGTGTGTGTGTGTGTGTGTGAGAGAGAGAGAGAGAGAGAGAGAGAGAGATATTTTTGTTTGTAGGGCTTCATGAGTCCCGATAGGTAAGAGCGTTCTTGGATAAATGCTTACTGTTTGGTTCTTCTCTTGTTTCACCACATTGAAGAGAGGTGTCGTAAGTACCATAAATTGACTCGGGAAGAAAAAAGAATAGTGCCCACACATTTTGAATATTATTGGATTGATCATGATAAACTATCTTTCTTTCCATCTCTATTTTGTTGATATTATGTTTACATCAACAGTTTTTGTAACAGGGTGTTGCATATTCTTGGTTATGCTCAAGGATAATGAAGAATTCATCAATTTTGGATATTGAAGACAATGGAGTAGACAATGTAGAAGAGAACGGTGTGAAAGTAAAGGAGCTCGGGGATCGTGCTGATGAATTATTTCTCAAGGTTGATAAGGTGGGTTTGCTCAAATGAATAAGGTTTTCCTACAACATACGAGCATATTTCTTATCTTTGTCCTTGGTTTAGGTTTTGTATATCTATTGTTGATCATTTTTATCAAGCTACTGATGGTCTCGGTGTATGTTGTCATCTGTGAAATCATGTGCTTGTGAATTGCAATTATACTACCACTCACGAAATGCCGCAAGTGAATTTCGCAAACAAACATCAGGATGAAGGTTTCAAGGGTTGAAACTTGAAACAAGATTAAAAGTTATCGGGTAGACAGGAAAAGGAAGGGGCTAGAGCTTATAGTGTCCAAATAGCAGCTTCTGTGAGTGCTTTCAGAAATGGCTAGTAAACAGACCGCATGACTACTACTATTGGCGACAGTTACAGTTGAATTTAATTTAAGCCTTCCTGATTACCTGCTTTAACTCTGTAATTAATTCATTAAACTGAACCAAAATGCGGATGAAAGATGAAGAGAGAGCAAATAGAATATATTTGTGACTGAGAAATAAATAAAGTAAATCTAAAGTACGTCCCACACAGGGGTAGCACTTTTTTTTATCCCACATCTATTTTATATGGTTGTGGTCCGTAGATGCTCAACGTAAAAAGTATTTCTTGTAGAATAAGGAGGATTTCGGTGCATTTATAGATCAATTCAGACTGGATATCGTTGTGTCTTACGGGCATTTATTTGGATCCAAAAGCCATTATATGTAGATTTTCTTTTAGTAGTAGCATGTATCTCCATTGCTTTAATGCTGGTTATCTTATGTTGGCCCCGGAACTGTCAAATTCCATTGACTTGGCATTGTTGATTATTAAGTCTTACATGTTTGTATGCAGCTTGAGCAAAGAGTGGATACGGTCGAGCAGTTTTTCTTGACCTCAAATAAGCAACCAAATGCTTCCAGAAGTATCTCTCTAGTGAAGAATAAAGAGAAGATGAAGCATATTCCAGGCTTTAAGAAGCAGCAACAAGATGCATCACATAAAGAAACAGCTGCTGCTAAGAGAATGCAGGATCTTATGCGCCAATTCGGCTCTATACTGCGTCAGGTAACCAACCCATACCTTGCAAGTTCTTTTGGATGTTTTTATAAGGTATACTCGAATCCTTAAAACTGATTATATAACACTCACTTTGGTATTTCTTATGTAGACATTATTCTCATTTGTAATTTAGATGATAGACTATTCAAATATTGATTCCGTCTTTTCAATTTCACACTAAACTTTTTGCTAAAATAGTGCAATAATTGGAGTAAATGTTTTCTGTAACAATGGCATAGTTGTGAATAAGAATCTTATGAGCTCTGTTTGCAATTTAATTTCTTACATACCAACTAGAGCTCTGCGACAGCATCAATAACAATTGATTATATTTTCTAAAATACGAGAATCTGTTGTATGGGACACAATTATTTCTGCTTCCTTATGTTAGGAGAATGTAACGTTGATTGCATAACTCACAGAGCTTTCTGAAAGGAAATTATAACATTGAGTTTGATTGTTAATGGTAGATGCTCTGAATCACTCAACTTTTGGAGTGGTGCATTTGGTTGCAGTGCTGAGTTCTTTAAATGCTCCGTGGCAAATAAATGTTGTAGTTATTAGGACTGCTGGTCGCTGCCACATTTAAAAAACCAAGAAACACTCTTCCTCAAGATTTGATTGTATCTGATTCTTCACATACTTTTTTTTTTCTAATTTTGGTTGGTATGACTATGATTGACTACAATGTGGGACCTCGTCACTTGGGATGGAAATGTGTAGAAGTTGTTAAAATGAATTCCCTACTTTACATTTCAGATAACTCAGCACAAATGGGCATGGCCTTTTATGCAACCTGTGGATGTTGAAGGACTTGGGTTGCGTGACTATTATGAGGTAAAGTTATTCTTTCTTCTTTTTTCAGTTTTTTTAATTCTGTAGATTTTCCTTGTATTTTGTAACTTCTCTTTTCTACAGCAAGTGGAGCATAACATGCATATTAACTTAACATTGTAGAAAGTGACTACATGTCTCCTGCTGATATATCCGTATATGTTATGGAATCTTTCATTGATTTGTTGTACGATGGTTAAATTAGGTTATTGACAGGCCAATGGACTTCAGTACGATAAAGAACCAAATAGAGGCCAAAGATGGTACTGGATATAAGCATGTCCGCGATATCTGTGCAGATGTGAGGTTGGTTTTCGATAACGCAATGAAATATAATGATGACACGAGTGATGTCCATATGATGGCCAAAACATTGTTGGAGAAGTTTGAGGAGAAGTGGCTTCAACTTTTGCCAAGAGTTACTGAAGAGGTAATTCTACCATAGGATTTTAAAAAATTTAAAAAATAAATAAAAAATTGAGTCTTACTGTGGATGCTTAACAGTACTAATCCTTCTGGGATTATTGGTAACCTCAACATACATGTCAGGAAAAAAGGCGAGAAGAGGAGGAGGCAAAAGCACATTTAAATATGCAGCATGCTCAAGAGGCAGCTCATGCCAAAATGGCTAGGAATCTATGTAACCAGGTATGCAAAGTTGACATGGATTTCCTCGAAGGAACATTATCTTAATCTCAGTGTAAATGTTCACTGGAAAATATTTTTCATCTAAAAGGGATCCAGAGAGCAAAAACTTTTTACTATATAATGTAAGCAAAAGTTATCAAAGTAGATGAGTTGGTTATATTTTCTCCAATAAAGAGAAAGATAGTCCGTCCATCCCTAAAAGAATTGTCTATTTTTTTACTTTGATGGAAGTTTTTAAAAAAGAAACTTTTAAGTTAAGACCCTCTGTATACAGTAAAACTCAGATTCGTACTAGAGCCGTGATGAGTGCACTTTTAGTAGCAGAATATATGCAGATACCCTTAATTACCTCCTCACATGACATTATGATTGCAATTGTAAATCGGGGCATGATGATTAACAAGGGAGGATCTAGTATCACCAAAATTTGGACAATTTAGGGGATTTTGAAAAAAAAAATAGACATTGGACAGGGGGACTAATACAGTAGTAGTATGTAATTTCCGGATAATGTTTTAGATCAGTGAAAAGGACAACTTTAGAGAACCATTTTGCCACTGGTGCCGTCTGTGCTGTTTTCACGTTCTGCATTCTTTGTTGTGCTCTTCCTTTAGGATACTTCCAGAATAGCAGTCTACATTTGTTGTATATGCTGTGCCTGGGCTGAATTGTGTTTGATTTGATTCCAGATTCATGAGGCTGAGATGAACTTGGAAGAACTCAGCGAAACTGTGGTCCAAAACTGCAGGTGTGTTTTTATACTAGGTTTCAAACCTTTGGATATTTCTGTAACTCGTTAATTCTTGGTTTTTCATAAATTGGATAGATGAAGATGTTCCCTTTGTGCATTGATAAGGCTCTTGTTTCCTTGGTTAATTTCTGCTTTTTGATCGTCGTTCTATAATGCATTTGAAATACACGATTTGTTTTAATCAACTTGAATTATTCAAGCTACATTAACACTCATGCAAGATAATATGTTAATTGCATCTTCCTTCTGAATGCACTAGCTTAAAGGTGAGAAGTTGTTTTAAGCTGTAAAAGGGAGATATAGAAAATACTTCCTCCATTGCCAAAAATGGGGCAAATAGCACATTAGTACCCCAAAGTTTCACATGAATTGCAATTTAGGTCCTAATGTTGCATCTTTGGCAATTTAATGTCTAATGTTTAGGTTTTGTTGCGAAGTGGGTACTTTTTGGATGGCCATGAATGGAAGCTAACACAATGAACGAAAAATCTAACGAACTTCTTTGAAAATTGTATTTCCTACCCATAGAGTTCAATAATTGTTTATTTTGCCCACATTTCGTTAAAAACTTTACAACTCCCAAAAGTTTTATTTTTTTAACAGAAAAACAACCTTTATAGAAAAACTGAAAAAGTTCAAAATTTCAAAAATATATATTTATCTATATATTCTTCTAAATAACTAGATAAATTTTTTTAACAATTATTTATTACACTAAAAATATCTTATACTCCCTCCGTCCCGGTAGAAGCGTCACCCTTTTAGGGGTGGCGCGTAAATTAAGGAAAAGTGTGGGAAGAAAAAATGTTGTGAGTGTAATTTAAAAATAGGAGAGAGAATTAGTGGAGGAAATAGTGAATTTTAAAAGTGTTGTGAGTGTAGAGGAGAGAGAATTAGTGGAGGGAATAGTGGATGAAATAATAAAATATTAATAAAAGTTTCCTTTTTAGGAAAGGGTGACGCTATAAACGGGACGTCATTTTGGGTAAAAAGTGACGCTTCGGCCGGGACGGAGGGAGTATTTATTAAAAATTATAATAATTTTTTTTAGAATAATTTTGTTAATAATTAAGATTATTATTTAGCAAAGAATATTTTTTTTCATGGGAGAATGGAGAATGGCAGGGATAACATAATGGAGTTTTTTTTTTGTGTGTGTGTGACAATTAATGGAGTATTTAAACTCTACAAAAGGTGTATTGTTGAGTAAATTTTTGTGCACTTTTTTCATTTAAAAATTTAGTCTTTTTTTTTTCAAAATTTATTTTTCTTTTAAAAAAAATAAAACTTCGGGAGTTGTATAGTTTTTAAAGAAATGGGGGCAAAATAAACAATTATTGAACTTTATGGCTAGGAATGTAATTTTTAAAGAAGTTCGTTAGATTTTTCGTTCATTTTGTTAGCTTACATCCATGATCATCCAAAAGATACCCACTTCGCAACAAAATGTAAACATTAGGCACTAAATTGCCAAAAATGTAACATTAGGACCTAAATTGCAATTCCTATGAAACTTTGGGGGTACTAATATGCTATTTGCCCCAAAAAATGCCCTCCAATTTGAACGTTTGTACGGATCACGATTTGCTTGTTTGGGACTTCATAAAATTTACACTGTACTTATTACCTTTTTATAAAATCGGACAATTTATTTGGGACAAACCAAAAAGGGACTATTTTTTTTTCTGGTGGAGGGAGATCAACTAGACCTAGAAGCTTCCTCCTGTATAAGTTGGCCATTATTTCACTTTGGGAAATGATTATGTCACAGAGTGACACCATTATACAAGTTCTGCATCTTTCTTTTGAATGATTTATTGATCTTATCCGAAAATAATGACTTACATGCGGAAATAGATAATAGCAACCTTTGAAAACAAGAGGCGACTTACCGAAAATTTCCCTCCCCCCTTACCTTCTCTTGCCAACATCAAGAAGGCTCTCCCCAAGTCTTCCTTTAGATTGTATCCCGCTTCTTTCTTTAACATTATGGTGCGGTAACATTGGTTGTTCGCCAGGATGATGGTTAGATAAGGAAAAGTATTTCATTTAGTTTTTGATAAAAGAAATGAAATTCTGTGCTGTGTTATGAACGTGCTATTCGGTTGAGATTGTGATTATAATCACTTGTGTTTTTCCATTCTTTATAGCATTTCGAAACTGATTACATGGTAGTTATTTCAGAAAAATGACTATTCAAGAGAAAAGAAGCCTCGGGGTGTCTCTTGGTCAATTGTCTCATGAAGACCTTTCCAAGGCACTGGAAATTTTAGCTCAAAATAATCCAAGCATTCAGGCAACATCCCTGGAAATTTATCTTGACATGGGCGCCCAGGTCATCATCTAAATCTTACTACTCTCTTCATCTATGATTGAAAAAGGCTACCTTCTCAGACGTCGAACATGGTGTCCGGTTGGAGGAGAACTGGTGGGATCCCAGAGGAAAAAAGTGCGTTTTCTAGGGAAAAGTTAAGGCACATATTAACTACGTGCTGTTTCATAGGAGGGAAAGATGAAGGGATAAATGATTCTTCCATATTATCCTTCTATTTTCTCCATGCTTTCCTACCAACCAAAGCTTAACGTTTCAAAATAACTCTCATTCTAACATACTCCCTCCGTCTCACTTCACTTGGAACTTTTGGTCAACTTGATTAAACTTCGACCAATTATTTTAAATAAAAAATAATTATCCTAATAAAAATTTAAAAATTGTTATTGAAGGTAATATCAATCATGATACAATAAAAATTTTTAAATTTTCATTTGGATAATTATTTTTTTACTAACCATTGGTCAAAATGTAATCAAGTTAACCAAAAGTCCCCCAAGTGAATGGGACGGAGGTAGTATTACTTCACCTTATTATCCAACAATTTGCCATGGCTCTCTTGTTAAATTGCCAAAGTAGCAAGGGCAAATATGGAAAAAGCATTGCCATTTTGTTGTTTAGTTTTGGTAGATTTTTTTTTTTTTACAAACTCTTACACTTACTATGGTAATGGCTAAACTATGTTGTTGGTGCAGAAGGAATCAACATTGTGGAGATTAGGAATTTTTGTAAACGATGCACTAGAAGCTCAGGGTAAGAGTTCAAGTGTTGGGGACGGAAAGACTACAGACGCCCCCAGACCCACCACCAACACTGTGACTAACGCCAACATCAACACAACCAACAACACCAAACGGAAAAAGGAGATCTGTGATTCCATTGCCAAAACATCAATGAAAAAGAATAAGAAATCCCCATCTTAGTAATGATGTATAGACCATCCATGTATATATGGGGGACAATTTCTGACCTATGGGTATACCCATTAAGATTTTATCATGCTTTAAACTATTGTACATTATATTATGTACAATAGTTTAAAGCATACTCCCTCTCTCCTGAAATGATCTTCCTACTTTTTCGCTTATTAACACGAAGGTACTTTGATCAATAATTTTAGGTTAATTTAATTATCCTAATGAACATCTAGGAATTGTTATTGGGATGACTAAAGTAACCTAATTTATTGCTTAAAGTACAAACAAAGTAGGAAGATCATTTTGGAACGGAGAAAGTACTCGTTTTAATGGATAAATTGGATAACCGAAACACCCATTTTGTCTCACCCCTAATGATGTATATAGCTTTCCTGGCTTTGAGAACAGAAGAAGTCTAGATTGGTTTACTTGGGAAGTCTAGGAATGTAAGGCGGCCTGTGATTGTGATCCATCTTCTGTGATATATGTTGCCTGTATAGATAGATGAAATTATTTTGTACTGTAAGAAAGTTTTGTATGTTTCATGTCACTCCTCAATTGTGAGAAAACATCTGTTTTCAGTTTTTGTGGAAATTAAGAAAGTTTTGTATGTTTTATGTCTTTTTTAACAACACAAATGGCACAACTTGATCAAAATGTACCATGTGAAACAAAATTCAGAATCTTATTACGCCCTCCGTCCCATTTGAATAGGTGTGGTACACATCAGAAAAGGATTCAAGCCTAAAATGGGAGGAAAAAAAGGCTCAAGAAGAACAATAATCTCAAGATCACAACAAAATTCTGCAATTGGAGCACTGCTGTTTAAAAGAAAAGAAAAAAAATCTTTAGGTTCTACTAAACTTCCATCAGTTCTTGGCCTTAATGGAGTTGTTTTCTTTGATCCTTGCTCGATTATCCAGCTTGGCAAACCGTTTTCATAAGGATGATCTTCTGCCTTCTTCCTTCTAAGCTCACTCAATGCTGGCTTCTTATCAAGCAAGTGCCATAACCAATCAGGGTATTCAGAATCTGCCAATAGTTTGGGATCAGTTCCCTCTTTCAAGATATTGCCGCCGACTAAAGTAGTTGACTTGACTTCTTTGGTCAAACTCGATCCCTTTGGACCATCTGCAGCTGCACCACCTTTGGAGCCTTTCTTTTTAGCCCCAGCAGCAAATGTTCTGCAGCCTAATACCCTTCCAATGACCTCCTTAGTGATAGTAAGGCTTTTCAATGACTTTAAGTAACTCATTGCCATGTCAGGTTCCTGCAAATTTTATTTTATTTTTATAGGAAAAGAAGATTATAATAGAAGAAGGTCAAAGTACAAAAGGATGGACAAGAAATCCATCTAAAAGTAGAAAAGAGAAGACATAAAAAGAAAAACATACCTAGCTACATCATTTAACATATTCCTGCAATATCAATATCAGTAGGGAATAGACTTGTCAGGATTTTTTGTTGCAGTTTATTTTGTATGGATTACTATATTCTGCATTTTTGGGACTCAATGATATCTAATCTGTACATTTTGACTTTATTTAATGATCTTGTTCTAATAGAAACTTCTTTTTTATCAAAAATAAAAAACCGAAGATACTCATGATAGTAAAGGTTTTTCCAAAATGATTTCTTCCAGAGCAACATTTTATGATGGACCTGATTTAGTAGGATCAGAAAGTAGCATCAACAGCAATGACGATTGGTCCTTGATCTTAAGCATATTGATCTCTCATCCTTCCTCTTTAGTAAAAGAGATTTGCCTTGTTAAGGATTTAGTGCTTCACCCTCCCCACCTCTACATATTTTTTAATATTCTATCTATCAAGGGAGAGGAGGAAGTTTGATCACTTTTGGTGTATCTATCATCTTGGTTTCTTTTGGTGCCTCACCCAAGATACACTTCTTGTTCCTATTTTTTTAATGAGAAACTTGCCCCTGCCTTCACACAAAAAGATCATCGTAATTTGAAATCATGCACAAGCATCGGTGCTTGTCATAACTCCAGTGTATTCTAAGTCTCAAAACTTTTCTCTTGCTTTCACCGTCTGCTGTAACTTAAATTACCTCTCTTTCAGACCAATGTGCACACATGGTCAACTCAATCGAACTTTTACCATAATTTCATGAAAATCTCGATATCTCTATGCAATTCTAAAAATTGTTATTGATAGTATTCCTAACGGTGAAACAAAAACCATTTTTAGAATTGCATTAGAATATCAAGAATCTCATAAAATTATGGTCAAAATTCGATTGAGTTGACCATGTGTGCACATTGGTCTGGGATGGAGGTACAATTTGATTTCTCGAAGAAAAATGAGATAGGGAGACTATATCAGCAAAAGTTGACGGTGTGATAAACTCCAACTATCTTAATTTTTTAAGTTGCCTAATTTTTGTACAGTGTTATGATGATTTTAAGAATGTACATGATTTGAATATTGGCCACAAAAGAGGTTTGAAGTTTAATGCATGATCACATGTAAAAGACTAACTAAGCATACATGGTTATGACCTAAAGTTTCTGTTTACCGTTTCACAATTCCTCTTTAATATACATGGTTGAGTCCTCTACTTTATGGCATTCCAGATTAGGACATGTTAATTTCCGTTCTTTGAAAAGAATGATAAATTTAGGCATGTTACCTAAATGTTCAATGAACAAATTATCAAAGTGTGAGATTTGTGTAGAATCTAAGATTGCAAGTCATCCTCGTAAATCTGTTGAAAAATCCAATAGTTTACTTGGATTAATTCATAGTGATTTATGTGATAACAAAGCAACACCTACACGTGAAGGAAATAACTATTACATATCATTTATTGATGACTGCACAAAATTAACAAATATTTGTCATAATAGAATTGCAAAACATAATAAAAACTCAGCTTCAAAATAGAAGAAAATCATTAAATGACACCTAAATAAACAAACAAAATCAGTTTTAACCTAATCTAACCTAACCGAAGCTTTGTTGTTCTTCTTCTCCTCCGCTTGTTGAGAGGCCTCCTCCGCCATCCCTGTGAAGATATCAAGGATCTCATTTTCAATGGAGCGAGGAGGGAGCAAAACGAATGGGGTTCGAGAGAAGGTGAACTTGTCTTCGAACCGAGTCATAGCCTCACCCGGTATCTGCTTAACACGATCAACCATCTGCTGATGATTAGTAAACAATTTGGCTCCCAATTTGTCGACTGAATCTTTAGTAGGAGTTTCTCGGAGCCCCTTGTAAACTGCGTAGACATTGACACCGAGAACAATAACTCCTAAAACTCGCGATGCAGCACCAAGATTTTTGAACCCAGCTGTAAAATTCCCCTTCAGCTTTGACATCATCGACATTCTTTCTTCTTCTTTTTCTAGGGTTAGGGTTTTGGTTTTGGTTTCGATTTCTGAGGGTGGGTTTTTTTCTTTTTGATTTATAAAGACGCGACGCGATCATCTTTTGTTTATTCTTAAACTGTGGCGTTCATTCAATAATTAATTCATGGTTAATACTAAATCGTCAATTACAAAATGATTTACTCCGTTTCGTTCGAAAACACACAAATTTTTATTTTGGGCGTCTCATTTAAAAATTTAATTATTGAATGAACGCCACAGTTTAAATGAGACGCCCAAAATAAAAATTTGTGTGTTTTCGAACGAGACGGAGTAAATCATTTTGTAATTGACGATTTAGTATTAACCATGAATTAATTATTGAATGAACGCCACAGTTTAAGAATAAACAAAAGATGATCGCGTCGCGTCTTTATAAATCAAAAAGAAAAAAACCCACCCTCAGAAACCGAAACCAAAACCAAAACCAAAACCAAAACCAAAACCAAAACCAAAACCAAAACCAAAACCAAAACCAAAACCAAAACCCTAGAAAAAGAAGAAGAAAGAATGTCGATGATGTCAAAGCTGAAGGGGAATTTTACAGCTGGGTTCAAAAATCTTGGTGCTGCATCGCGAGTTTTAGGAGTTATTGTTCTCGGTGTCAATGTCTACGCAGTTTACAAGGGGCTCCGAGAAACTCCTCCTACTAAAGATTCAGTCGACAAATTGGGAGCCAAATTATTTACTAATCATCAGCAGATGGTTGATCGTGTTAAGCAGATACCGGGTGAGACTATGACTCGGTTCGAAGACAAGTTCACCTTCTCTCGAACCCCATTCGTTTTGCTCCCTCCTCGCTCCATTGAAAATGAGATCCTTGATATCTTCACAGGGATGGCGGAGGAGGCCTCTCGACAAGCGGAGGAGAAGAAGAACAACAAAGCTTAGGTTAGGTTAGGTTAGGTTAGGTTAAAACTGATTTTGTTTGTTTATTTAGGTGTCATTTAATGATTTTCTTCTATTTTGAAACTGAGTTTTTATTATGTTTTGCAATTCTATTATGGCAAATATTTGTTAATTTGTGCAGTCATCAATAAATGATATGTAATAGTTCTTTCCTTCACGTGTAGGTGTTGCTTTATAATCACATAAATCACTATGAATTAATCCAAGTAAACTATTGGATTTTTCAACAGATTTATGAGGATGACTTGCAAACTTAAATTCTACACAAATCTCACACTTTGATAATTTGTTCATTGAACATTTAGGTAGCATGCCTAAATTTATCATTCTTTTCAAAGAACGGAAATTAACATGTCCTAATCTGGAATGCCATAAAGTAGAGGACTCAACCATGTATATTAAAGAGGAATTGTGAAAAGGTAAACAGAAACTTTAGGTCATAACTATGTATGCTTAGTTAGTCTTTTACATGTGATCATGCATCAAACTTCAAACCTCTTTTGTGGCCAATATTCAAATCATGTACATTCTTAAAATCATCATAAGAACACTGTACAAAAATTAGGCAACTTAAAAAATTAAGATAGTTGGAGTTTATCACACCGTCAACTTTTGCTGATATAGTCTCCCTATCTCATTTTTCCTCGAGAAATCAAATTGTACCTCCATCCCAGACCAATGTGCACACATGGTCAACTCAATCGAATTTTGACCATAATTTTATGAGATTCTTGATATTCTAATGCAATTCTAAAAATGGTTTTTGTTTCACCGTTAGGAATACTATCAATAACAATTTTTAGAATTGCATAGAGATATCGAAATTTTCATGAAATTATGGTAAAAGTTCGATTGAGTTGACCATGTGTGCACATTGTCCGAGAGAGGTAATTTAAGTTACAGCAGACGGTGAAAGCAAGAGAAAAGTTTTGAGACTTAGAATACACTGGAGTTATGACAAGCACCGATGCTTGTGCATGATTTCAAATTACGATGATCTTTTTGTGTGAATGCAGGGGCAAGTTTCTCATTAAAAAAATAGGAACAAGAAGTGTATCTTGGGTGAGGCACCAAAAGAAACCAAGATGATAGATACACCAAAAGTGACCAAACTTCCTCCTCTCCCTTGATAAATATTAAAAAATATGTAGAGGTGGGGAGGGTGGAGCACTAAATCCTTAACAAGCCAAATCTCTTTTACTAAAGAGGAAGGATGAGAGATCAATATGCTTAAGATCAAGGACCAATCGTCATTGCTGTTGATGCTACTTTCTGATCCTACTAAATCAGGTCCATCATAAAATGTTGCTCTGGAAAAAATCATTTTGGAAAAACCTTTACTATCATGAGTATCTTCGGTGTTTTATTTTTATTTTTGATAAAAAAGAAGTTTCTATTAGAACAAGATCATTAAATAAAGTCAAAAGTTGCTCTGGAAGAAATCATTTTGGAAAAACCTTACTATCACGAGTATCTTCGGTTTTTTATTTTTATTTTTGATAAAAAAGAAGTTTCTATTAGAACAAGATCATTAAATAAAGTCAAAATGTACAGATTAGATATCATTGAGTCCCAAAAATACAGAATATAGTAATCCATACAAAATAAACTGCAGCAAAAAATCTTGACAAGTCTATTCCCTACTGATATTGCAGGAATATGTTAAATGATGTAGCTATGTATGTTTTTCTTTTTATGTCTTCTCTTTTCTACTTTTAGATGGATTTCTTGTCCATCCTTTTGTAGCTATGGCCATAACTGAAGCAGATGCGCCTAATACTGATGCTCGAATAACCTTACTACCCATCTATATAAATAAAGTCAGATCTAGCAAGAATTAAGCAGATCTGAACAAATCTAAATACCAAGATGCTCATAAACTGAAATATTTCAAGGAGTAACAACAAAAAATACGAAGTAATTAATTTAAATACCAAGATGCAGAGAATAGGTGCATCAGATCTAGCAAGAATTAAGCAGGTATCACGAAAAATGCAGAAAACCCAAGAAAAATCACTATAGCAAAATTGAAATTGTTACCTTTCTAGTTCTTACTATACGTGATTTGATTTCCCCCAATATAGATCTACAAAACTGCATAAAATCAGAAGATGAGAGATCAAAACCCTTCAAATTGAAAAAAAAAAAGTAAATCTAATAAACCCTAAAAGATTTGAAGAAAATCAAGAAAGAAAGAGAGGAGAATCAAGAAATTTGAAGAAAATAGAGATTGAAGAAAATCAACAAAGAATGAGAAAGAAGGGAAGAAAATTGACCTGGAGGAGTTGAGGAGGAGAATGTGAGAACGGAAGAGAGTTGTAAAATGATTTACGAATTATAAATCGGTAAATCATTTTACAAAGAAAACCCCCTTTTTTTACATTGACCGAAAATGTTTTACATTTGACTTTCTTTTACAAGTGGTTACCAAACACTCGAAAATAGGTAAAACATTTTCCGGAAAACATTTTACTTGAAACAAACACCCGAAAACAAGGAAAACATTTTTCGGAAAATGTTTTACGCAAAACAAACAGAGCCTTAGGCTTCGTTTAATGTTTTGCGAAAAAAGTTTTTCTTTTTTCCGGTGTTTGATAACCACCAGAAAATGGAAAATGAGGAAAATGTTTTCTTCCTTTTTCGTCGTAAAATAACTTACGAATTTTTTCTACGTAAAGCATTTTTCGAAAAATGGTAACACCCTTAGACACCTAACTTTTCATACACCTCCACGTTATCCACCTCACTCACCACCACTGCCCCCCACCCCCCTCACCACCACCATCCCACCCCCCACCCTGTCCCCACCCCCCTCATGTAAAAAAAAATTAATCATTTAAAATTTATTTTTAACAGCTCCCCACTCCACTCCACTCCACTCCCACCCCCACCCACCCCCCGTCGGGTAAAAAAAATTTAATCATTTAAAATTGATTTTTAACAACTCCCCAACCTACTTCACTCACCACCACCACCCCTGCCCCCCACTCCATCAGGTCCAAAAAAAAAATAATCATTTAAAATTTATTTTTAACAACTCCCACCCCACTACACTCACCACCATCACCCATGCCCTCAACCCCTGCCCCCCACCCCACTCCACTCACCACCACCCCTGCCCCCTACCTCACTCAAATTATCTCAAATTGTGTTTTTATTGAAAAATATTTTCATTAAACACATGAAAATTTTTTCTAAAAACATTTTCCTTATCAAACAGCCGAAAACATGTTTTATCTTATTTTCTGAAATTTTTCTTACAGGAAATTCATTTTCCGAAAAATATTTTACAGAAAATCATTTTCCGCAAATTATTTTACGCGAAACAAATGAAGCCTATTTTGTGCTAGAGTAGCAGAAGTTGCTAACTACTTTAAGCGATTACATGCTTTTGAGAAAGATACGTTCTTGTGTATTTCAAAACGCATTTTTCTTTTTCTTTTTCTAGTGGATCTAACGCATGCATTTGACTCTCAAAAATATTGACGATGGCACTACGGTAGAATAAGTGGCAGCAGATCATGTACCTATAACTTAAAAACACTAATGTTGACATTAAATTGATATAGTCAGCATTTGTTATAAGGAATGCAGTGTATGTGTTTTACTAGTAGCATTTGTTATAAGGAATGCAGTGTATGTGTTTCACTAGTACGGTGATTGTGTTATTGGGCGTGTGCGCTAACCGTGGCATAATTTTGACTCGGGGTGAATCACAGAACGCACAATATATCGAATCGAAGGAAATTCAAGATGTCATTTAGGACCTCAAAGGGTCTTTGAAGTTTTTGTAAATCTTATTATTTATTGAGTATGTGTTTTGATGAGTGTCATCACATAAGTTCAAGAGTGTCAGTACATGTGTTTGAAAGTGTCAGTGCTACTGTTATTAGTGACAATACCAGAGTTAACGACTATCAGACTCAGTTGATAACCTCCTGTATTTACGAAAATGTCACTGCATACGTTTTTTTTTAAAACGTCGGTTAATTACAAAATGTCACCGCACATGGTTTAAAAACCCGCTTTTCCTAATTATTTGGAAAAATGCATTTTTCAAAAGATTTTGTGTTTGAGAAAATCAAATCCAAAAAAAATAAAATCCACCCGTCTCAAATTGAAACTTTTTTAATTTCAAAATTAATGATTTTTTAAAACTTTTTCTTCAAAAAACTTTATCCCTAAATGATGTTTATCAAAATGTTTTCATATTTATTATATATTTATAAAACTAAAAGTTTAAAAGTAAATAGTAAAAATAATTATATACTCCCTCCGTACCAATAAAAGCTTCACCAATTACCCAAAAGAGCGTCCCGTTAGAAGCTTCACCTTTTCTTTTTTGACAAAGAATCTTTACTATTCAACCCACTCATTCTCTCTCCTATTTCA
Organism: Adenophora triphylla var. japonica; assembly: GCA_022495995.1. Lineage (NCBI taxonomy): Eukaryota > Viridiplantae > Streptophyta > Magnoliopsida > Asterales > Campanulaceae > Adenophora > Adenophora triphylla. The sequence goes on along the minus strand of JAFEMH010000820.1, from coordinate 318,941 downwards.
CTATTACACTCACAACATTTTTCAAATTTACTATTTCCTCCACTCATTCTCTCTCCTATATTACTATTACACTCACAACATTTTTGAAACCCTTAATTTGCGTGCTGGGAAAAATGGTGAAGCAATTACCGGGACGGAGGAAGTATTTTATATTAAAAAAAATACTTTTTTAGAATATTTTTAAATAAAAATGATCACTTATTTTTGAATTTTGAAGGAAGGAAGTGTCAGTTATATTATAATAATCCATACTACTATGTATTTTGAAAACCCTAATTTATTATACTTATAATTAGCTTAATAGTTGATGTACCAATAATAATGGAACATAAGAAGAAGAAGAGATAAAGCTTAGTGAGTAAGAAAACCTCAGGTGTTTCCTTTCCTAGTTTTGAGATTGACAACTAGGGGTGTTCACGGTTCGGATTGGTCCGAATTTTATCAAAATTTCAAAAAAACAGAACCGGACCAATTATTCGGTTCTGCCTAAATCAGGACCAGGACCAGACCATTACAGGACCGGTCACATTGGTCCGATTCCAATGGTTCGGTCCATGTCCGGTTCCATCGGTTCCACAAGTTACACTACTATATATTTTTTCTAAAGATAAAACATGCAACAACTATTTTTTTTCATGAAACTAATCTACAATAAACAAGATTAACATCCCCCATTGACTGTATTATTACCTCAGCTCAAGGTTTCGAAATGCTGAACCTTATTCACTCCTACGAAGTTATATACAAGAACTTGCGCCTACTTTCGACCTGGAATGTGAAATTTGGAAATTAGAAGCATTCTCCGGCATAAAACTAATCTACAATAAACAATATTAACATCCCCCCATTGACTGTATTATTACCTCAGCTCAAGGGTTCGAAATGCTGAACCTTCTTCACTCCTACGAAGTTATATACAAGAACTTGCGCCTACTTTCGACCTGGAATGTGAAATCTGGAAATTAGAAGCTAATCCACAAAATTGCTAATAACTCCTAAAACGCCAAATTCATCTTACGATTTGATTAAACTGAGAACAATTTGATTAAAATTGGTACTTACGATTAAAAAAAACACTAATAACTCTGTCCAGATCCGACCTTATCACACATAAACACACACAAATTCATCTCAAACATAAACACAGATTGAATCGCAAACATAAATCAGAGTTGGATTTCATAGTAATTAGGTTCAATACCTGAAATTAAGAAATACCGGAGAATCGCCGTTGACGGCAGCGGAGGAGCGACTTCGGCCTTCGACTTCGTCTCTCTCTCTCTCTCTCTAAGTTTCTCTCTCAAGCGGCGTAGGGGAGGGTGAGACTGAAGGGAGAATTAGGGTTAGGGTAAAAGAGAGGGATATATATATATATATATATATATATATATATATATATATATATATATATATATATATATATATATATATATATATATATATACTCCCTCCGTCCCAATAAAAGCTTCACCAATTATCCAAAAGGGCGTCCCGTTAAAAGTTTCACCTTTCCTTTTTTGAACATAAAATATTATTATTTTAATGGCCGGGCCCACTTCATTAACAATAACCCTTAATTAAACCCAACTAAACCCAAAATTAATTAACCCTTACCCAACCCAAATTAACAGTCCAACCCAAAATTAAAAACCCAAAATTTATTTTCAAAAGCCTCTCTCTCTCCTCACATTTTCTCTCTCGTCCCTTTCTTGTTCATCTTACGATGAAACCCTAGCCTCTCTATCTCCGTCTCCCTCATCGATTACACCAGAAATTATAACCTCCAATCTACGATTTTCTCTTCTCTTTGTTCTCCTTGTCGAATGGATTCGACCAAACCTATCAATTTCCCAGATGAATCGTCCATGGCGACGAACGATGTTTCAATCGTTGCCGGCGATTCGTCAAATTTCTCTCCTTTTTTGTCCTTTAATGGTGAATCGGTGGAGGGGGAACCAGTTCCTTCGGTGGTGGAAGAAACAGAAGTGTATCAAACATTTTTGGGGAAACGCTACCTCAACCAAGCCTAAGTATCATTCCATTATCAGTTTTTAATGAGCCATGGTGGTCTTTGTCGAAGGAGCTCGATGAGATATTTGCTCGAAATGGTCCACAAACGTACTATCGATTTAAGGAGGATAACTCTATCTATGAATGGACTCCCCCATTCCGTAACTCCGCTATGTCACCCTTCCGTAAAAGGTTGCAAGCCGCGCCTTTAACTTGTTGATGTTGGGTTTACACTATCCCGCTGTACAACGTTGGCTCAAGGAACAGGTTCATGTTTTCTTTTCGCAATTCAATTCTTTTTCTAGTTTGAGTACATTGTTGGGAGTTGGTAAAAATTACTGTGTGAAATGATGAATATGGCTTCTTGACCTATTTTGTGATTTTTGTTGAACTGCTCACTCTTAGTTGCATTGGTGTGAACTTTCATTGCCTTGGTCTGCATATGAGGTTTTTGTTTGATCAGCAACTGATAAGAACTTTTATGAACACTGTGTTTGAGCCTGATTTGATTTGAGATTGGTAATCTATTCATTGCCTTAGTGTCCGTATACGAGGTTTTTGTTTGATCAAAGAATCGATAAGAACTTTTTGAACACCGTGTTGGAGCCTGATTTGATTTGAGATAGGTAATCTATGCATTGTGATATGCTTATGTTGAGTTTGAATTGGTGAGATGCATGTTTAACAACTCTATGATGATTCTTAACTGAGAGTACAAAAGATTGGCATGTTTAACTACTCTATGATGATTCTTAACTGAGAGTACAAAAGATTGGCTCAAAAACTACTCTATGATGATTCTTAACTGAGAGTACAAAAGACCAATCAAAAACTACTCAGTGATGATATTTTTCTTAGAGTAGATGTAGTATCTTAATGGTCTATATACCATTACCTGATGATTCTTAACTGAGAGTACAAAAGACCAATCAAAAACTACTCAGTGATGATATTTTTCTGAGAGTAGATACATGTCCTAATGGTCTACATACCATTACCTAATGACATGTGAAGAAGGTTCATTTCATACATCATGCCTTCAAACTCTTGTCCCTGCCCAGCTTGTTGCAGATATCTAATGCAACACTGAACTAATTCTGTATCCACTGTCAAGTTTCTCTGAAGTACACCATTTCTGTCCAAATGGTCTTTTCCAAGATGTTCAAGTGGATAGTTGTTTGAACCCCTAACATCCATTATGCATCTCATGCAAGATTGCAAAGAGAGGAACAATTTGTTGAGAGTGTTAGCTGATAACTTTTCAAAAGCATCTTGCACTCCATTTATTAACTCATCTACATTGTTTGCTTGAAGAGTTCTCCTCACTGATTCTAATGAGTTGAACCAACCCAAATCATTGATATTTGTGTCTGGTGAATTTGCTGGCTGAAACTTTAGTTGCATGTTAAATCCATCTGAGCTTGCTGCTGCCCTGAAATCAACATCATCATTGTTGATGTGTGGTGGTGCATTATCCCACTGGATTATTATGTCTTTGCTTGATGTTACAGGCCATTTTCCCTTTATTGCTGGAAGAACTTGGTTGATCAACATGTTCTTTGTGACTGCTTTGTTGACTGAATCCAATGGTTTTGTAACAATTGAACCTGCTACTCTGTTCTGGCTGCTTCTCTTGTGATGAATGGCCACATACCAATTTTCCCATCAAAACTAAGATTACCACTGTTGTCATAAATAGGCCTATTCACAGCACAAAGAAACATCACTTTTGTGATAAATCTTTTGCTTTGATATGTCCTATGAGGATTTTCTACACCTAAGCACATGTAGTATCTCTCTGTACATTACAAGTTATGTAAAACCATTTTTCATCTAAGTGTATTTCTTGCTCCGTGGCTTTAAAGCTCAACTTTGTTTTCCTCGGCTTGAAAGCAGTTGCAAAGAAGGCAATATTTCAAATTTGCTATTTGATTTTCATAACTGAGACCTAGTAAAATTGCACTAGTGTGAGCCCTGATCACTCCTTTTTTTTCCATCTCCCAATTGTACTTTTACTTATTCCTAATGCTTGACCAAGATTTCTAATGGTTCCTCTCTTTGTCAAATCAATTGATTTCATTTTCTCTTCATCTAATTTAATTCTTTTGCTTCTCTGTTTTCCTCCTTTGTTTGAACATAAATTGACAGGTTTATCTTCATTTCTCTGGTGAGTCACCTTACTCCAATATGTAAACACTCTCCTCCTTGTTATTCCAAATTTTGTTGCAGCCACTTGAATTTAACCTCTAGGAAGTTTCCCATCAACCAAAGCTTCGTTCAAGAATCGCCCAAAGATGTTCATTTGATTTGAAGTCAAATTTGGTTTGGCTAACAAGTTGCACTCTCCTCTTCTTCTGCTGCTGGGTTCACCCATTTTGTAGTTGCTGCTATGCTTTTTTTTTTTTAACTGGAGCTGTTCTCTTTGTTCTTCTTTGGAAGAACTTTTGGTAATGGTGGAGTATGTAATTTTTGAAGATACAGGTTTATAAATATGGAGGGTTTATAAATATGGAGGGAATGTAATTATGGAGGGAATGTTTAAATTCTGAAGTGGCTGTCTTGTTCTACTCAGTGATGTAATTTGAATTTTCAATCACAGTGTTGTAATTTGAAATTTGGTGAGAAAAACTAGTGCTTGCTTTAGTTTTCCTTACCTCCCCTAATTGAAGATTAAATTTTCTCTCTCCTATTACTTTTGAATATAAATATTGGTTCCATAATTTGCGTGCCCACCCAAAAGGGTGAAGCACTTATTGGGACGAAGGGAGTATATATAATCGCTTCGGTCCGGGTTCGGTCCAGGACCATATATATTTTTTCAAAAACCAGGATCAACCCAAATAATCGGTTTCATATAAATTTGGGACCAGAACCAAACCAATTCTATTGGATTGGTCCGATTTTAATTGGTCTGATCCGATTCTATCGATCCGATTCGATCCGTCGATTTTTTTGTTCAGCCCTATTGACAACCAAAGTACCCACCAAAAGATTACTTGCCCACAAAGTTTAATTGCACACTATCATCACAGTATTCCTACTTTTGTGAGTTGTATTAATCTGTCAATTTAAACATATTTTTTATTTGATGAATGAATAGTGATGCCATCGGTCGGGTTCGGATCGGATTGGTCCCGATCCGAATTTTAATTTTGCCGATCTGAATCTGATCCAATTCAAAAACTTAAAACCCCATGACCGATCCGATTCGACTCGATCTGAATTATACTAAAAGTCTAATTTTTTACCTTAATATGATTTGAGTAAAATTTATTTTTAAACACAATGTTTAATATTTCATAGAAAATAGTTCAAAATCTCACTTACAAACATAAATAAATAAATAAAATTTAGGAAAATATTAAATATATTTTATTTATCTTTTAGATTAACCTTTTATTTAGGGTTCGGGTCGGATCGGGTTTCGATCGAGTTGATATGATTCAGGTCGGGTTTCGACCGGATCAGCGACGTGATCCGAACCCGATCGAATTTTAAGAATTGCAAACCAAATCCTAATTTTTTGAATTGAATCACCTTCGGTTCAGATTGGATTCGGTCAAATGGTTATCCCTATCATCATCGGTATAGTGAATGAGATGAATTTTGAATATATTGAAATTCATAATTACCGTCCTAAAACAAAAATGTGGGATGGTGTGATGAGTTGAATACAGTCTCGGAGGCCTGCAGCAGCTTCACACAAGTGGTGTCAGATACTATAATCTATAGTATAAATGGCAACTCCTTCGTGAACAGTACAATGAACAGTTTTATAAGTCAAATTTTTCATTTTGCCCTCACTAAGTTGTCCCTTTTCCATTATGCCCTTAAAAAAAAAAAAACAAGTGTCCTTGAACACGAAATTTTACTAGTAATTAATAATAGTAAATGTAATAGTTGATTTGTTATTTTTTAATATATTTTATTCATTCGTACATTTGAATGATAAAATTGTACTAAAATTATTTTTTATTTAGACATTAAACACTTAATTTATTATTTTGTGACGAACGATAAAAGAATACTTCATTTATCCCACAATAATATTCAAAAAGACATCTTTTGAGCATTCCACAATAGCAACAAAGTGGTTTAGGATAATGTAAATCGGTGAAGTGTCCCAAAATGGAAATGAGAGAATATGAAAACATGTGTAACCTAAGATAATGTAAATCAATTAACATGGAAAAACTGATATCCCCCGATCGAAAAGATTGTAGCGCATAATGTTTGGCACTCCTCACTTAAGATCGATCATGTGTCTTGAGTTTAAGTCATCTATGTGGAGAATTTGAGAACATAGGTAGATCTTCTATAAAAAAATAGAAAATAGTGGTACATTATGTCCCGAAATAAAAGTCACATATGATCAACTAAGTTGAACTTTGACTAATATTTAATATAAATTATATATCTTTATAAAAAATAAAAACAATTATTAAAAATGTTTTCATTGATTGATGTATTAATAACCAACTTTTCTTTTTAATAGCTTTAATATAGAAAATTGTAATTCCAAGTAATTAGATTGGCACGTGATCCCAATCTTTCCGAGTTTCCATCTTCTTTAAAACCTAATTCCTTGACATATTATTATTCGGTCAGTAATTAATATTATTATATGTAGCCCCTCATATTTATATTTATACTATCAGTTCATTTTTAATTTTATATTATATCTCTCTCGTAAAATTAAAATGAATGATTAATAAAAAATTTAATTTAATCTTAGTAAAGAATAAATTAAAAAAAAAAAAATCATTTTATAATGACCCCGTTCCTAAATAATGAATATCAATATTTATAAAAATTTATTCTCAAAATGAAAGTTAATATTATGAAAAAGTTATTAAACACTCTCTTCTTATCAAATACTCTCTCCGTCCTAAAATGTTTGTCCCATTTGACTTTTTTGTTGAACTTTGACCACAAATTTATGAGAGATTAATCATGTTCATGAAATTCTAACAGTTGTTGTTGATAATATTATTAATGGTGAATCAATAGGAATTTTTAGAATTTTATGAACATAATTAAATTGTCATATATTTGTGGTCAAAGTTCAACAAAAAAGTCAAATGAAACAAACATTTTGGGAGGAGAGAGTATTATATTTAAAATCACATTAATGCTGATATTGCCTCTATTTATTTATGTTTATAATAGATACTTAAATCCTTTTTTTCTAAATATTTTTTCAAAACTTAATTAAATATTCATTTATAAACGGGTAGTATACATTTAAATAATTGTCATGCAAGTTTACCCGAATAAATATCGTACTTTCCATTTTGGTTCGTCTCGACATAAATGTCGCGTTTTCAAATAATGAAAGTAACTTCTTCGTGCAGTTTTATCATTGTACAAGTATCGTACAAATTAGTAAAACACATATTTAATAAAAGGTTTAGGATGTTAATTGTGATAGTTGTTTGAGTCTGCGTCAACAATCTCAACGGATTTATTTGCTACAATGTTGGGATATTCTTAAAGTTTGGTTCTGGAATTATTCTTCTCACATCTCCCTCACTAAATCTTCATCAAGCATTGTTTGTTTTCTTCTTCGGATTTTCCTTTTCTTTAGAAAAATAAAAGAAAATAAAAGAAAAACGATCAATCGCAGCAGTTCCCTCATTAGGCTATGATGGTGTCCCCACAAAATGATCATCAAAACCCCAAATTCCCTCTTATGGTTAGACAAGATTCATTAAACAACCTTAACCTCAACGACAATCTTCACCCTAAAGAAGAGGAAGAAGAAGAGGAAGGAGAAGCGGAAGGAGAAGGAGAAGGAGAAGAAGCCCTCTTCATCCAAAACCCGTCCTCTTCCTCCTCCGCTCCAAAAGTTTTTGGAAACATCCATCTCAAAGAACTATCGTGTAAAACAAGTATTGAACATGTATGGGATAAAATTTTCCATGTAAAAGCAACCAATAGTGACATGTGTTTTCAAGAACAATTATCTCTAGGTGAGACAACGTCGTATGAAGAACAAGTTTCAGTATCTGATGGGAATGTTAATGATCACCATAGCATGGAGATTAGTCCTCAGCCGTTGATGTCTATTGATCCGATGGCTATGGATGATCCTCCAAGCTTTAAGGTATTACCAGAAATAGGTAATTACTTGGATGATCAGCAGCTTCTTGGATTTCCGGCATTGCCCTTACAAGTTGAAAGGAAGTGGTGTAAGTCAACAAATGAGACAATGGAGAAAAGCGTGGATAAGAGGCAGAGGAGGATGATCAAGAACCGCGAGTCTGCTGCTAGGTCAAGAGCCAGAAAACAGGTATATATATAATCTCAGTTGCATTTTGTTTACATACTAGAACTGCATTATTGAGGTGTTTTATAACAATATGGATCTCTCTCTCTCTCTCTCTCTCTCTCTCTCTCTCTATATATATATATATATATATATATATATATATATATATATATCAATTTTTGGTGATTTGTAGGCTCATACAACCATGTTGGAGAATCAAGTGTCTGAGTTAAGGAGAAGAAACAACTGGCTCAAAAAGTTAAAGGTATATATATACAATGTATATATGTATGTATATGTGTGTGTACATTTCATTTGTTGTTTATAATACTTATATATAGCTTTGAAAACTTTTTTTTTTTTTGTTTGAGAAACCATCTGACATGTTGATCATTGGATTGATAGCAGGAAGCGGAAACGGTACTAAATTCGGATCAACAAGCTGCCCCTCGATTCCAACTGCGACGAACCACTTCATCCACCTTCTAGCAGTTATGTTAAGAATTTATCTTCTTCTTCCCTGAACCTATAGGATAAACAAACAAAAGGGAACTATCAATCAACCAAAAAATATACCAATAAAACGTTTGAATAGTCAATTAGGAACAATCTTTATGGGACGGAGGGAGCATAATGCTATCTTTTTATCCTTGCTCATTTTTTAAGAAATCAACATCTTGATAACTAGTAATTAGCCACACACAAAATAAAAGAGTTATATTAATCTTCATCAGCAAAGATGCACTTACAAAACAAATTGGCTGTTGAAGACTGAAGTACCAAATCACTTCTTTGTTGCATCAATAAACATGGCTCGAGTCCAGTGTTCAACATCCTCTGTTTGGGATGGTGGAGGAGGAAACTTGGGGTGTTCCACAAGATCCCATCCTTCAATAAGGTTTTCATTCTTTCCAGTATCGGACAATTCAGTTGCAGAGAGATAACTGGCAGTAGAGCTCCGAAGGTTTTTGTTGTAAGTGTTTCTCTGCAAGATGAAACAAGCAATTAGACTCCACTATGACAGGCATAACAACATCGTTATAAAGAACGTATGTCCTGCCCAACTATTCTTATTCTACACATCCAAGTGTGTCAAGTTGTCAACATTCAATTTTGCATAAATTTTGGTTCCAAGATATTCGGACAAACCCCCAATCCTAGCCCCTTCAAACCCCTCTCAACCACTCTATTCCCGTCAAAGATTCCCTGCTTGGATAGTACTCCCTCCGTCCCAAATGAATGTCCAAAAAAATTCAAATTTGCTTTTGATTAAGACCAGATTTGAAAATTTATTGGACATTCATTTTGGGATGGAGGGAGTAAAACATCTATGAGATACTTCACTACACTTTAAAGTGCCAATGAGAATATGAGGCATCCAAATTGTTTTAGGGCATATATTAGGGGTCAAGTTGGTAATACGGAGTATCAAGCTTACTTATACTATAACACCCTTTGACTACAGCATCGTATACAATATAGGAGCAAGAGCAATACTCCCTCCGTCCCGCCCGATGCTTCACCATTTTTGTGAAGCACGTAAATTAAGAAAAGTGATGAGTGGGAGAAGGGTTGTGAGAGGAAAGAAGTTAGTGGATATGACAAGTGGGGCCCACAATTTAAATATGTGAGGGGGAAAAGTTAGTGGATATGAAAAGTGGGCCCCACAATTTAAGTATGTGAGAGGAAAAAGTGAGTGAGGTTGACAAATGGGGCCCACATTTATTACCATTTTAGGAAAGGTGAAGCTTCTACCGGGACACCCATTTGGGTAAAAGGTGAAGCTTCGGGCGGGACGGAGGGAGTATAGTATAAGCAGCTGTAATTGAAGCAAAAGCAAAATTACAAAAAGCAGACTACAGATTTAAAAAACTTGTACCGTTGCAGACAATGTATGTGTGCTATCTAGCAACGAACTTGACGAGATGGCTGAATTAACACTCCATACAGATTTGTTCAATTGCTGAACTTGCTTAGATGATCTGCAAGGTAATATAAACATGAATCACGCATACTAAGAGACAGCATCATAAATGATTAATGGCTAGAGATTGCCAAACATGACCCTTGAGTGTATCTCAAAGAATTAAAGAAGCATTGATTCACTTAAACCCATATGAATGTCAATATTAGCTCAAACTTATTTATACAGATTTGAATTATCACTGCAAAAGGTTGAATTTTTAATTTCTTGCTCTCACCAATGACACTTACTGGGACAGCCTAGGGAACAAGAAGGTTGCTGTGACTGAAATCCTGAAATCAAAACTTGAGCACCACCTCACTATTTACCTACCTCGTCCTTATTATGATGCCATTCAACTATTTGCAATAAGGGAGTACATCAACCGAGAGGTGGAAAATTTTCAAAGAATAACCAACACCCCATAGAAAGATCTCAAAATTACCACACACACAAATGAGAGAGGGTGAGAGAGGCTAGTGTCTTGGTTAACCATTCAGGAGAGAGCTTTCTATAGAACTTACCTCACATATACTTCTCTTTTAATTGCAGAAACACAAGGAAAAATCTATGAACTCAACTAGAGGGGTGTAAATGGTTCAGGCTAGTTCGCTCCAGGCAAATTTACCGACCAAACCACTGGTCCGGTTAAGGTAAATTTGAGACCAAACGAACCAGACTGAACCAGACCACGGTGGTCTAGTTCGGTTTGATTTAGACTGCTGTTTGGTTCCGCAATTCAGTCCAAAGGTTTGGTCCAACGGTTCTAGACTGTGTTTCGGTCAATTCAGACTAATGAAGGTTTGTTTCAATTTGACTCAATGATTTAATTAAATGTCTTAATAATACGCACCATTACAATAATATATCCATAAGTACCATATGAACTTATGGCTGTAGATACACCACTAACATAAGACAGTCTAATGAACTGGTCTCGTGGTTTGAACCACGGTTTGCTCTAAATAGTTCAGTTTTTTTCTGATTTGGTCTGGGACTCTGGGGGTTAGACCGTAGACCAGACCGAACCTTGCATTTTTCCTATTTTTTAACCGATATGAACCACTTTTACTTGGAAACCAAACCTAACCGTACGGTTCGTTTCGTTTCCGGATCGATCCCGAATTGCATTCAGGATCAAATCACTAACAACTTTAAACTCAACTACATAGGTATCTTTGCCTAGTAATTATACGGTTTAGGAAACGCCCATTCTTGGGTTCAGATGTTACCAATGGCTTAACTTGGGACATTATACCCTCCGGCCCAAAAAAGGTCCATTCCCATTGTTTGAAAGACAGTCTAGTACAATATCAAATCACTATTTAACATACATTTAGTATATCTTAGGAAAAGATGTTTCAATCACTGATGCACATTATCATTAATACTATCAATAACAATTTTTATAATTTCATAAGTATAACTAAAAAGGTTAATCTTATAAAATTTTGGTCAATCTTCGATCAAGTTGATCATTAAAAGTCAAAATGAGATTATTTTGGGGAGGTAGCATGCTTCAAATGAGCTAAAAGAGATATGAATGGATCATATTCCACATCACAGAAACTGAGGTACCTTGAGCAAGCCATTTTCAAGGAAACAGCAGACCGTACTTCCCTTGAAGAAGAAAGCATTGCCAACAACTTTGCAAATGCTTCAAAAGTAGATGCCTCAGCAGGAACTTCAAGACATAATGAATTATAACAGAAGGCTGTAACACACGCCACACTTTTCTTGAGAAGTGAAATCCCTTTCTGCAAGTCCATATGTGTCTCAATAGAGTGAGGGGAAGCAGAAGAATAGTTAAAACTACCACCACCAGAAGAATCTAAACGAGCCTTCCTCTCTGATTCCATTGAAGCAACGCCAAAATTACTAGAGCTTCTATCAGTCCAAGAAGTTTCACCTCCAGTGGAACAAAAATTCTGACGTGGTATAAATAGCGGATATTCGTTGCTGCAGTGAAAAAAGATAAGTTTAAGAACCTAAGTGAATATGGCATTTGAGCAATACTTTGAAACCTCCGGTAAAACACAAATTCACCTCCTAGAGGAAGGGCGTGCATCCCAGTAAGAGTCTCGTTGCCATATACGGGAGCATGAACCCTGCAGCAAAATTATTGTTAATATATAATCTCCGTACATAACCCAACACTTAAATTTCAATAATAATAGTAATAATAGATAAATGACTATGAATGTTTGCACGGAAAACTTATAGACAGATACACAAATGGTAGACCAAAGCTTACCGCGAAGCCCGAGTTATGAAGTGCTGGAGCACCAACATTGTGAGCAACAATATTCAGAAGTTGTACCATCCATCTGATTAACAGTCATCATAGATCAGCATTTAGAAAAAGACACAAGGTCGTTATGACTTACAGCATTAAATATTCCAAGAATTCATGATTACTGTACCTGGGTTCATAAAATGTTGTGTCCAGCGAACCTAACCCAACTGAATTGAATCCTTAACCAAACTATTTGGATTGGGCATTGGTCATTGGTCACACAAATCTATTATCATCTCAAATAGACAGATAGCAATACAACATGATAACAAGTCAAATAACTATAGAGTGCAATTTGTTTTTTTAATTGACTATGGAGTGCAATTAAGCGCATAAATAACATGCATGACATCATAGAATAAACAGAATTGAGACAGACTAGAATTGTCAAAGGGAGTCATGAGGACTTTACTCTAGTGGAACCATCTACTTCACTGCACTCACGGTTTTAACTACCAGACTACACCCAGATAACGGTATTCTCTTTACAGTTGCAGCCTGCTTGTTGATTAATCCCTACTTCTAAAATGAGGAGGAGAGTGGAGATACTATGCCCAACAGATCTCATAAATACATTCCGGATTAACAGTCCTCTTCAAAATGACAAAACCTTAGTAAGCTTTAATTGAAAGAAAGGAAAGCTTGAGGTAGTTTGGATATTGTAAACCAAGTCGCTGAAAGAGAAGTAAAAAAATACAATGTAGTCCCTTCAAGTTGGACTAGTAACGTGATAGTCCACAAAACAATAGTTTTTTTCCCAACAGACCAAGCAAAACATAAGCTTCAACAATCCACAGGACCCTGCTTAATCAATCTTCCTATGAGAATAGGTTGCACTACTCATCATTAAGTTTCTGACACTAACTAGAACAGTAAAGAATCTACAAACATACTCACAATCTCCATTGATAGGGATTTTGCGAGCAATGAAACTATGCTTATGATGGTCAAAGGAGAAGAATTAGTTTTATAAAAACATTATAACTTTCTGATTAAACAGTGACAAGCAAAAACAAAGTACAGCACCCAACAGGGATGAACCTACATTTACCACAAAATTTTGAGGGTATAATGGCCCTGAGGGAGCAGGATTGGAAGAGAATTAGAGCTGGAAAATGACTTGTTAATATCAGTGGATTCACATTTACCACAAAATTTTCAGTGACTTCGAAAGAACAACGATAACAGCAAATAGATTTCCGAATGAGGACACTATCAGTGGATAAACATTAGCAACCATAGATTGTGTCCAATAATTCTACTAAAACAACGATCAAATCAAATAGATTCTGATAGAAGCAGATTACCCCAAAGAGGCAGCAAGCTCGTCAGTTGGGACTGAATGGGGATCCAGTCCTCTTGGTAAGCGTGCATTGCAAACTTGATCATGCTGGCCATTAGACCCATCTTTCCTCTCTCCATCTATATTCACCTGCAACAAGAAATTAATATGCTGTTATGTCTAACTATATTTTCATTTAAACATCTAAATCCACTTGGTGACATTAATGCAATGCAAAAGCAGACAACGAAACCAAAATTTTCCATTTAAACCTTATACACATCCTTTTTGTTTCTCTAAATGACCTTCTTGCAAAATGTTGAATGACATACATATCTAACCATATCCAATCTAGTGAAAGTAGCCCGGCGGCTTTCCATTGGAGGTGCCAAGAAACGCATTCCAAGTTAAGAGCTAATGCTCGAAATCTGACTAAAGTGGTCGAGCTTTGAAGGTAAAGTATTGTGCTCTTGGTTTAGCTAATGTAAGATTATATTCAGTCCCCATCTGTATTGGTAGGCTTTGCCAAATAGAATGTCTTCAAGTTGCAAACAGCAGGCGACGCCAACTATTCTACTCAATGTGAAGCCATGGCACTATTAGATCACATATTAAACGTCTCATGTGAATACTAGATAGAATAAAGGTCCCATAAATACATCTCTTAAATCTTAATGCCTTAAGTTACTTTTTTTTTTTAACGAAAAGGGCTTCAAAGGCCCCCTAATTTTACAACAACAACAAAGCCTTAGTCCCAAAATAATTTGGGGTCGGCTAACATGAATCCTCATATGTCATCGTGTAAAATAAAGTGTGATGGGGGACTAGACCAAAACCATCACAGAACAAAAAGAAACAATCAGTAACAAGGCAGAAAGTAATAAAAAGGAGCTCGCAAAATAAAAACTATCCTCGGTAACTTCTAGATCTTCGGCCGTTAGATCCGACCTCGAACGCATTCTTGCTACTTTTTTTTCTAACTGGGATAAATCCGTCATCTTCATCATAATAATCATCCAAAGGCCCCCTAAGTTACAACTCTTCTAAGAAGAAGTAAAAATAGTATCAGAACAGCAAATATATCGACAACTCCTAACAATTAAGACAAAACTGGTTATATTTATTAATACATCCGTCTCAAAATAGGTATCCAGTATCACTCTTTGAATTGTTCCACAATAAGTGTCCACTATGTAAACTTTACTTTTTTGATTGTCATTTTTCCAATCATATCATTGGTTTATTCCTTCCTCTAGTTAATGGGTCCAATCCTCATGGGAAGCACGGGAAAATTCAACAATGATACTCCCTCCCATAGTTACCGGGAACGCTACTTCCCCCTCGTCCCACGTCCCGGATCGCGTGTCCCGTAATCGGAGTCGTTTACGTCCCAGTTCTCTTGGGTACGCCACCCAAATCTCCAAAAAAACATCGTCCCAGATCTTTTTAAAAAAGAAGGGAGAAATTGACCTTTCGCCGTCAGTTAATCGAATATCATCTGGGTCCTTTTTCAAACTTTGCTGAAGTTGAAAACCCTTCGATCTTTGTCGATCCAATGCTTACTCGAAGTGGAAAGCCTTCCAATCTTGGTCGGGATTGAAGTCGCCAAGACTACGTGGATAGGGAAAGAGTCGGAATTGTTAAGGAGGGAGAAGTGAGGAGAATCTGGACTCTGGATAAAGAGTCGTGGATAGGGATGAAGAAGGGTTTTATGGATCGGGGAGAACGAATGACGCAGATTGTAATTGAATGGGACTCGGCGTACAAAATTATACCTAGAGGGCAGCTATTTTCACCCTCAAAATATTTTCACACTCCCATTAATTGTACAACACTTTTAAGGTGGGTGCGTTTAACGACTTAAAAAGTGTAAGCAACAATTGTTTTTTATTATATATATATATATATATATATATATATATATATATATATATATATATGTATATATATATATATAACTTTTGCGTTCCCAAATAAAGCGTATCACGTTCCCAATTGGCGTACCGACTAATCCTACCCCTAACGTACCCAAATTTTTAAAGTCATGTTCCTCGTTCCCGTCCCGCGTCCCAAAACGTCCCACGTTCCTCGTAACTATGGTCCCTCCCCTTCCCAAAAAGATTATCTTGGTTACTACTATTTGAACCAAAAAGTTTGTCCACTTTCTAAAAGTGAAACAGTTATATAGATCATATTCCTACTATACCCCTCATGAAATGCACATTTTTTGTTACTTTGTGACTCATTTAATAGGTAAGAGCTCTAATTAATAGGAGAAACTCAGGAAAAATTACCTATAATTAATGAGATTTCTTAATCAGTGTGTAAAGTCAAACCTGACGATCCTTTTGGGACAGGGAGTAATATTTATAATGGGGTCTACATATATTAATCTGTGTGACGGGTGGGTCATACGTACTTTCCAAAGGTCAAGTACTAGTATCAGCAGTCAGCCAACTAAATCTTATCTTGGTCAGTGTTGGGGAACAGATTTTCTTAATGGGTAACAGAAACAGTATTCCAAACAGCATAATAAAAGGGCCTAAAGATGGAAGGCAGGCAGGGGAGAAGAATAGACGAAAAAGAAATGCAGAAGGGTGATAAATCCTACTTTCGAACTATGAGTTACAGACCAAGGGCACAGCGACAGCTCCGAAATATTCGCATAATGTGAAAAATAGACACTATATATCACTCACAACTTGATGGCCGAATTTTTTTAGAATAATAAAAATAATAATGAATATGCAACAAGTCCTTCAAGTTTCAATCTTGTAATGAAGTTAAGCAATGACAAGGTGAGGTAAGTAATTACGATCAAGAACCAAAACCAAATGGTCTAGCTCATTGCTCATCAAAATAGAAGTGCTCACCCGCCGTTGTGGAAATAATTTGCATATCTGTTTAACAACCACTGACTGTTTGTGAAGACGTTCGGAGGTAATTGCCATCTGACATTTAAGAATAACTTCAAATTAAGGTAGATATGTACTCGTAGCAATCTTTTGTAGGAAAGTCTTGAAAGAACTAAAACATAAATTATATGACCAGCAAAAATAATTACTAAAAGCATGTTGAGTTTTAGCTTATTTGTATTTAACCACAAGGCAAGAAAAAATTTATGGACAACTCGTACATGACCCAGAGTCTGAGTGCAGATTAGGTTAGGATAGTTCTTCTCCAGTTGTTCCACACGATTCCTCTCCATCTACAACGAAAGTCGAGAAACCGTATTCATCTTATAGATAGGGAAAGCTAGTAAAGTAACAACATAAATCAAATTCATTAAAGCATAGATAATAACAATATCTGAAATTACCACACTCATAGCTGAATCAAGCAACTCATATTTGACTTTCAAATCTCCAGCAATCTTCTCAACCTTAGCTTTCCCTATAAAGCATCATTTAGGCTCACAAACTCGCAAAAGATTGTGCACAATACTGAACCTAAATAGCAAGCAAGTGTTACCAAGGTCAGCCAACCTTGTGAAAGTAGTTCTTTTCGAAAATGGAGCCTCTCCCTCAACCTGGCAAGATTCTCATTTTGAATCACTCTCCAACTGAGTTGATCATCTGCCTTACCCTGAGATATTAAATAAAATATAAATTGTGCATAAAAAGGGAAAAGAAAAATATCATTGACTAAGCAGAAACCCAATTGAGTATCAACGAGTCAAAGAACAGAAGATCACTAGATAAAAGCAGATGCACAAGCTGCGTATGTAACTGGCAAACAATGTTCAAGCCTAGCCAGGCAATGACTAATCAATTCGGAAAATGACCAGCCAAACTTGATTCAAATTAAAGACGACTAGAAATAGCCTGAAATCTCATGATACTGTGCTTAAAATAGTTCAGTGGCATACTCGGTTTGCAGCATTTTTACTGTTTTCATTTCTAGTGTCCCTCCATCTCAAAACCAGAGTGACGCATTCTGTTTCTAATGGCTAAAACAAAGAGGTACCTTTTCTTTTTAGAAATTCACTTTTTGGCATAATGGCTCCATTTCTTATTTTAACTTGAGGATGAGATTCACTGAATCAACTGAAGCAAGTTTTAATTTTGGGCCTTGTCGCCCGGATAAACCGTGGGTACTTTAGGAAGATGATTACTTTTAACCATCGCCCAATTCACACAATAAGCGAGGGCCTCCCTCTTTTTTCGGGCCATAGTGAGCGTAATTATTTTTCATGTATACCTGTCACTAGATGGAAGTCAGATTTGCCTTTTATTTTGTTTGAAAAAGAGTGTCACCCTTCCAGAAGTTAGGGGAAACAAATACTCCCTCCGTCCTATAAAGGTAATCCCACTTTTTAGTGGGACTACCTTTAAGTGGGATTACCTTTACAGGACGGAGGGAGTATTAACTTACATAATTATATTTTTACACAGTTCAAGAGAACGACACTAGAAGACAAAATGTTTTGAATAATAAGACCACGCAATCTTGATATCACCTCATTATGTTTCAAGAGTTTTTTTTTTGTTCGTAGAAATTAAGTTTGAAAAGTTACTGAAAAGAAAAGGAAAATGATTACTCTAAATACCTTGTCAGCTACCAAAACTGACATCGACCAAGGGATGGAGAAAGTCCAAAAAAATTGTCTGTCTTTCAGCCTTACAAAATAACCATTAACAATAGTACTCAATAGTAAACGTAAAGTAGATTTGAACTATCAAAGTACAAGGAGAAGAATATGAAAACGAGGGTAATAAACAGAATTTTTTTTTTGAGAGGTAAATAAACAGAATTATTACCTTTACGTGATTGGATACAACCAAATGCAGGTCAAATCACCATAGACTCATATGCAACTTAACCATAAAATGCAATGATGGACAGCAAATCTGGTTGAGGTAAAAAAACAAAAATAAGCTAGCTACTAGCTTTAAGTAAGTGTTCAATCAAACAGTAGGAGATGGGCAATGAGCATGCATGACTCAAGAAGGAAACCCGAACTCTCCCCTACAATTCAATTCTACTGGTACCCAGTTACTTGGATCTTGGGATCAGTTACATAAAAAAATCTATCCATGTGTTTGGTCCAAAGTAAGGTCACATCACACAAGCCACGTTCATCATACCATTATTTCCTATGACTCTTTTCTCATGTATTAGTTTTGTTTGACCCCTACCATGTTGAGACAGTGACTCTGCAACACTTCCATACCATAGATTTCTAATATAGCATAACAATTTGAGATCATAGTTCCTACCAATGGCGGAGCCAGGTCACGATTATTTTTGTTGATACAATAATATGATGTAATACCTATATTTAGTATAAACAAAAATTTAAATTAGTGTTGTTTTTTCTTGGTCAAAAGAGAGTAACGTCAAATTTTTCAAGATTTACTAGACTAGTTTTGTGCACATTAAAATGTAAAGGGGACAAAAAAAAGTAAAGGGGAGTAATTGCCCCCTTAACCCAAGGCATGACTCCGCCAGTGGTTCCTACCCTTAATATGCATTGCCATTCTTTGCAAGTCATCCACAAACACCTAAATCATCACATTCTAATGTTATGAACAAAAGGCAAACATTCAGACCAAGTTAAAGAACTTAAGGAGATTGTAAAAGTTCACAAGGATGAATCAAACCTTGGTGAGAAGCACTTCACTAAGTTTCGAGTATAAAGAATCCCGACGACTCTTCAATGATTTCAAGCCAGCACTATACTCATTTAATCTGCGTCAGCAATTCAAAAATTAGGGTAAAATCGTGTAGCAGGCAACAGAATGCGCATCATGAACAAAAATTGAACAGTTCTCACATAACTGACATGAAAACCCCGCCAAAATTTACCTGTAATTGACACAATTGGAGCAAATGGAAGCAAGGTTTGTGTTCTCGCAAATAGCACAAGTAGTGGTTTTTCTGTTCATGATTCCGAAATTCCTAAACCCTAGAAATCGACATGGCCCAGGAATCTAATAGAAAAGCTAGGGTTTGAAGATAATCTAATTTGTTTAGCTCCGGAATTGAGCCCTGGGGCTGGGGAGGGCTCGCCGTTCTCCGTTGCCACGGCCCGTGACTTGCAACCTTTAAAGACGACTAGTGTTACTCCCGTGCGATGCACGGGGTATTACATATATTCAAATGGCGGAAATTAAAATAGTACATTAAAAAAGCGAATTTATTTTTATTTTTTTTGAGAAACAAAAATATCTTTTTTAAAATGTAATTTTTTTTTTTAAATATACACGTCGCTATTTGAACACATGAAAAAACATGGAGATCAAAGAACAAAAAAAAAAAAAACTACAAACTTATCTCCATATTTCTCAACTTTAAAAGAAAACCCATTCACCCAAATTATCCTACATCTCTTTCATTTATCTTATCATTTTTAAATTATTTTAGAAAACTTTCCTATCACCATCAATCCCTAAAATCAGTTCATTCCTCCAAAATTGACCATATCTCCTTCCAATTTTTTCTATATAATTAATGACAAATCTCTCTAGCTTACACCATTAAATAACCATTAAAATTTTTGTTTTTCTTTTTACAGGAAACAATCATTTTAGAAAATTACATTCCTTCCACATTTCACCCCTTCACTTAACTATTATCCGAATAATATTCATGAAAATAACTTTCAATGATAAAGCCCAAATTTCGCCCTTAATAGTTTCAAAATATACCCTCCCACCTTTCAACTTCCAATGTTTGTATTTAAAATTTTTAATTCCAAAAAAATGAATGCTTAATATAATTTTCTCGATATTAAGTACTATTAAAGAAATAAGGAAAATGGAAATTACCCTTTGTGATGAGCTGTCTGAATTTGTTCCGAAATTGCCCTCAGAGTTGATGAAATTTACAACTCATACCAGACTATCCTCCTTTTATATACTCCCTCCGTCCCACCAAAACTGATACTTATTTCCTTTTTGATCCGTCCCACCAAAACTGATACTGCCCAAAATAGCAAAGAAATCTTCACTATTTACCCCACTCATTCTCTCTCCTATTTCACTTTTACACTCACAATATTCTCTCTCATAACTATTCCTCCCACTCATTCTCTCTCCTATTTAATTCTTCATACTCACAACATTTTCTTTCAATTTTTCTCTCACTTACTTTTCCTTAATCCCCGTGCCCAAAAATTTGGTATCAATGTTGATGGGACGGAGGGAGTATATAGAGATAGCAGTACACCCGTGCGATGCACGGCGATATCATGATTGTTTTAGTTGTTAAAGTTTGCGACGAATAATTTTTGATCAATTTCATTTGGGCAAATGACTTTTTGGTCGATGCCCCGATGAAAAATAAGTAAAGCCGTGTTTTCTCTCAACAATTATGTCTTATTTATATAGATGAATAGGACTTCTTGAAATCTTATCAAAACAATATGAAAAATCATGTATGAAAAATCAGTATCTTTTATCTATAGTATAAATGGAAGGGGGTTATGAATAGTATGAATAGTTTCAAGTGGGTTTTTTTTTCCATTTTACCCCCACTTTTTGTTGTCCCTTTCCCATTTTTTCCACTTAATTTTTTTTTTCACTTTTTTTTTTATTTAAATGTCCTCGGACACAAATTTTTACTTAGTTATCTAATACTCCTGGATCCATATTTGTGTGGTTGGTCAAGCACTATCTAAAATGTGTGTAGTTTAGCCAAGAATTGAATAAAGAAATAGATAAGTCCATGTACAGAAAGTAAACTCTATCAGGAAAAAAAATAAAATCCATGGGTCAGTTTGTATTTTCCCTTGTCTCATTTAGATCAAATAAACTAACCCAACCCAATCTTCAAACACAACTTTGAAATAAATATCTCCGGCCCAATTTCTAATCCCATTCCTAAAATAAAATTAAAAAAAAACTCCCACTTTCTATTGCTAATTTCCTGTCTTCCACCACCACCACTCTCCTTTCTTTTTCCTTTTCTTTTTCTATAACAGTTTTCATTTCCATTTCTTAATCAAAATTCCTCTCTCTCTCTCTCTCAATCAAACCCTACAATTTCTCCTCCGACCTCCGTCGATGGCCGCCACCGACGACCACCACAACAACGGCCACCCCCCACCGTTCAAAAAACCCAAACTCCCCTTCCCCGACATCGCCACCGAATTCTCCCACCACGATCCCACTGTCGCCCGCATCAACAACGGCAGCTTCGGTTCTTGCCCTTCCTCTGTCCTCGCCGCCCAAAAAACCCACCAGCTCATTCAATTTTCAAAATGAAAATGGTATATACAGTGTGGCCACTTCGAAAACCGGACCGACTAACCGCCGGTTACAAACCGGTCAAAAAGGGTAAAAAATCGGTCACCATGGTTAAACCGTGACCGGTCAATCGTAATCGGCGGTTGTGACCGGCGGTTGTGACCGGCGGTTGTGACCGACGGTTGTGATCGACGCCTGCCGACCGATTGCTACCGACAGCTTGCTTTGTGTTTGTTTCAGTACACCAAAAGATGAGGTGGGTTCTCCTCCGTCTTCATCGGTGGCCATCGGTTATCCGCCGGCGAGTGTGCCAAGTGACTTATAAAAATCGTGTCTTTCTCACTCTAACCCCCGCCCCCTTTTATTTTCTTCTCCCTCTATCTCTCCAGGTGTGGTGATTAATGATTGAGGACCAAAGTGGTTTTTTCTATTGCTCACTTGTTCTTTGGCTGTATTTTTTTGTTTTAGTATGTTCAAGAACTTTATCATCTTACATTTCCTGTTACAAAAGGCTTTAATTTATTCAAAATCAACTTTTGGATTTTTCATTTCGAGTATTCATAGTCAGAAAGCTTAGGTTAGGAGCCTATTGTCAAATCAATACAGTTGGATTTTTCAAAATTTTCGAGTAGATTATATATTGGTTGAACTTTACCGGTGGACTTTTACTGCGGGTGACCTTTACCGGTGGACTTTACCGGTGACCTTGACCGGCCTTTACTGGTGGGCTTTACCGGTGGACTTTACCGGTGGCCTTTACCGGTGGCCTTTACCGGTGGCCTTTACCGGTTGACTTTACCGGTGGCTTTTACCGGTGGTCTTTCTTGTGAGGTGGGCTTTACCGGTGGTCTTGTAAAGTCCACCATTAAAGGCCACCGTAAAGTCCTTTACCTAAAGTTCACCAAGAAGTCCTTCATGGTATCAGAGCGGGTAACGCTCTAGATACGCTTCCGCCCGCACATATTTGTTTCTTTATTTCTTTTTCCTACAGTCATGGCCAACGACGAAGAAACCTGAAGGACTTTACTGGTGAACTTTACCGGTGAAGGACTTTACTGGTGGTCTTTACTGGTGACCTTTACCGGTCAAGTTCACCGATAAAGTTCACCAGTAAAGGTCACGGATAAAGTCCACCAATAAAGTTAATCGGTCCAACTAATGTAACCGGTCAAAAAAAAATACTAATGTAATCGGTCAACTAATGTAACCGGTCAACTAATGTATACCATTTTTCATACATGAATGTATACCATTTTTCATTTTGCTGACCAACGTCTTTTTTTTTCCTATGTGTATGTGAGTTTGAATTTGTAAGCTGTTCTTTAGTGAAATTGGAAAAAGACATCTAGAACCTAATGTAACCGGTCAAAAAAAAAAAATCCAAGATAGTCACGGTCAAGGCCGGCCAATTCTAGCAATGCCACTACCGAATGATTATGCTTGTAACCTCGTCAATGCCTCATTATATATCAAGGCAAGACCATTTCACTTTCTTTTTCTATCGATGTGGGAATTGAGATATCCCTCATTCTCTACCTCTTTTTTATAATGTGTTAATTGTTAGAAGACAATATTGCCCTTGATGTTGACATTTCTGAGCGGGAAAGATAGACTTTCTTGCTTTTATATATATATAGATGTTATAAAAAGTCAACGCAAAAAGAAAGAGAATTGTGATATAAGCAAGTAAAATTGTTGAGTAAACCCATACTCCCTCCGTCCCAACATTTTATTTTATAGACTTTTAGTTTTTCACGAAAATGAAAATTAAGGAGGAAGGGAATTAAGGAGGAAGTATTAAAAGTGCTGTGAGTGTGAAAATAAAATAGGAGAGAGAATGAGTGGAGAGAACAGTAAATTATAATGGTGATGTGAGTATTAAAATAATGTAGGATAGAGAATGAGTGGAGGGAATAGTAAAGATTTCTTTCCATTTTAGGAAAGTATATATTATTGTGGGACGCTCAAAAAGGAAAGTTTATATATTATCATGGAACGGAGGGAGTATATTAAATTCGAGTTGATGTTAAAAAAAACGTTTTTTTTTTCTAGACTTTTTATATTGGCACTTACTAACACTGACACTTTTTTACACTGGCACTTTGTTATACTAACACTGACATTTTTTTACACTGGCACTTAATATGCATGCACCGACATTTTTTTACACTGACACTTTGTTACATTAAAATTGTCACTTAATATACATGCACTGACATTTTTTTACACACTTTGTTACACTAATATTGACACTTTTTTATACTGGTACTTTGTTACACTAACACTGACACT
This sequence comes from Adenophora triphylla var. japonica, assembly GCA_022495995.1. Taxonomy (NCBI): domain Eukaryota; kingdom Viridiplantae; phylum Streptophyta; class Magnoliopsida; order Asterales; family Campanulaceae; genus Adenophora; species Adenophora triphylla. Next base: position 294,638 of record JAFEMH010000820.1, on the reverse strand, counting down.
AGCGGAAAAAACAAAACACTTTTTTTCTAAGCTTAAGAAAAAACGCATTTTTTGTAAGATTTTGACATTAAATCCACCCCAAAAAATTAAAATAAACCTTTGTCTTTCCCTTTATACCTCTTATCTTATTTATCCTTTATCTATCAACCACCCATACCTATTAACCAAACATTAACTCTCTCACTCACCCACACCCACCAATATTTACTAAATTTTAGAGAGAGATAGGGATAATCTGAATTTTAAAGAGAGAACATGAAGAAGGGTTTCAATTTCAACTTCAATCAATATATCAAAAATTGAAAAACAAGATAATTTTGGTTCAATTTGTTCGAAAATTACTTCCTAAGGTTTAATTCGTTCGATTAATTAATGTTTCAATTTGAGAATTTTTGGATTCAATTTATTTCAAATTCGGCGAGTACTGCTGATCGAAATTGTAGATCTGTTCGGCCAGTAGTGGCCGAATTTTACTCAAAAACTCAGTCACACCCGACCGAACTTTTTGAGTAATTTCACCCACACTCACCCGAATTTCTTGACATTTTTCAGCCACCCCGGTCGAATTTTTTGACTATTTTCAGCCACTCCTGACCGAACTTTTATAATATAATATGACTTATCAATTAATGATTAGATGTGGATTTCATGTTAATATTGATATTTTGAGCTTGTAAATATCATTTTATAATATTAAAATGATGAAAATGTGATGTAAAGTATTTGAGTTTGATATGATATGATACAGTCACTACGGGACGTGATGATGCCTACAATTGCTGAAAGAAGCAAAGACGGATATCACCCCATTAGTGCACACAAGGATATGAAAGTCATCTTTAGAACACTCGCAGCAATACAAATTCCATCAACACCATCAAATTCTCAGGGTATAAGAAGACGACATTAAATTTGTATTATTTGGTATTTGTATTATGTAACGAAAACAATGTTTGAACAATTATTTTTAGTTTTGTATTTGGTGTTTGTATTATATTTTAAAAAAATCTCAAGTTTGAACAACTTCTCGTGTTTGCATTATGTTTGAATAGATTTTAATTATTTAAGTAAATTAATGAGAGATATCGTACATTTTCTTGTTTATCCAAAAATAAATGACATGTTTTTAAATAAAAAAATAATTATATTTCAATTTTACCACTGTTCTCAGGTTAAAACAATGTTATGTACCCAAATAATAGGCATTAATATTTTAATTATTTTTTGCCTAAACTACAAAAGTTCGGCCAAACCGAACCAATCAAAAAGTTCGGTCAGTACCAACCGAATATCCTTCTTCTGTTCAACCACTACTGGCCGAACTTTTTTTGTTTTTAAGCCGGATGTGGCCGAACTTCCCTTATTTTCGGACATGTGTGGCCGATTCTAGGCAAAAAATCATCCAACTCTGCCCGAACTTTTGCCACGAAAACAAAATGTTTAAAACAACAATTTAGTACATTTATATGGTTAGAAAGTGAAGAAATATATAGGAATGAGTTTAAAAAGAAGAAATATATAAGAATAAGGGTAGTAGAGTCATTTCATTAGCAATTTGAAGTTTTAATCTTACGAGTTTACTCAATAATTTTATGGGCCTATATAACAGTTCTCAAAAATAAATTGGTCCTACCAAAATAAGTTTCACAACAAATAATTTAAAAATAATTTTAGTATAATTTTATTATATTACAAATAAATAAATTATATTTTTATTTAAAAGGTAATTTCAAAAAAAAAAAAAAAACTTTTAAAGGTCAATATTGTTATAAGGTCTAAGTTCATTTTTGTTCCTTATATCTCAAATTTTTAATTTAATTATTATATTTTTTATTAAAGTAAAAATCACTTTATAAAAATAAACATTGTTGGCAAGGTATCACATCCAATTTTTTAAATAGTGATGAGACATTTAGGAAGAAAGTTATTTATAAAAATAAACATTCATTTTAAACAAACTACCCAGAATTCCTTCCATCTTCTTTCTGTAGACTGGCTACTTTACACTAAATTCCGGTGCATAAACTCCAATCAACTGCTCTTCATCCAAGGAGAGACAATCCTGGATGAAGATCTTCAACTTGGTGGCTATACATAAATTTTAGTTACAGGATCCAAGATTATGCAACTGAAAACGGGACTGCGAAGCTAAACAAACCTGGGCTGCCCCCGTAGTGTGGAAGCTTGGAGCTTCAAGAATCGTCACTCAGGCATTCAGTTGTGCTTCACATGAACTTGTCTTGAATTAACTTACGCAGCTCTTCAAGTTTCTGGATAACCATTGGATCCATCATATCCCTTGCTTCTTTGATAAGGGTACCTTCTCTGCTAAAATTGTACGCATCAATCACCACCTTTATATATTTGAGCAACGTCTCTGGTTCCCTGCAGTATCATGGAAGAACAAGCGGTCTTTATATTTTAAATATTCAGAAACAAAAAAAAAAAATTGACCAGGTGAAACGAAATTGAGTAGGTATTGAGTTTCCAATGCTTACGTGTAGAGCAAGTCTTCATCACCTTGAACCACTTCTCCTGGAGTGAAAGCATCATTCAGGAGAGACATAAGCTGTTCAGGATCTTCCACCGTTAAAAGATGCTTTAGTATTCTCACTTCTGGTGGCAGATCCCTCTCCATGTTACTTCTTGCTTTCATGTACAAATAATACAGAATATCTTTTGCCTGTCCCCACCCACATAATAATTACAAAAACATAATCAATATCCATCAAAAACCAAAAGGGGCCATCTCTTGGGACGGAGGTAGTAAAAAATAAGGATCTTGGCCGGCCAGTAGTCACTTACATCATGCTCTGTTATGTCTGTCTCTTTGGTAGTGGCCCAAGCTTTACTCATCATCAACACTAATGCAGGATCAAGTTGATTCTTGTCGGCCAAATCATCTATCTTTTTATAAGCAGCATCAAGTGAAGGAGAGTTGAGTATGTCTCCGAATTTCAACTCCGCAGCGTTTAGGGCTGCAATACTTTCAGTTGCAGTATCATAGGCTTGTACAGTTGCCAAGCATGTGTTCCCAAGCTCAGCAATCTCTAGTCATCCAAAATCAAGGGATATTCTCAGTATAAGCCACAAGGAGGATATCATAGTCCAATTTATTTCATCTATTGCATCTTCAAGAATTAAGAATAATATAAAATAAAAATACTCCCTTCGCCCCATGATAAATGTCGCATTTAAATTGTCGGTGTTTTTAATGATTGTGCTTTAGTTGTTCGTAAATTGCTAGCACAATGGTATACTTGCACTATGACTATTTCCTTATTTGGAAACACGCCATTTATTTTGGGACGGATCAAAAAGGAAAGTACGACAGTTATTATGGGACGAAGGGAGCAACAGTGAGGAAGTTTGTGTTTCCTTCACATCTTATCAGCTAGCATTTAGAACCTCTCTGTATTCTTACAGTTACTTCTGTGTGTATGCATGTTATAATATCTGCTTTACAAGACAAGAAGATCGTTGATTTCAAGAAACTGATGCTGTCTAAGGTAAATCCTTGCTCCAAAGAACAGTACAGGAAACACCAAGTTATAACCACCCAAACGATAAAATGCCAGGTGCTGATTCACCAGAGAGTTCATTTAAGTTCAATTACTCCCTTAGTCCCAATTTTAATCTTTTAAATAATTACTCCCTTTGTCCCGAAATGATCTTCCACACTTTTTTGTCGTTAACATGAAGGTCCTTTGAGTAATAATTTTAGGTTGAGTTAATTATCCTAATGAAAATTTAAATCTTGTTATCGACACACAATTATAAATACTATCAATAAAAAAATTTAGATGTTCATTCGAATAAATAAATCAACCTAAAATTATTGCTCAAAGTACCTTCGCGTTAACGACAAAAAAGTAGGAAGATCATTTCGAGTCAGAGGGAGTAAATCCAAGAAAGTAAAGAGACCCCAAGAAAACAATGACTTATATCATAAAACAACATTGTTATCTGAATTTTTTGTTGTTGAACTACGGTAATTGTGAAACTGTGAAACCATACAACTGAAGAGAACCTCATGGTTCACCTCAAAGAGAGAGAGAGAGAGAGAGAGAACTTTAGTCTCACCATTTTGTTCTGTCGGGTTATCGTGATAAGAGCCTACTACCATGTGAAGATGCATAAAGAACTCTTGTGTGAAATCTTTTCGTCGCCTGGCAACAACTTCACCAATCTGAGATGGCGCACTTCTGATCAATTGAATAAGTTTGTTATGTCTTTGTACATCAGCATCAACCTGGGCAAAAATACCTTCTTAGTCTGTTACTTATTTCCCGCACCATAATAAAACACCTCAAGACGAGGATAACAATAAAAGAAGCAAACACTGAACTGAAATTAACTTTAATTTGAAGTGAAAAAATACCTCGCGCAGCTTCCTTGCCAGCCGAAGTAGTTTGTGCTGCATATCAGGATTATTTTCATTATCAGCCCTTTTCTGACATCTTTCAAAGAAATGAGGTCGAACTTCGCTCCAGGACTTGCTATAAACTAACAATCTTCTCCAGTCACTTGGAGTAGGTTTGTCAACCAAGAAAATATCAATGAGCTTGTCACAAACTCGAGCCATTTGAAGGTCATCCAATTCTTCAAGGTCTTGCTCCTCACTACTTTTAGGAACTTCATGATTAGCTCTGGGATAAGGTTGGCCCGTAAGAGACTCTTGTTCGGTAATCAAATTATTTGCTACTGGCGTTGAAGCCGCAACAATGCTGGTGACCTTGCGAGAGAACCATTGCAGCCTTTTTGTAGGGGGCTGATAACCTAGAATTACAAAGCAAACAATTAAAAAACTAGTCTCCTGTACCTCCCCAAATCATGCAAGGAAGCTCATCACACCGTATATTGAGCATAAACAGGGGCCATAAGACTAGTTGATTTCATGGTGATATTTTTTACTTCCTAGCTAGGTAAATCTTTCTCCTTGGCAAAAAATCAAACAACAACCAGCATAGGGATTATTCCCAATTTAGCCTTGATCTTTTTTTCTAAGTTAAAAGATCAATAAATTTATTTTCAAATATCAACGATCTTCTCTTAGTTTATGTCTTTACAATCCGACGAAAATAACAGCTGGTTTTAATACAAAATTAAAAGTTTAACTAAGATAGAAATAAAGGTACAAATGAGAGAGGCAGGACGGCAACCAGATTAGGGAAACGAGAAAGGAAGGAAACAACACGATAGAGATGAATAGAGAAATCTCTCCCTTGCTCTGCGTCTCATTAATCCGTCAGACCGGCCCCCCTCTTTCTGCTTTCTTTGACTTACTCTGAACAGGAATGAACTTTGTCTTGAAAAGCTTTAGACCGATATAAATGGCAAAAACTTAGGTTTAACAAAGATTCTGGCATAAAACTCAAGTTCTTTCTCCTACAAGTTTCTTAATTTAGTACTGACTGAAACTAATATTCAGAAGATTCTTACGAGGTATGAACTCAAAACCATAAATCTTGAAAACTCCGGTCATCGTCATGCGTATTCTCAGTAGCAATAGTAAGCAAATTTCTTAAGAATCTGCCTAAAGTAGGTGGCAAAATTGCAAGAGCAACATTAGTACATTCCAAATCCACCCCCCCCCCACACACACACACAAAGACAAACAATTGAAAGACAACTCCTCATTCTGTTCACGCACAAGTCTACTGTAATTAGAAAACTGAATCACCCAACTGGAAGAACCTTCAAAATAACAAGGGTAACTTCAAAAAGCAAATTTCTTGATTAACAATCCAACAGTGGAAAGATTCTTCGTTGTAAATAAGTTGAAATCTTTATCCATATAATCAAAAATGGTCAACAATCAACAAGACTACCCAATAACATACTCTCGTCTCGGAGCCCAAGCAAGGTTTTCTTTTTATCAGCTTTATGAGTTATTCTAAAACTTCTGACTACTAGGACAATATCCCTTTAAATTACATCTCCATTGTATTACAACCTAGTTTCCAATTTAATCAAATACTGTCCCGGAAAGTTTGTCTAACTTTAGTTTTCAAGGTCAATTCAATCGAAATTTGACAATAATTTATGAAAACCTAATCATTACTATGTAATTTAAACAGGTACAAACTTTGAGATCACACACACACACACAAAGATAAACAATTGAAAGACAACTCCTCATTCTGTTCACGCGCCAGTCTACTGTAATTAGAAAACTGAATCACCCAACTGGAAGAACCTTCAAAATAACAAGGGTAGCTTCAAAAAGCAAATTTCTTGATTAACAATCCGACAGTGGAAAGATTCTTCGTTGTAAATAAGTTGAAATCTTTATCCATAATATCAAAAATGGTCAACAACCAACAAGACTACCCAATAACATACTCTCGGAGCCCAAGCTAGGTTTTCTTTTTATCAGCTTTATGAGTTATTATTCTAAAACTTCTGACTACTACGCAAATAATTACTAAAAGCATGTTGAGTTTTAGCTTATTTGTATTTAACCACAAGGCAAGAAAATTTTTATGGACAACTCGTACATGACCCAGAGTCTGAGTGCAGATTAGGTTAGGATAGTTCTTCTCCAGTTGTTCCACACGATTCCTCTCCATCTGCAACGAAAGTCGAGAAACCGTATTCATCTTATAGATAGGGAAAGCTGGTAAAGTAACAACATAAATTAAATTCATTAAAGCATAGATAATAACAATATCTGAAATTACCACACTCATAGCTGATTCAAGCAACTCATATTTGACTTTCAAATCTCCAGCAATCTTCTCAACCTTCACTTTCCCTATAAAGCATCACTTAGGCTCACAAACTCGCAAAAGATTGTGCACAATACTGAACCTAAATAGCAAGCAAGTGTTACCAAGGTCAGCCAACCTTGTGAAAGTTGTTCTTTTCAAAAATGGAGCCTCTCCCTCAACCTGGCAAGTTTCTCATTTTGAAGCACTCTCCAACTGAGTTGATCATCTGCCTTACCCTGAGATATTAAATAAAATATAAATTGTGCATAAAAAGGGAAAAGAAAAATACCATTGACTAAGCAGAAACCCAATTGAGTATCAACGAGTCAAAGAACAGAAGATCACTAGATAAAAAGCAGATGCACAAGCTGCGTATGTAACTGGCAAACAATGTTCAAGCCTAGCCAGGCAATGACTAATCAATTTGGAAAATGACCAGCCAAACTTGATTCAAATTAAAGACGACTAGAAATAGCCTGAAATCTCATGATACTGTGCTTAAAATAGTCCAGTGGCATACTCAGGGTTTGCAGCACTTTTACTGTTTTCATTTCTAGTGTCCCTCCATCTCAAAACCGGAGCGACGCATTCTGTTTCTAATTGCTAAAACAAAGAGGTACCTTTTCTTTTTGGCATAATGGCTCCATTTCTTATTTTCACTTGAGGATGAGATTCACTAAATCAACTGAAGCAAGTTTAAATTTTGGGCCTTGTCGCCAGATAAACCGTGGGTACTTTAGGAAGATGATTACTTTTAACCATCGCCCAATTCACACAATAAGCGAGGGCCTCCCTCTTCTTTCGGGCCATAGTGAGCGTAATTATTTTTCATGTATACCTGTCACTAGATGGAAGTCAGATTTGCCTTTTATTTTGTTTGAAAAAGAGTGTCACCCTTCCAGAAGTTAGGGGAAACAAATACTCCCTCCGTCCTATAAAGGTAATCCCACTTTTTAGTGGGACTACCTTTACAGGACGGAGGGAGTATTAACTTACATAATTATATTTTTACACAGTTCAAGAGAACGACACTAGAAGACAAAATGTTTTGAATAATAAAACCACGCAATCTTGATATCACCTCATTATGTTTCAAGAGTTTTTTTTTGTTCGTAGAAATTAAGTTTGAAAAGTTACTGAAAAGAAAAGGAAAATGATTACTCTAAATACCTTGTCAGCTACCAAAACTGACATCGGCCAAGGGATGGAGAAAGTCCAAAAAAATTGTCTGTCTTTCAGCCTTACAAAATAACCATTAACAATAGTATTCAATAGTAAAAGTAAAGCAGATTTGAACTATCAAAGTACAAGGAGAAGAATATGAAAACGAGGGCAATAAACAGATTTTTTTTTTGATAGGTTAATAAACAGAATTATTACCGTTACGTGATTGGATACAACTCAATGCAGGTCAAATCACCATAGACTCATATGCAACTTAACCATAAAATGCAATGATTGACAGCAAATCTGGTTGAGGTAAAAAAACAAAAATAAGCTAGCTAGCTTTAAGAAAGTGTTCAATCAAACAGTAGGAGATGGGCAATGAGCATGCATGACTCATGAAGGAAACCCGAACTCTCCCCTACAATTCAATTCTACTGGTACCCAGTTACTTATCTTGGGATCAGTTACATAAAAAATTTCTGTCCATGTGTTTGGTCCAAAGTAAGGTCACATGATCACATCACACAAGCCACGTTCATCATACCATTATTTCCTATGACTCTTTTCTCATGTATTAGTTTCGTTTGATCCCTACCATGTTGAGATAGTGACTCTGCAACACTTCCATACCATAGATTTCTAATATAGCATAACAATTTGAGATCATAGTTCCTACCAATGGCGGAGCCAGGTCACGATTATTTTTGTTGATACAATATTATGACGTAATACCTATATTTAGTATAAATGGGGCCAAAAATTTTAATTAGTGTTGTTTTTTCTTGGTCAAAAGAGAGTAACATCAAAATTTTCAAGATTTACTAGACTAGTTTTGTGCACATTAAAATGTAAAGGGGAGTAATTGCCCCCTTAACCCAAGGCATGACTCCGCCAGTGGTTCCTACCCTTAATATGCATTGCCATTCTTTGCAACTCCTCCACAAGCACCTAAATCATCACATTCTAATGTTATCAACAAAAGGCAAACATTCAGACCAAGTTAAAGAACTTAAGGAGATTGTAAAAGTTCACAAGGATGAATCAAACCTTGGTGAGAAGCACTTCACTAAGTTTCGAGTATAAAGAATCCCGACAACTCTTCAATGATTTCAAGCCAGCACTATACTCATTTAATCTGCGTCAGCAATTCAAATATTAGGGTAAAATCATGTAGCAGGCAACAGAATGCGCATCATGAACAAAAATTGAACAGTTCTCACATAACTGACATGAAAACCCCGCCAAAATTTACCTGTAATTGACACAATTGGAGCAAATGGAAGCAAGGTTTGTGTTCTCGCAAATAGCACAAGTAGTGGCTTTTCTGTTCATGATTCCGAAATTCCTAAACCCTAGAAATCGACATGGCCCAGGAATCTAATAGAAAAGCTAGGGTTTGAAGATAATCTAATTTGTTTAGCTCCGGAATTGAGCCCTGGGGAGGGCTCGCCGTTCTTCGTTGCCACGGCCCGTGACTTGCAACCTTATACGATGTTATACAAAGTCAACGCAAAAAGAAAGAGAATTGTGATATGAGCAAGTAAAATTGTTGAGTAAACCCATACTCCCCCGTCCCATTTCACTATAGACCTACTTTTTGGGGACAGAAATTAAAGAAAAGTAGGAGAAAAAAATAGGTGAAGGAGATGTTTGTGAGTATGAAAAATTAAATAGGAGAGAGAATAAGTGAGAAGAATAGTTAGAAGAGAGAATGTTGTGAGTGTAAAAATAAAGTAGAAGAGAGAATGAGTGGGTGAAATAGTAAAGATTCTATGTCATTTTGGACAGTTCACACTAATGTGAGACGTCCCAAAAAGAAAATAAGTCCACACTGGAGTGGGACGGAGGAAGTATATTAAATCCGAGTTGAACTTACAAAAAAATGTTTTTTTTTTCTAAACTTAGGAAAAATTATTTTTATACTGATACTTAGTAACACTGACACTTTTTTACACTGACACTTAATATACATGCACCGACACTTTTTACACTAGCACTTTGTTACATTAACATTGTCACTTAATATACATGCACTGACACTTTTTTACACTGGCACTTTGTTACACTAATACTAATACTGACACTTTTTTATACTGTCACTTGGTTACACTAGCACTGACACTAGCGGGGGAAACAAAACACGTTTTTTCTAAGCTTAAAAAAAATGCATTTTTTGTAAAATTTTGACATTAAATCCACCCCCAAAAATTAAAATAAACCGTTGTCTTTCCCTTTATACCTCTTATCTTATTTATCCTTTATCTATCAACCACCCACACCTATTAACCAAACAATAACTCTCTCACTCGCCCACACCCACTAATATTTACTGAATTTTAGAGAGAGATAGGGATAATCTGAATTTTAAAGAGAGAACAAAAAGTAGGATTTCAATTTCAACTTCAATCAATATATTAAACATTGAAAAACAAGATAATTTTGGTTCAATTCGTTCGAAAATTACTTCTTAATGTTTAATTCGTTCGATTAATTAATGTTTCAATTTGAAATTTTTTGGATTCAATTTATTCCAAATTCGGCAAGTACTATTGATCGAAATTGTAGATCTGTTCGGCCAGTAGTGGGCGAATTTTACTCAAAAAGTCAGTCACACCCGACCGAATTTTTGAGTAATTTCACCCACACTCGCCCGAATTTCTTGACATTTTTCAGCCACCTCGGTCGAATTTTTTGACTATTTTCAGCCACTCCTCCTGACCGAACTTTTATAATATAATATGACTCATCAATTAATGATTAGATGTGAATTTCATGTTAATATTGATGTTTTGAGCTTGTAAATATCATTTTATAATATTAAAATGATGAAAATGTGATATAAAGTGTTTGAGTTTGATATGATATGATATGATACAGTCACTACGGGACGTGATGATGCCTATTATTGCTGAAAGATGCAAAGACGGATATCACCCGATTAGTGCACACAAGGCTATGAAAGTCATCTTTAGAACACTCGCAGCAACACAAATTCCATCAACGCCATCAAATTCTCAGGGTATAAGAAGACGACATTAAATTTGTATTATTTGGTATTTGTATTATGTAACGAAAACAATGTTTGAACAATTATTTTTAGTTTTGTATTTGGTATTTGTATTATATTTTTTAAAAAATCTCAAGTTTGAACAACTTTTCATGTTTGCATTATGTTTGAATAGATTTTAATTATTTCAGTAAATTAATGAGAGATATCGTACATTTTCTTGTTTATCCAAAAATAAATGACATGTTTTTAAATAAAAATAATAATTATATTTCAATTTTACCACTGTTCTCAGGTTAAAACAATGTTATGTACCCAAATAATAGGCAAAAATATTTTAATTATTTTTTTCCTAAACTACAAAAGTTCGGCCAGACCGAACCAATCAAAAAGTTCGGTAAGTACCAACCGAATATCCTTCTTCTGTTCAACCACTACTGGCCGAACTTTTTTTGTTTTTAAGCCGGGTGTGGCCGAACTCCCCTTATTTTTCGAACAGGTGTGGCCGATTCTGGGCAAAAAATCATCCAACTATTGCCGAACTTTTGCCACAAAAACAGAATGTTTAAGACAACAATTTAGCATATTTATATGGTTAGATAGTGAAGAAGTATATAGGAATCTATACTAATATAAAAGCAAGATCGTCTTGCTTTCCCCCCAAAAACCAGGGGTATTTTAGTCATTTTACGCGATGGCAAAAAGGCAATTACCAAGGCGGAAGAGCCACGTGTTAAGCTTGGGTTGGGCGCGTGCAGTACACGCGCCGACACAGGCGCGTGACCACTCGAACCTGTTTTTTTTTTTTTTTTTTTTTTAAAAGCCTGGCCACGTGTCGCACTATGATTGGATGGTTTATTTTCAGAATTTTTTTTTTCATCCCATTTTTTCCACCTCAATTATTTTATAAAAAAAAAAAATTTTGAAAAAAAAATTTATACCAAAATTCATAATTTTTTTTCCTCTTTAATTAGAGACTAATTTCATTTAATTTGGACAAAAAAAAACTCACTATTTTTTTAATATAAATTTCTTAATTACCCTTTCTTAATTTTTCTCTTTTTTTTTTCAATATCTTTTTATTGCAAATTAATTAAGTGAGAAGTATATATTTTTATTATAAATGATGATAATAATAATCATAATTTTCCTTTTTAAATATAAATTAATGTTTGTAATGTTATTTCTTTCGTTTCAAAATTTTACATTAATTTTTTAAACATATTAATTAATATTTTATAAAATATTCCTTGGGACGAATATATTAATTTATTTTTTACCCGAAGTATTATTATTTTGTAAAAATTAATGTTTATAATGTTCGTGTCGTCGTGTCATAAAATAAATATTAATTTTTGAGACAAGTAAATTCATTGAAGCAAAGGAAGATTTTTTTTTTTTTTTTTGATATGGAAAGTTGTATTAATTAGGGGATGAAAGTAATATTCATTTTTTAATTGAAGGAATTATTTTCTCTTAAAAAGTTTAATTTTTTTATATGTCCAAAGAAAAATAAACATTAGATAAATAATTATCGTATACATATACGTAGATCGTATATGTATACGTAGCTAAGTATCTACCGTAAACAAGTGTATACAAGTGGTTCTCACGATTCTCATTTCGTTATTTTTTCATTTGAGCACCTACCTACCTATATATATATATATATATATATATATATATATATATATATATATATATATATATATATATATATATATATATATATATACCATAAAATAATTTTCATATTTATTATTATTATTTTAATTAAGTTTGAGTGTGTTGACTTTGTCAAGCTTTGTTTGATAAATCTTGGACCGGTATTTTCATGTTCGGGCCGCATTAGTCCACCGGCCTACGGGCCGGGCCAAGGATGAGAGTTGCGGCGCTCAAGTCTTTTGAAAACTAAAATAACTAAATATTACTTTCAACTCAAAATAAATCGCCAAAAATTAATATTACTTTCATCTCAAAATAAATAACCAAAAAATAATACTACTTTTTTTCCCAAAAAATTGCTTTATTATGTGCTTTAACTGTAAGGAAAAATATATTTTCCGTCTCAAGTAACAAAAATTTTTTAAGTTGCGAAATCAAATTGCTTTTTTGGGCCCAATTCTAGAAAAATATTGTTAGTATGTCCTTCAACTTTATATTGCCATATTTAAAGAATTTTGTAAGTTATAAACGGGTTGATAAAATTTTTGAATCTCTCCTAAACCCGCAATGATCCGCGTCTAATGAAAAGAGTTTGGAAATATTTTCTTTTAAATCTGGTGTGATTGGGGTGGATTTGAGATAAGCTCTAACCGTTTCATTTAACCCGAACCCGCATAGGATTCATCATTATTTAGAATAAATTTTAAATTTTGTTAATATTTGTATATTATTATATACTTCTTTCTTTATAGTTTATTGTATTTTCTTATTTTTCTATGTCATATTATTAATCTCTACATTTATAAGGAATTAAAGGAAAAAAATAGCATTATATAATAGAAATATTAAATAAATATGTAAAAATCAAACGGGGATGAAGAAGTTGAATACGGTTCAAGAACAAAATAAGTTCTCAAAAATCAAAATTGATGATACTTGAAAATTTCATTTCATGTAATTTGTTTGTTTGGATAATCACTATAATCAAGAGTTCTGAATTGCAGTTGAAGAGAAATATGTGCAGACTTATAACTAGATTGATTACGCTTTCCCAATCGTTGGCGAACCTAAGTGATACTGTGAGCAAATTACGCACATATCACGTTCAATACACAAAAAATATGTTTTACATGAAAAATATGCGTTCAATTTCATACCATTGAAAAATGGCTGTCAAATGTGATTATTATTGAATATAGCCGGAATTTACGTATAAAACACGCTTCGTACAAACTACCTATTCCTTAAATATATATTTCTTTTAGTGATATTCAATGTGATATTTGTACTAATAATATAGTTTTAAAAAAGGTGTTTTACAATGTACACAAACATTCCTATTTCCTATTATATTTGTATTAATTTTCATCAATATGTGTTAATAGCTATCCGTGCATCGCACGGGAGTAAATCTAGTGGGTTTAAAAGAAAAAATATACTCCCTCCGTCCAGTTACATACTTCACACTTTCTATTTTGGGCGTCCAATTACATACTTCACACTTTGTTTCTTTCCCAAAATGGAAAGGAATCTTTACTATTCCCTTCGCTCATTCTCTCTCCTACATTATTTTAATACTCACAACACCATTATAATTTACTATTTCCTCCACTCATTCTCTCTCCTATTTTAATTTCACACTCACAACACTTTCAATATAATACTCACTCCTTAATTTACGTGAGTACAGTAACTGTGAAGTAACTACTTGGACGGAGGGAGTATAAGAATGAGTGTATATATTTAAGGGTATTAGAGTTATTTCATTCAATCAAATCAATGGCAATTTTGAAGTTTTAAACTTAAGGATTTACTCAACAATTTTATGATCCTATATAACAATTCTCAAAAACAAATTGGTCCTACCAAAATAAGTTTCACAACAAATAATTTAAAAATAATTTTAGTATAATTTTTTATATTACAAATAAATAAATTATATTTTTATTTTTATTTAAAAGGTAATTTAAAAAATAAAATAAATTAAATGTCAATATTGTTATAAGGTCTAAGTTCATTTTTCACTTTATTTTGAAAAATATGTCATCTCAGCCTCAAATTCACGGTAGAACATAGATTGGGAATGAATTAAGGTCAAATTTGATTTTATAATAACAGATTTTCTAAAGTACAATAATTATGTTAATAAAACAATACTATGATTTAAATGAAATAAAAATAAACATTCATTTTAAACAAACTACCCAGAATTCCTTCCATCTTCTTTCTGTAAATTCCGGTGCATAAACTCCAATCAACTGCTCTTCAACCATGGAGAGACAATCCTGGATGAAGATCTTCAACTTGGTGGCTATACATAAATTTTAGTTACAGGATCCAAGATTATGCAACTGAAAACGGGACTGCAAAGCTAAACCTGGGCTGCCCCCGTAGTGTGGAAGCTTGGAGCTTCAAGAAACGTCACTCGGGCATTCAGTTGTGCTTCACATGAACTTGTCTTGAATTAACTTACGCAGCTCTTCAAGTTTCTGGATAACCATTGGATCCATCATGTCCCTTGCTTCTTTGATAAGGGTACCTTCTCTGCTAAAATTGTACGCATCAATCACCACCTTTATATACTTGAGCAACGTCTCTGGTTCCCTGCAGTATCATGGAAGAACAAGCGGCCTTAATATTTTAAATATTCAGTAACAAAAATAAAATTGACCAGGTGAAACGAAATTGAGTAGGTATTGAGTTTCCAATGCTTACGTGTAGAGCAAGTCTTCATCACCTTGAACCACTTCTCCTGGAGTGAAAGCATCATTCAGGAGAGACATAAGCTGTTCAGGATCTTCCACAGTTAAAAGATGCTTTAGTATTCTCACTTCTGGTGGCAGATCCCTCTCCATGTTACTTCTTGCTTTCATGTACAAATAATACAGAATATCTTTTGCCTGTCCCCACCCACATAATAATTACAAAAACATAATCAATATCCATCAAAAACCAAAAGGGGCTATCTCTTGGGACGGAGGTAGTAAAAAATTAAGGATCTTGGCCGGCCAGTAGTCACTTACATCATGCTCTGTTATGTCTGTCTCTTTGGTAGTGGCCCAAGCTTTACTCATCATCAACACTAATGCAGGATCAAGTTGATTCTTGTCGGCCAAATCATCTATCTTTTTATAAGCAGCATCAAGTGAAGGAGAGTTGAGTATGTCTCCGAATTTCAACTCCGCAGCGTTTAGAGCTGCAATACTTTCAGTTGCAGTATCATAGGCTTGTACAGTTGCCAAGCATGTGTTCCCAAGCTCAGCAATCTCTAGTCATCCAAAATCAAGGGATATTCTCAGTATAAGCCACAAGGAGGATATCATAGTCCAATTTATTTCACCCATTGCATCTTCAAGAATTAAGAATAATATAAAATAAAAATACTCCCTTCGCCCCATAATAAATGTCACATTTAAATTGTCGGTGCTTTTAATGATTGTGCTTTAGTTGTTTGTAAATTGCTCGCACAATGGTATACTTGCACTATGACTATTTCCTCATTTGGAAACACGCCATTTATTTTGGGACGGATCAAAAAGGAAAGTACGACAATTATTATGGGACGAAGGGAGCAACAGTGAGGAAGTTTGTGTTTCCTTCACATATTATCAGCTAGCATTTAGAACCTCTCTGTATTCTTACAGTTACTTCTGTGTGTATGCATGTTATAATATCTGCTTTACAAGACAAGAAGATCGTTGATTTCAAGAAACTGATGTTGTCTAAGGTAAATCCTTGCTCCAAAGAACAGTACAGGAAAACACTAAGTTATAACCACCCAAACGAAAAAATGCCAGGTGCTGATTCACCAGAGAGTTCATTTAAGTTCAATTTAGACTTGGAGTTTCATAAAGAAATATTGATGAACTCATGATGTGTGTTCCACTTTATATAAGCAGTCCAGTGATAATAGCAGGAAGGACCACTACATTTTGGTCTAGAGACATATGCAGAAAAATCTTTATAGAAACAGCAACAAAGCCTTAGTCCCAATTTTAATCTTCTAAATAATTACTCCCTCTGTCCCGAAATGATCTTCCCACATTTTTGTCGTTAACATGAAGGTACTTTGAGCAATAATTTTAGGTTGAGTTAATTATCCTAATGAAAATTTAAATCTTGTTATCGATACACCATTATAAATACTATCAATAAAAAAATTTAGATGCTCATTCGAATAAATAAATCAACCTAAAATTATTGCTCAAAGTACCTTCGCGTTAACGACAAAAAAAGTAGGAAGATCATTTCGAGACGGAGGGAGTAAATCCAAGAAAGTAAAGAGACCCCAAGAAAACAATGACTTATATCATAAAACAACATTGTTATCTGAACTTTTTGTTGTTGAACTACGATAATTGTGAAACTGTGAAACCATACAACTGAAGAGAACCTCATGGTTCACCTCAAAAAGAGAGAGAGAGAGAGAGAGAGAGAGAGAGAGAACTTTAGTCTCACCATTTTGTTCTGTCGGGTTATCGTGATAAGAGCCTACTACCATGTGAAGATGCATAAAGAACTCTTGTGTGAAATCTTTTCGTCGCCTGGCAACAACTTCACCAATCTGAGATGGCTCACTTCTGATCAATTGAATAAGTTCGTTATGTCTTTGTACATCAGCATCAACCTGGGCAAAAATACCTTCTTAGTCTGTTACATATTTCCCGCACCATAATAAAACACCTCAAGACGAGGATAACAATAAAAGAAGCAAACACTGAACTGAAATTAACTTTAATTTGAAGTGAAAAAATACCTCGCGCAGCTTCCTTGCCAGCCGAAGTAGTTTGTGCTGCATATCAGGATTATTTTCATTATCAGCCCTTTTCTGACATCTTTCAAAGAAATGAGGTCGAACTTCGCTCCAGGACTTGCTATAAACTAACAATCTTCTCCAGTCACTTGGAGTAGGTTTGTCAACCAAGAAAATATCAATGAGCTTGTCACAAACTCGAGCCATTTGAAGGTCATCCAATTCTTCAAGGTCTTGCTCCTCACTACTTTTAGGAACTTCATGATTAGCTCTGGGATAAGGTTGACCCGTAAGAGACTCTTGTTCGGTAATCAAATTATTTGCTACTGGCGTTGAAGCCGCAACAATGCTGGTGACCTTGCGAGAGAACCATTGCAGCCTTTTTGTAGGGAGCTGATAACCTAGAATTACAAAGCAAACAATTAAAAAAACTAGTCTCCTGTACCTCCCCAAATCATGCAAGGAAGCTCATCACACCGTATATTGAGCATAAACAGGGGCCATAAGACTAGTAGATTTCATGGTGATATTTTTTACTTCCTAGCTAGGTAAATCTTTCTCCTTGGCAAAAAATCAAACAACAACCAGCATAGGGATTATACCCAATTTAGCCTTGACCTTTTTTTTCTAAGTTAAAAGATCAATAAATTTATTTTCAAATATCAACGATCTTCTCTTAGTTTATGTCTTTACAATCCGACGAAAATAACAGCTGGTTTTAATAAAAAATTAAGAGTTTAACTAAGATAAAAATAAAGGTACAAATGAGAGAGGCAGGACGGCAACCAGATTGAGGAAACGAGAAAGGAAGGAAACAACACGATGGAGATGAATAGAGAAATCTCTCCGTTGCTCTGCGTCTCATTAATCCGGCCAGACCGGCCCCCCTCTTTCTGCTTTCTTTGACTTACTCTGAACAGGAATGAACTTTGTCTTGAAAAGCTTTAGACCGATATAAATGGCAAAAACTTAGGTTTAACAAAGATTCTGGCATAAAACTCAAGTTCTTTCTCCTACATGTTTCTAAATTTAGTACTGACTGAAACTAATATTCAGAAGATTCTTACGAGGTATGAACTCAAAACCATAAATCTTGAAAACTCCGGTCATAGTCATGCATATTCTCAGTAGCAATAGTAAGCAAATTTCTTAAGAATCTGCCTAAAGTAGGTGGCAAAATTGCAAGAGCAACATTAGTACATTCCAAATCCACCCCCCCCCCCCACACACATACACACACACAAAGACAAACAATTGAAAGACAACTCCTCATTCTGTTCACGCGCCAGTCTACTGTAATTAGAAAACTGAATCACCCAACTGGAAGAACCTTCAAAATAACAAGGGTAACTTCAAAAAGCAAATTTCTTGATTAACAATCCATCAGTGGAAAGATTCTTCGTTGTAAATAAGTTGAAATCTTTATCCATATTATCAGCTTTATGAGTTATTCTAAAACTTCTGACTACTAGGCAAATATCCCTTTAAATTACATCTCCATTGTATTCAACCTAGTTTCCAATTTAATCAAATACCATCCCGGAAAGTTTGTCTAACTTTAGTTTTCAAGGTCAATTCAATCGAAATTTGACAATAATTTATGAAAACCTAATTATCACTATGTAATTTAAAGTGGTACAAACTTTGAGATTACACACACAGAGATATATATAGGGCAGCAATAGCAAAAGGGGAATTAGAGATGGGTACCTTTGAATTTCAAACTGAAAGACAAGGAGGGAATTCGAGGGGAATTTCTGATGAGAGAGGAAGATGGAGAGCAGTCAATAGAAATGGAACTGCAGAAAGTGAAAGAAGTAGACGCCATTAACTCCGTCGAGCTTACCAAATTTTCTCTTCCCAATTTATCAGTTTTTTTTTTTCCCAAATAGAACTGCAGAAATTGGCCGGTCATTTGCAACCCGCCCAATATAACTCATTAATTACCCAGTTCAGCCCAACCCATTTAACACGTACTCCCTCAGTCCCGCTAATATTAGCACACTTTTCTTTTTGGGCGTCCCGCTAATATTTGCACACTCCCAATAAGAAAACTTTATATTAATAAAATATTCACCCAACCCCACTCATTCTCTCTCCTACATTATTTTAATACTCACAACACCATTATAATTTATTACACCCTCCACTCATTCTCTCTCCACTCATTCTTTTACACTCACAATATTTTATTAAAATATCATATTCCTTAATTCCCGCGCAAACAGTGTTTGTGCTAATACTAATGGGACGGAGGGAGTATATACTAGTGCTACACCCGTGCGTTAAACGCACTATCAAAAAAATTTGATAAATAAATGAACTAAATCAAAATAGTTACTATAAAAATCTCATTTTATTTGCATGACGATCATTAAATAAAAATAATTATATCATTTTTGAGTAATTAATATTATCAAAAACTCTAATTTTTTCCATTAATACGTGTCTTTAAAAAATAGTAGTTTTTGGTATAATTTTAAAAAGCATACTTCATATTTTCAACACCCTTTAAAAATACAACACATCAGCTTCTCTCTCCTCCACCTAATTATTCAACACCCCATTCAATTTTTAACTCCGACTACAATGGTTTCAACACCCTTATTTTTTCAACACCCTTCCAACTCTTCATCCTATACTCCACCACTTTTCTTTTATTTTATATTCTTTATTTTTATTTTTATGATAATAATAATACTAATTATTAATGATAATAATAATAATAATAATTATTATTATTATCATTTATAATTAAAAAAATACTGAAATACTTATTTTATTTTATTTTATATTCTTTATTTTTCAATATAATTAATTTATATTGAAAAAATAGTATTTTTTTGTGTCCAAATCAAATGAAACAAGACTCTATTTATAGATAAAAAAAAATTTATGAATTTTGGTGTAAAAAATTTTTTTTTTTGATATAAGATAATTGCCTTTGAAAAATTCGGATGATTTTAAAAAAAAATTCATTGACCAATCAGAGAGCGACAAGTGACATCTTAGGAAAAAAGAAAAAAAAAGGGGAAAGTGCAACGCAGACGCGCCTTGGAAGGAGGTGTCGTACACGCGCCTTTTCCGGACTAATGGAAGCGCGACACGTGACGAAATGGGGCCCAAATTTTTTTTTCAACACTTGTTGATTTTTTTTAACAAAATTAAAATTTTCAACTGTTGAATTTTGGTTTCAACACCCCATTGCGCGGTTTAAGTAGTTGAATTTTTTTTTCAACTACTCCATTGCAAATGGTCTTAGTCTCGTTGGATAATACACGAAAATTAAGTATAGTGTATAGTAGAATAAATATTGTGAGTATAAAAAGTGATGTATGGGAAATAAAGTGAGGTAGGGAATAGATAGTAGATAGTTATTTTGAATATGACAAGTGGGTCCCACGAATAAATAAATATTAAAAAGTTTCCATTTTCGGAGTGTGTGTGAAAGCTTGATATACATTGTTGAGTTACGATCTAAAAGCTTAAGCTATTAGATCGTAACTCAACAATGTATATCAAGCTTTCACACTCCCCCTCACGTGTGACCCGGCAGCACACGTGGAGAGATCATAAACATGCCACTTTATCGGGCGTGTCAAATTTCAAACATGCCACACTTTCGGGCATGCCAACATAGTGCAATTTTAAGGGGATGAGGACCCAACTCTAACATCTAACATGGTATCAGAGCGCAAGATTTCGGGTTCGATTCCGCCCCTTTCCAGTAATACTCGGATTTAAATGTGCAAAAATTGCACTATGTTGGCATGCCCGAAAGTGTGGCATGTTTGAAATTTGGCACGCCCGATAAAGTGGCATGTTTATGATCTCTCCACGTGTGCTGCTGGGTCACACGTGAGGGGGAGTGTGAAAGCTTGATATACATTGTTGAGTTACGATCTAACAGCTTAAGCTTTTAGATCAAGTGGCAACTCTAACATGGTATCAGAGCTGGCCCAAGTTGATGTTGGACTTAAGTTAACCCGTGTTGAGTGCCCGTGTTGGGTTTGAAGTCCATGTGTAGTGCCAAGTTATCGGCCTACACGTGAGGGGGCGTGTTGAAGTCCCATGTATCCCACATCAACTTGGAGAATAAAATTGATCAAATATATAGATTGGCTAAACATCACCCCTTAACAAGGCCTTTTAAGGGGATGAGGACCTAACTTTAACAGTGTGTTTTTTTAAATGAAACACCCAAAATGTAAATTTGTGTCTTTTCGGATGGCACGGATGGAGTATGTGAGTAAGTATATTTTGGTTGTATTTTCTGGTACAATTTATTATCTTATATTCAAAAATAAATATCTATTTTTCTGTTAAGAGGCTTTCATAAAATGTTTGCTTTTTATAAAATTTTAAAAATTTTAATGCCAAAAATATATAACGCAAAATCATGTGGAAAAAAAAAACTGTTTTATCTAAGGGATAATGAAAAAAAAAGGGTTTTTAGACCGCAGGATTCGATTTAATAACAAAAGAAAAAGAAGACTATTAAAATTAATTCAAATTGACACTTATTAATACACTGACACTTGTTTAACTTTCATGTTTTCCAAGAATCTTTGGAGAATTGTGCCCCAGAGACACGATTGAATTGAAGCCCGCCCGCCTAGGGTGCTTCTTTCACAACATACGTTGGTCTCTTCTAGTGGTCGGCTTTATAAAATATAAAAGACTAGTAAAAGCCCTTGTATAAGAACATGTTTTTTTTTTTTTTTAAGAATTTTTTTTTAAGGATAAAATGGAAAAGAGACAACTTAGTGAGAACAAAATGAAAAATTTGACATTTATAATTGTGCATAGAACTGTTTATGACATGATGGGATTTATACTATAGATAAGTGGAAAAGGGTTGGACGAGCTCATTCAAGTGGAGCGCTTGGTCAACTTAGAGAGCATCATCAGTTTAGTTATTTCTATCGACACCGCTTATGTGCAATACAGACGGGAGGTGAACTATAGTCACACAAGTTTTTCCTGTAGCATGACTTTGGTAGTAAAGTGTTTTTCTGACCCTTGTACTATGATTACAACATCTATTTGACATTCGTACTAGTGTGAAACAATAAATGTATAATGTGTACTATAGACTTATTAGCAAAATTAATTAAAATATTGTTCACCCGTTAATTTTTTCTAACGAACGTTAATAACTTAATAGAAAGTTAAATAGAAATTTTCAAATTCAACCCTATTGTTAAAATATGTTAAAAATCCAATTACTAGACTTAAGATCATATTCATAAATTGAAAAGGTTAAGTTTAAAATAAAGAACACCCCAAAAATTGTTTCTCAAATTATTTTCGGCCGTTCCCCATCCTCCTCCATAATTTCCGATCATCTCCTCTTCTTTCCCAAAATAAGCTCCCTCCTTCTCCATGATTTTCTGGCTAGCGTTGAACTGAGTTGCTAATTCCCAAATTAAAATGGAGTGATAGACCAAAACCTACAACCCAAATCAATACCTCTATATAGCATCCCAAAATTGCTTCTCAAATCAAACCCAAAATTATTTCTCAATTCATTGACAAATTGTAGCAACGGGCTACCAGTTTTCCCTACAAAGCTATTCGGTCCTGAAATTGGGTACAAAACTTGGTAGTGGGTGTGAGCGAGAAAGTCAGTTTGTGGGAGTAGAGAAGAAGAAACGTCCACACGGAAAAAGCAGACGGCGGTTTGTATAAAATAAGAAACAGATCGGAATTGGGTTATTGTTCTTCGGGAGTGTTTGCGCAGGGGCAGATCCAGATTTTGGAACCGCACGGGCTTGGTATTTAAAAAATATTGTAAACAATAATAACGGTGAAAAATAACTTCATATATATAAAAAAAAAAAAAGTTACACACATGTTGGGTTATTGTTGAAGGATAGGTTTCTGAGAATTCCGCGGATTGTTATGCTGACCAAATGGATTATGGAAGCAATCTTGAAGAGTTTCCCGAGTACTTCTCTATTTATGTCAAGGAGATGAACCAAGTAAGATGACAAGGCGAAACGATTTGGAGCAGAACATGCATGCATCAAATTCTTTTTTGTCATGAATGCATTCATTTGTCTTACCAAGTAAGGAAAACTGGGTTCATCCTTTGATTAGATTAATGTAAAATGAAATGAGATTGATATTGTTGGTAACATGTAATTGGACTTCTATAACAATTAGTATGCCTCACTGCTAAATGTATTTCGGCACCCCTACAGGAAAAAACTGGTCTCGAATGTTGTGATTGGTATGCGCAATTGCTGAACTTTACCGAAAACTTGTTACTGACATGGCTGAATCTCTTCTACAGATGACGAGGAGTTACAAACCGTTCCCTGCTCATCAACTGCAGTCTCGGCTACTCCCTGATGAATCTTTCTCAAACTCCTCGACATCTTCTTGCATGCAGTAAGCAACTTTCTTCCTAGTTAGTCACAAATATTCTCTTGTTTCTACTAGTACTCAAACTCTGATTCTAATTCTCGGATCCAACTAGGGCAAACGCTATAGCATTAATCATTTGCTCCACCTCTACATCAACATTCTCATACTCGTCCTCCCTTTCTATTCGATTTTGCCCAACTCCAGCTTTCTCAGGTAGAACCAAACACCTGCAGAGGGGACATGTAGGAGGATCATGAATAACTAGCCACTTATCAATGCAATCCACGTGGAAGGAATGTTTGCAACTCAGCTCTCGCATCTCCTCCCCTTCCGTATATTCTGACACACAAATTGCACACTCGTCAGAATCTTGCATCAACTCCTTCTCGAGAGTGTATCTTGATGTGCTATTTTCTATTGATTTCAGGTACTTGTTGGACGTTAAACGTTCGTACGTATCACAGAAATTTAGAACAGCTAGCTGTGTTGATCTAAGCACTTCAGGAAGGAATGTCGACCAGAATTCAGTCAAAGCGCTCATATTTTAGGCTTTGTAGTTACTATATATAGAGATATGAAAATTATGTAAAGCTGAATCCTTTTCTTGTGTATTTATATGTAATGGGTAATTTTGGTTCATTGAGGATGTAATGTTTTTAAGGTTATTTGTTTGGATTAATGTTTTTTTTGTTCATTGAACACTTAGGTTAATTAAGGATGTAAGAAGAGCTGGAAATAAAAATCCATTGAACATTGTACAATAAGTCTACCTACTATTTACCTTACACTCTTATTTTCATAAATTCATTCCCATTTGTGTCGGTTTTACGGTTGGATTACCCATCCGGTCCCACCCATAATAAAATAAATGTCACATTTTCGCTCTGTCTCGTCCGAAATTTCACCTTTTACCTAAATGGGTGTCCCGTTAGAAGTTTTACCTTTCCTAAAATGGTAATAAATGTGGGTCCCATTTGACAACTCCACTCATTTTTTCCTCTCACACACTCCCTCCGTCCCGCTCGAAGCTTCACCTTTTACCCAAATGGGTGTCCCGTTAGAAGCTTCACCTTTCCTAAAATGGTAATAAATGTGAGCCCCATTTGTCAACCTCACTCACTTTTTCCTCTCACATACTTAAATATACTTAAATTGTGTGGCCCACTTGTCATATCCACTAACTTTTTCCCGTCACATATTTAAATTGTGGGCTCCACTTGTCATATCCACTTACTTCTTCTCTCTCACAACCCTTCTTCCACTCATCACTTTTTTTAATTTACGTGCTTCACCAAAATGGTGAAGCATCGGGCGGGACGAAGGGAGTACTTAAATTGTGGGGCCCACTTGTCATATCCACTATATTTTTTCCTCACATATTTAAATTGTGGATCCCACTTGTCAAACCTACTCACTTCTTCCCTCTCACAACTCATTTCCCACTCATTACTTTTCTTAATTCTTGTGTCACTCCCAAAATGATGAACCTTCTGGCGAAACGAAGGGAGTATATATTTATTTTGATTTGACCCAAAATAAATATCTTATTAATAATTATGGATGTAGTCTAAGGCTCTGTTTCGTTTGTTTGGGGGAATATTTTCTGGAAAATGAAAATATTTTTTGAAATATGACATTCGGTTGTTTGGTAAATATACGAAAAATATTTTCTATAAATCATTTTAATATGAGTAATTTTTTATTTATTTTTTATTTCCCAGGCAAGAAAGTTGATAAAAAAAAGTTAATATGAGCAAAAAGAAAATTGGTGGGGAGAGAGGAGGGGATTGTAGGGGCGGCAGGAGAGTTGATAAAACAATTAATATGGGCAAAAAAAATATGACGTGGGAGGGGGGTTAGATGGGCGACAGGAGAGTTGATAAAAAAAATATGAGCAAAAAAAATTTGACGGGGTGGGTGGGGGTTAGGGGAGGGAGCAAAAAAAATCTTTTTCGTTGATTTTATTTTTCAATGGTTACCAACACTGAAAAATGAGAAAAATATTTTTCAAAAATATTTTCTTCCAAACAAACGAATTTTAAGTGATGATTGATTAAAATATAACATATATTACGAGACAGGATCGTACGCATTATCATTCAGCAACACACCCATCTTCAATATGCCAACCGAAAGTAGCGCACAAAAGATAATAACACAAAACAAAATAACGAGTCTTTGTTTGAAAATAACCATGTTATAATTATACTTTTGTTTGACAATTACCACACCATCATCAAGGCCACCAAATTCATAACAAAAAGATTCTTGTTAAACTCAAATGGAAACAAAGCGTTAAACTTTGAAGGGTTAATCTTACTTTTACCTTTTCAACTTTTTCAAGGTTTGCATGATGCATTATTTGGGTTCGTGGTTTCATTTTTCTCACTTTAAAGCCCGAACTTCCGGTTTTATATTAAGTTGGGACGATTGGAAAAAAGTGTGTTTGAAGAAAATAATGAGTTATTTTTTTAATTTGTTATTTGTTAAAATGACAAATTAATTGTTGGATTGTGTTCTACTCCATGAGTACATTGAAATCATATATTCATTTGTTCAAAATGGTTGAAAAATGAATGAGATATGAAGGCTCAAAGTTAATGGATTGGAATGGGTAAAATGTGGTTATCCCACATTGAAAAAAGATGAAAAAGTGGCTAAATTTAAATACTCCTACACTTTGGTAGGGAGTAAGATTGTGGTACATAGAGGCTCTCTCTCGCGCACAGGTGCACAGGGGGGGTGCAAATCATGGACCGAAATAGGCTTCGGACTATCGAACTCATGTGCCTGCGGACACGAATGTAGCTCCGAAATAGCCTGTCCGCGCGAGCCCACTTTTTACATTTGTTTTTCAAACTTGACCCAATGTTTCTGGAGGTGAGGCGGGCGCCTGGACTTGCCTGAGGCGGGCGCCTCGACTCCAGTAGGTGCGGCCCATTTGAGACCATTACGAGGCGGGCGCCTCGCGTTCCCCGAGGCGGGCGCCTGGGCTCCAGCCTGTAGGAGAAAATTGGTTTTCAGATCGTTTTGTAATGTACCTCAAAAGGCTGTTAATGAATTCCAACAGCCATGTAACTGTAAAATGGAGGTTATGAGCCAAATAATTATGCAATTATGTTGAAATAATTGTATTAATTAAGAAAATTAAAACATGGTTTAATTTTCTGTTATCTCCTTGGATTATATAATGGCAAGAACACAACAAGAGAAACACACAGATTTTCCAGAAATTCTCCTCTCTCAATTTCGTTGCATATTGTTCATCTTTCCCTTGGCCTCCTTGCATTGCATTCGTGGTGATAAAGTTCAAGCATCGACTTCAGTTCGCCGGAGGTCCAATTGTGCAACCACTGTCCGATTACTCCGTTTCATCCTGGGAGACAAGCGTTCCGTAAAAACTCAAGCACAACATGGTGAGGGGGCGTAATTTGTCTTAAGGAGAGTGTGATTTCACACGACTCGGACTTCCACGACAAATCTCTTTCTTTATCTTTTCTTTGTGTATTTTGTTTTATTTAGTTTTCTGTATTTCCATTTGATTTTGTAATAGTTTTTCCAACAATCTTAAGACAAATTACTGTCTCTTCGTTGGAAGGAAAACTATTTAAAACAGTAAACTAAACTTGTTTGTTTTGTTTCAGATGGCTACTCAATCAAACGTGGAAACCAATGCTGGGAACAACTCCGAGAATCCTCGTGTGGAGGAAGCGCTTCGTGTGGAAACCAACTCTCAAAGGGTGGTTGTCCAAACTGTTTCGAACCATCATGGTGAGAAACCGAAAAAGTTTGTTGGCCAAGACTTTAAAAGGTGGCAACAAAAGATGCTTTTCTATTTGACTACCTTGAACTTGGCGAGATTTCTTAAGGAAGATCCGCCACAGTTGGGTGAGAATGAGACGGATGGGCAATGTGACGACCCCGATATTAGGCACTATTTTTAATACTCGTTAAGCACGTTGGGTTGGGGTTTAGTGTTTCATATTATGTTTTTTTATGTTACTTGTTAGATATATGTGCTTAATTATGTTTTTAACTAACTTATGTGAAGTTAGGATGAAAGTGAATTAAATCAATTGATAAATGACCTAAATGGAATAAACTCTCAAGTGGATAATGATTTTATAATATTTAGAATTTTAATCAAATGTTATTTGTAGTGATGTGCTTAATTACCAAGTTTAATAAGTAAGAGTATTGTTAGTTTGGGTTATTATTGGTTGAGGGGCTTTCTTGTAATTAAGTGTCATTTTTCATGGAATTTCAATTAAGTGAAAGCCTTCTTCTTATTTTCATTTGCTGAGAAAAAGGTCATCACCTCCTCAAAAAGCTCTTTCCATGGAGGAAGCATTCATACCCTAGGTTTTTCTTAGAAAAAAATTCTAGCTCCTTCAATACTCCTCTGTTTTCAAAACCAAGGGCGGATTCGAGTTCCAGGCAGCGAGGGGATCATTTATAGCTACTCAAATAATTATTTTAATTTTCATCATTTAGGTAAGTTATTATGTCTTCTTTCAAATAATTGTTCATATTATGATATTATTTGATAATTGGTTCAAGGAAAGGATTTCGTTTTGTTAAAACCATGAGAATTGGGTTTTGAAAGTGTTCTTGTCAAGGTTGGAATTGATTGTAAGTAGTAAGGAGGAAGTTGAGTTGAAAGATAATGGTTTATGGGATTTTGATGATTAGTGGGTTGATAGCTTGGTTGCATGTTAAAATGATACACTTTTGGTATGAAAATGAAGTTAGTTGATGTTGGTTTATGGTGGAAAGAGTATTTACTTGTTTGGAATTGGTATTGATACTATTTGAGTACGAGGTTTTGGGTCATGGAAAAAGAGTAGTTAATGTTATAGCTTTCAAATTCGGTTGCGATGTTGTGCGGACTTTGGAGTCCAGATGCCGCCATGGCACGAGTCGTGCCTAGAGGCACGAGTCGTGCCCTCTTGGCCACTCGTGACCACGAGTCGTGACTCATGGGCCAAGTCGTTCTGAGTAGATGGAGGAAGAAGGCACGAGTCGTGCCATAGGGCACGAGTCGTGCCCTGAACTGAAAATGTTGCTTCAACTTTAATGACTTGGAAACCTATTCAAACGAGGACCAACTTGAACACTCTTTAACTTAGATTAAAGTAGAACCTTTTAGCTACACAATGATACTTTAGTTGATCAAAATGGAATAGTAGAAGTACTTGTAATATTGTCAAGAACTGGTTGCGTAACATTGATTTATACTTAGCCAAAGTGAATTCAACTTGGTAAATAGTATGTGGACTTTTATAGAAGTTATATATTATTGTATATGGTCTATGTAGGAATAGTTGTGATACCTTCCTACTTCATTTGAGTTCATATGCATTGGCATTATTGTACATGGTGTATGAAATAAATGTTGCACTCTAGTATGGATTGAACATGAGTATGTTTTACCATGTTATATATATATATTGTTGTGGTTATCCCACGTTGTGGATTTTATTTCAAGTAACTTATATGTGCTTGAACGGTGTTAATCAGCTGATGTAGGGGGTATAATGGAGTACGATCACTTATGAGAAATCGTTCCATAAGGTGCTCGGACTACATTATATCTTTGGCCTTTCCCCTTCTGTGGCCACAGATTGGGGTCTCAACTTCTATGAATATGTGCAGTCAGTTCATATGAATGTTGAAGTCTTATATCTTCCCTGGAAAATGGGTCTTATAAGACGTGAATATGCAATCAGCAGTTCACAAGAGATGAGTTATATTTATAGCTATCTCAGTTATATGATTTGATTCTGGTGGACATGTGTTCACGGAATACTTGGAGTTTTATCTTCCAATTTGATACGACTTATTGGTCAGACGGGAAAAGGTAAACAGAGGAAACGAAAAATGTTTACGGCTTTTCCAACGTGATTATATGCACCTTATATGTGTTGCATTTACTTGGCATATTGATGCATGCATAATAACTTATTGAGACTTATTCTCACCCTTCTCCCTTTAATGTTTTAGATCGGACTGAGACAGGCGGACCAGGCCAGTGAGTTCGGGGCGGAGTTTGTGCTAGTATTTTGGGTTGTCGGGTATGTATGTGGTTAGATAGGTTGTCTTTTGGTTAATACTCATATGTTGGAGTTTGTTCATTAAACAAGTTATGTAAGTTTGTAAATTATGACTTAGACCTTTGTAAATATGTGAAGTAAGTAAGTAGTTGTTTCAAATAGAAATAGATGGAGCTCTTTAAAAGGTTTGTAAATAAGTTTGAGTTAAAGTTAGTTTATGTTTTATTTTCCCTTTCCTCCAAAATGGAGATGACCCAAGTTAGAAGTTGATGTTATATGTTAAAGTTAGTTTCATTACAAGTTAAGTTAAAAAGTTTTAAAATTTTACAGGTTTTATTAAAGTGCTTTAGACTCCCCTGGTCGGGGGAGCCTACAGGCAAGCCATCTCGGCTCTTGATGCTTGGAAGCATTCCGAGTTTCTTTGCAGAAATTACGTCCTCAATGGACTGTCGGATTCGCTATACAATGTGTATAGTGTTAAGAAAACTGCAAAGGAACTATGGGAGTCCTTGGAATATAAGTATAAGATAGATGACGCGGGCACAAAGAAATTCATTGTGGGCCGTTTTCTTGATTATAAAATGGTGGACTCAAAAACTGTTAAAAGTCAAGTAGAAGAGTTACAAATAATCATTCATGAAATTCATGCAGAAGGGATGGTAATTAGTGAAAGCTTTCAAGTGGCGGCAATAATTGAAAAGTTGCCTCCCGCTTGAAAAGATTTCAAGAATTATCTTAAACACAAACGAAAGGAAATGAATGTTGAAGCGCTTGCTATTCGTCTTCGGATTGAGGAAGAGAATAGAATTGCGGAGAAGAAGTTGAATAATCTTCTTGTGGCGAAAGCCAATGTTGTGGAGCATGTTGATAGCTCCAAGGCCAATGGCAAGGCCAATGGCAAGGCAAATGGCAAAGCCAAAGGCAAGTTTGGTCCCAGAAATGGTGGTTCTAGTTTGAAACCAAATGGAGGAATCTCCAAGAAGAAGTTCGGTGGAACTTGTTACAATTGTGTCATTGTGGGCCACAAGACTTTCGAGTGTAGGAAGCCAAAGAAACAAGCAAACATGGTGGATGTCATCTCGAATGAAGTTTTCGATATGAATTTGGCGGCGGTAATTTCTGAGGTGAATTTGGTGGGTTCAAACCCAAATCAGTGGTGGATTGACACCGGTGCTACTAGGCATGTTTGCTCAAACAAGGAAATGTTTAGTAGTTTTGAAGCCCTTGAAAATGGTGAGAAATTGTTCATGGGAAATTCTGCCACCTCCGATGTGAAAGGTCAAGGAAAGGTGGTGCTAAAGTTGACTTTCGGGAAAGAGTTGACTCTCAACAATGTGCTCTATGTGCCCGAAATTCGGAAAAATTTGGTGTCCGGATCGCTTTTGATTAAGCATGGGTTTCGTGTTGTGTTTGAATCCGAGATGGTTACTTTGTCTAAAAGTGGAATGTTTGTAGGCAAAGGTTTTGTTTGTGATGGTATGTTTAAGCTTAGTGCTATGGTTGTAAAAAGCAATGTAATGGCTACTAAGCCTAAGGTGAATGAGATGAATAAGAATAATTCTTCCGTTTACTTGCTTGAGTCTTCCAATTTGTGGCATGGTAGACTAGGACATGTTAATTATGATACTATACGTAGATTAATTAACATGAATTGCATACCAAAATGTAAAATAGACTACAAACATAAATGTGAAACTTGTGTAGAGGCAAAGTTTACAAAAACCTCCGTTCCATTCGGTTGTAAGAAATAATGAACCACTTGAGTTGGTTCATACGGATTTATGTGACTTCAAGTCAACACAAACACGAGGGGGCAATAAGTACTTTATGACTTTTGTTGATGATAGCACAAAATATTGTTATGTGTATCTTCTCAAAAGTAAAGATGAGGCTATAGAGAAGTTTGTTCTCTATTAAAATGAAGTTGAAAATCAACTCAACCGGAAAATAAAGGTCATAAGAAGTGATCGTGGTGGTGAGTATGAATTCCCTTTTGAAGGTATTTGTGCTCAACATGGGATAAAACATGTTACAACACCACCATACACCCCACAATCCAATGGAGTTGCCGAGCGGAAAAATCGGACTCTAAAGGACATGATGAATGCCATGTTAATAAGTTCGGGGTTACCGGATAACATGTGGGGAGAGGCCGTCTTGTCGACAAATTATTTGTTAAATAAAATGCCCCGAAAGAAAATAAATAAGAGCCCCTATGAATTGTGGCATGAAAGAGTGCCATCATACCAATACATGCGAGTGTGGGGGTGTCTTGCAAAGGTTTCAATACCACCTCTCAAAAAGGTGAAAATTGGACCAAAAACTATTGATTGCATATTTATTGGGTATGCTCACAATAGTAGTGCTTATAGGTTTCTTGTGCATGAATCGAAGATTCAAGATATACACAAGAATACTATAATGGAGTCAAGAAATGCTTCTTTCTTTGAGAATGTGTTTTCGTGCAAAAGAGATGATGCAAGTTCATCTAAACGGAGACATGATTCAATAGAAGAAGAAGAAGTAGAAGGAACAAATCATCATGATGAAAATGATGAAGCGGAGGTAGAACCTCGACGGAGCAAACGAGGTAGGGTAGAAAAATCTTTTGGCCCAGATTTTCTAACCTATATGCTTGAAAGTGAACCACAAAGTTATAAAGAGGCCGTGAGCTCTTTCGAAGGACCTTTGTGGAAAGTGGCCATTAAAAGTGAGATTGATTCCATTTTACAAAATCACACTTGGGAATTAGTGAATCTTCCTCCGGGAAGTAAACCACTAGGATATAGGTGAATTTTTAAAAGGAAAATGAAGACGGATAGAACAATTGACAAGTATAAGGCAAGACTTGTAATTAAAGGTTACAAGCAAAAGGAAGGCCTTGATTACTTTGATACATATTCTCAGGTTACGAGAATAACATCCATAAGAATTGTACTTGCAATAGCCGCATTGCGGAATCTTGAAGTACATCAAATGGATATTAAAACAGCCTTTCTAAATGGGGATTTAGAAGAGGAAATTTACATGGAGCAATCGGAAGGATTTTTTGCGCCGGGGCAAGAAAATAAAGTGTGCAAGTTAGTAAAGTCATTGTATGGCTTGAAACAAGCACCAAAACAATGGCATCAAAAGTTTGATCAAGCCATGATGGAAAGTGGATTTAAGATAAATGAATGTGACAAATGTATCTATGTTAGAGACACGGGAAATGGCTACGTCATTTTATGTTTTTATGTAGATAACATGCTTATCATAGGAAGGTGTGATAAAATGATAAAGTCCACTAAAGATATGTTGAACTCAAAGTTTGACATAAAAGATATGGGGTTAGCCGACTTAATCCTTGGCATGAAAATTTCAAGAATGTCAAATGGACTTGCTTTAAGCCAGTCACATTATGTGGATTAAATTCTTGAGAAATTCAGCAAGGATGACTTAGCTATTGCTAGAACTCCAATAGACATGAGTCAACATCTATCAAAGAATAGAGGTGACACAGTTTCTCAAGTTGAATACTCGAGAATCATTGGAAGTCTAATGTACTTGATGAGTTGTACTAGACCAGATATTGCTTACACGGTTAGCAAACTGAGTCGGTATACAAGTAATCCCGGAGCGGAACATTGGAATGGTATAGTGAGAGTACTAAGGTACTTAAGATATACTCGCGATTATGCTTTACACTATACTAGACATCCAGCGGTAATTGAAGGGTATAGCGATGCTAATTGTATATCCGATATAAAAGACTCAAGGTCTACGAGCGGATTTGTATTCACATTAGCAGGAGCAGCTATATCATGGAAATCTTCTAAACAAACGGTTATAGCTAGATCCACCATGGAATCTGAGTTTATAGCGTTAGATAAATGTGGTGAAGAAGCCGAATGGCTACGCCAATTTATAGAAGATATTCCAAGATGGACGAAGCCCGTGCCATCAATATGTATACATTGTGATAGCCAATCAGCGATTGGAAGGGCACACAATCATATGTATAATGGTAAGTCTAGACACATTCGTCGAAGACCTAATACCATTAGACAACTACTCTCAATTGGCACAATATCCATTGACTATGTTAAGTCAAAGGAAAATTTAGCGGATCTGTTAACCAAAGGGTTAAATAGAGAGTTAGTTGAAAGCTCGACGAGGGGAATGGGACTTAAGCCTCTTAAAAGTTAAACACATCGAAAAGCCCAATCTAGATGACTGGAGATCCCAAGAACTAGATTCAATGGGACAACCTAACTGTTAAAAGACTTGTAGCGTCACTGTGGGGGAATCAACCCCAAGTCCATTCCTATTAGTGACATCCCGAAAGGACAAGGATAAGCCTATGGCTTTTAATGATTCTTACGCGTCGAAAATTCGAGCGGGATAATACGGGTTACCTTTAAGAAATCACCTATGCGAGAGAGAAGTGGGGCCGCTTCGAGGAGAATTGTGTGAGGCTCAATTCTTAGACCCTCTCGCAGAACCAGGTGTATGTTCAGGGCCATGATTGAACATAGCTATGAGAATTGAAGTATGTTAGGACGATACTTGTGTCAAGCATATGATCGGCTACACAAAAAGCATAACGATTCAAGGACATCGCGTCTATCGATTTGCGAGTAGAGTAAATATGCTTGTACGAGCGAAGATTCAATGGGCATTCCCACATCTTCGTATGCAATTTTTCGTCTGCCGGGCTTTATCACCAATTCCGCATTATTCCTTCATGTGGGGGATTGTTGGAAAAAAGTGTGTTTGAAGGAAATAATGAGTTATTTTCTTAATTTGTTATTTGTTAAAATGATAAATTGATTGTTGGATTGTGTTCTACTCCATGAGTACATTGAAATCATATATTCATTTGTTCAAAATGGTTGAGAAATGAATGAGATATGAAGGCTCAAAGTTAATGGGTTGGAATGGGTAAAATGTGGTTATCCCACATTGGAAAAAGATGAAAAAGTGGCTAAGTTTAAATACTCCTACACTATGGTAGGGAGTAAGATTGTGGTACATAGAGGCTCTCTCTCGCGCACAGGTGCGCAGGGGGGGTGCAAATCGTGGACCGAAATAGGCTTCGGACTACCGAACTCATGTGCATGCGCGTCTTGCGGACACGAATGTAGCTCCGAAATAGCCTCTCATGTGCATGCGCGTCCTGCGGACACGAATGTATCTCCGATATAGCCTATCCACGCGAGCCCACTTTTTACATTTTTTTTTCAAACTTGACCCAATGTTTCTGGAGGTGAGGCGGGCGCCTCGACTCCAGTAGGTGCGGCCCATTTGAGACCATTACAAGGCGGGCGCCTCGCGTTCCCCGAGGCGGGCGCCTGGGCTCCAGTGGCTGTACGAAAAAATTGGTTTTGCACTGTTTTGTAACAGCTCAAAAGGCTGTTAATGAATTCCAACAGCCATGTAACTGTAAAATGGAGGTTATGAGCCAAATAATTATGCAATTATGTTGAAATAATTGTATTAATTAAGAAAATTAAAACATGGTTTAATTTTCTGTTATCTCCTTGGATTATATAATGGCAAGAACACAACAAGAGAAACACACAGATTTTCCAGAAATTCTCCTCTCTCAATTTCGTTGCATATTATTCATTTTTCCCTTGGCCTCCTTGCATTGCATTCGTGGTGATAAAGTTCAAGCATATACTTCAGTTCGCCGGAGGTCCAATTGTGCAACCACCGTCCGGTTACTCCGTTTCATCCTGGGAGACAAGCGTTCCGTAAAAACTCAAGCACAACGTGGTGAGGGAGCGTAATTTGTCTTAAGGAGAGTGTGATTTCACACGACTCGGACTTCCACGACAAATCTCTTTCTTTATCTTTTTTTTGTGTATTTTGTTTTATTTAATTTTCTGTATTTCCATTTGATTTTGTAATAGTTTTTCCAACAGGGACATAGACAACAATTTCGTTAGTTATTTGACGAAGATTCTACATGTGTCAAAGAAGAGCTCTGAAAATGATGTATTGTGAATCAGTAATAAACTTATACTAAAATTTCTTGCTATTAGAGACATAGGCGGATGTACATGGGGCAAGAGGGGGCAGTTGCCCCTCCTTAACCTTTTTTTTTTTTTTTTTTTTTCCTATTTTTTCAATCATTATTATTCCCTTAATTTCATCTAAAATAATACTTTAGTTTTTGACCTGAAGATTAAGTGTATGAATTTTATTGAATAAAGAAGTGTTAAAACAATTTCATTTAGAAAGTGTAGTTTTCATTTTAAAAATTGTGATTTTTAACGAGACAACAATGAGGTAAAGAGTGTAAATTTTAGTGAGACGGAGAAAAATAGGTATTTAACTATGTCTAAAGTTATATTGTATAGGAGAAAAAATAGCAAAAAAAAATAAATAAATAATTCTAGGGCACTGTCCCCGAACCCCGTTCATCTTTCCTTTGCTCCCAATTTCCCCCCCCCCCCTTCCTAACATTTATGGCTCCACCCATGATTAAAGGGACACTCTGTCCAAAATGAATGATCATACATATTTAAAAGCAATTTGAAAGATTTAATTTTTAGTAGAAAAAATATAAATATATTAAAATTTTTTGCTATTCACTTAAAAATTTTTAATTTACAAATCCTCCTTCCGTCCCGTACCTACATGTCTAGTTTGATTTTTCACGTAAATTAAGGAGAGAGTATTATATTGAAAGTGTTGTGAGTGTGAAAATAAAATAGGAGAGAGAATGAGTGGAGGGAATAGTAAATTATAATAGTGTTGTGAGTATTAAAATAATGTAGGAGAGAGAATGAGTGGAGGGAATAGTAAAAATTCCTTTCCATTTTAGAAAATGTGCACGTAGGTTTGGGACGCCCAAAATGGAAAGTGTGCACCTAGGTATGGGGCGGAGGGAGTATATAACAAATTATGAAAAACAATTTAATAAAATATCATTTAGGAATCAAGTTTCTGAAAAAATTTCAAAAAATTATTTATTTTGAAAATAAAATAAACAGAAAATCATTAAATTGGAACAAAGTGAACACTGTGTAATTAAATAATTTAATTAATAAAAGGCACTCCCTCCATTCCGGATCTAGGTGCACTTTGACGTTTGCACGTAAATTAAGAAGGGAGTATTATATTGAAAGTGTTGTGAGGGTGAAAGTAAAATAAGAAAGAGAATGAGTGGAGGGAATAGTAAATTATAATAGTGTTGTGAGTATAAAAATAATTTAGGAGAGAGAATGAGTGGAGAAAATAGTAAAGATTATTTTTTCATTTTAAAAAATGTGCACGTAGATTTGAATCGCCCAAAATGATAAAATGTGCACGTAGGTGGTGTGGGACGGAGGGAGTATTATACATTATAATTTCGCGAATCAGGCGAGTGTTATGCTAGTTAGGCTCCGTTTGTTTCGCCGTAAAACATTTTTCGGAAAACGTTTTCCGGAAAATAACTCGTTTTACGCCTTTTGGTTGAGCCCCCGGAAAATGTTTTTCGGAAAATAACTCGTTTTCCGCTGTTTGGTTGTTTTCCGAAAAATGGAGAAAACGTTTTCGGGAAAACATTTTACGCCCTTTCTAAGTAAAACGACTTACTGACCTTGTCCTAAGTAAAACATTTTTCGAAAAATGATGCCCCTCATGTACAACTCATATTTCACAAGGTACAACATAATAATAATAATTAAAAAAAAATAAAAAAAATACCCCTACCCCACCCCATGCGTACCCCCACGCCCCACCCACCCCCCACCCCCCAATTTTTTTTTGTAAAGGCCTCCCCCACCACCGCCACATTTTTTATTTTATTTTTGTAAACGCCCCATCCACCCCCTGCCTACCCCACCCTCCCCCCCAATTTTTTTTTTTTGTAAATGCCCCCACCCACCCCTTGCCTACCCCCACCCACCCCCACCCCAAAAAAAAATTTTTTTGTAACCGCCCACCCAACCCCGCCTACCCTACCCCACCCCCCAAAAAAAAAAAAAAAAATTAATTTTTTGTAACCACCCCCACCCTCCCACCCAAAAAAAAAAAAATTTAATTTTTTTTTTTTGTAACCGCCCACCTCTACCCCCACCCACCCACCCCCAAAAAAATTTTTTTTTTTTTTTTGGTGGGGTAGGCAGGGAGTGGGTGGCGGTTACAAAAAAATTTTTTTTTTTTTTTTTGGGTGGGGGTGGTCGTGGGGTGGAGTAGGCGGGGGGTGGATGGGGTGATTACAAAAAATGATTAAAAAAAAATTTTTTTTAATAAAACATTTTATGCCCTTCCGAAAAATATTTTTCTTATCAAACACCCGAAAACATTTTACACCCTTTCTCTGTAAAACATTTTACGCCTTACCTCCGTAAAACATTTTACAGGAAAACATTTTTCGAAAAACGTTTTTTGAAAAACATTTTTCAGAAAATGTTTTACGTCGAAACAAACGGAGCCTTAAATTAACTGCATATCCCTAATTACTCCCTCCAAAAATTTGGGGGCCGAGGTTGATTTAGGTTAAATCACCGACTAACGACAGATAATAGACACCAGGGCCGGCCCAAGGGGTGGGTCAGAATGGGCGATCGCCCAGGGCCCACGCCAGCTAGGGGCACAAATTTTATGTCCTGTATATTGTATAACACTTGTATTTTTTATTAATATATATGAAATATTAGTGCAAAATAATTTAATAAGTAATGTTATGAGATAGAGTGAGTAAATATTAGTCTGTCCCAAATTAATGTTAGTTTATTTATTTTTTCGTATTGATTAAAGCGAGAAAAAAATATAACGAATAATTAAATAGAATAAAGTTATAAAAATTTGAACAACTAATGAACATATACTATACATTATTGTATTATACTATAATACTATTTTTAATGATATATAAATATATGTGTGTACCTATATAAAGTCATTAGGGCCCATTATTTAGTTTCGACCCGGGCCTACGAAACGCTAGGAACGGCCCTGATAGACACCCGCCGGCGATTTCATTTGATGACCTTCTCCCCCACCACAATATTCCATTCCATCCTCTCCACTACGCCGACAATACTACAGTTTGCCATATCCGCTCTCCTCTCTCTCTAACGTTCTATCTTTATATTTATCTCATCTTTCTCAATTGTACTAATTGAAACCCTAGTTCTATCATCTGTTTCTGTTTTCTGCTATGCATCATTGACTAGGTTTCTCTATAGTTCTGTGCTGTGATTATCTGATGCTCATTGATGTTTACAGAGGAAGGAGTTGTATTGATAGAGCTTTTGGATTCAACTGATTTATGTTATAGGGTTTGAATTTCAATTACTATGAATAATTTGCGAATTAGAACTGGTAAAACCTCTACTTTGAGCCCCTCTGCTTCGTGTGATTCACGTGCTCAGTCCACTCCAGAGATTGAAAAGAAGTATGTTCATCGTGTTTATGATGCAATTGCTCCCCATTTCAGCGCTACCCGGTTTGCCAAGTGGCCTAGAGTTGCCACTTTTTTGACTTCTATGCCTTTAGGGTCGGTTATATTGGATGCAGGCTGTGGTAATGGCAAGTACTTGGGATTGAATCCTGATTGTTTCTTTATTGGGTGTGATATAAGTGCTCCGCTTATCAATATTTGTGCGGATAGAGGGTACGAGGTTCTGGTTGCTGATGCTGTTAATCTTCCTTATCGGACCGATTATGGTGATGCAGCTATTTCTATTGCAGTTTTGCATCACTTAAGTACGGAGTATAGGAGGAAAGAAGCCATTGAGGAGTTACTTAGAGTTGTCAAAAAGGGTGGTCTTGTTTTGATTACTGTTTGGGCTGTTGAACAAGAGGATAGATCATTGCTTAACAAATGGACTCCACTTACGGAGAAGTATGTAACAGAGTGGGTAGGGCCTGGCAGCCCTCGAGGTAGCCCCCGTCTTCGCAGCCCTTCACCCATCACCCTAGAAAGTATCCCAGAGATTCATGAAAGCGGCTTAAAGGAGCACCTTGATGATTCTATGGTTACAAATTCTAGTCAAAAGTCGCAGGCAACCTCTCATGGCAAAGATGATTTAGAGGCTATTAGTAATGGAGATAAGGCCGATAATCAGCAGGAATATTTTGTCCCATGGCACTTACCTTATCATCGCGCTGAAGTAAGTGGGTCATCTGCTGGCGCTGTTGCAAATGGTCTGGCTAGAAAAGATGATAAAAAGGGTACAATTGTGTACAACAGATACTACCATGTGTTTGGCGAAGGCGAGCTTGAAAGGTAATGTGGATGTGTGCGTGCTTTTCTTCCCTAAGCTTTTTTTCTTATAATCCATTTGCTCAAAATGAAGTCTGTTGTCATATCAATTCTATGTTGCTATGTATGCATATATAACTGAGTTACTGATATGCAGTTGTTAGTATTTCTGATAGGTCTTGTTTGGTCAATATGTCAATCCTCTAAATTACATTATTATTTCAGATAGTGATTTAAGTGAATTCCCTGTTGTTGCATCTTAGGTGGATTAGACTTGATTAATCTCCTGGTGTTGAAAAGGTCGTAAATATGTTTCCCCGAGAGCCAAAATACAGGATATTAGCTCTAAGTAATGTGGTCTTTGGATTGCTCGTTTGAACCATTATGTAAAAAGGAAAATCTCAACCTCAAGTGCAATTGATAATAAAGTGGAAGCAAAGTGTCTGCTCGAATGATCGTTCACTTAAAGGGGCTCCTAATCGCAAATAGAAAACCTATCAATTTTGACCCCTTTATCTTTTTAACAACTTGCACTATACTATGGTTTTGACCATCAGTTGAGTCATTTATATATCATATGTAACTTTCCATCCCTAATATTATCTAGACCCCTTCCAACAAAATCCTGCTTTGCCGCTGGGCAGCAGAAGGTAGAGGGTCTGAGGGGTAATGCAACCTGACTCTCACCAGTTTATCAGATGTTCCCTATAAGGTTTATGAAGAAATTAGGATTTGTATTACTTATGCCCTATACAGTTCTTCACTTTCTTTTCAAATAATGTTACGATATTCATTTTTATCTATCATCTCTCAAGAGAATCCTTTCATACTATGCGGGTGAAATAAAGTACGGTCTCATTCCTGTTTTTGTAATATGGCCGGTTTGGAAAGTGATTTGGTTATACATAACCAAGAATCTAGATGGATAAGATACAGAGCTGAGAGAGCAAAAATGGAGCTGGAATTTTGCTTGAGGCATACAAGGATGGATACAAGGAGGGATAGAGAGGTCCTGGGCATGATAAATGCACATAAAGGGTTGGAGAAAAACAACAACAATTGACTACACTCAGATGGAGACGAGAGTGAGGATGTAAAGAAAGATTTAATGATTACCCGTCACGAAGCTGCAAATTTTGGTAGCACTAGTTTAAGGAAAATAACTTGGTGTATTTTGCTTTATGGAGCATCTATACAGGAACTCATAGGATCTTCCAGGATTGATCTCTCCCATGCGCATGCTTTGTTATTTTGGTTTGACGGTTTTAACCTTGTAACATGTGTTTCTATCCCATGCCCTCATTCCCTGCCTTTGTAACGATTTGGAAAGTATTCGGTAAGTGATTTGGTTATACATAACCAAGAATCTAGATGGATAAGATACATGATTGAGAGAGAAAAAATGGAGCTGGAATTTTGATTGAGACATACCAGGATAGATACAACAACAATCGACTACACTCAGCAGGAGACGAGAGTGAGGATGTAAAGAAAGATTTAATGATTGCCCCGGAGTTGCAAAATTTGGTAGCACTAGTTTTAGGAAAATAACTCTGTGTATTTTGCTCTATGGAGCATCTATACAGGAACTCATAGGATCTTCCGGGATTGATCTCTCCCATGCGCCTGTTTTGTTATTTTGGTTTGACGGTTTTAACCTTGTAACACGTGTTTCTAACGTTTGAAACCCTCATCACTGATACTCCTGCCTTCCCGAAATGAACTTGCTACTTTTTTTGTTGTCAGCACGAAGGTACTTTAAACAATAAATTTAGGCTATTTAGTTATCCTAATGAACATCTAAAAATTGTTATTGATAGTATTTGTAATGGTGTGTCAATAACAAGTTTTGAATTTTCATTAGGATAATTAAATTAACCTAAATTTATTGCTCAAAGTACCTTCGTAGCAACAAAAAAAAAAAGTGGGAAAATCATTTCGGGATGGAGGGAGTATGCTACTGTGGGGTATACGTTAGAGTGTGGATTTTCCATACCCTTAGTTTTCTTTCTTTAATAATGACTTTGGTTCTAAATGAATCTCATGTTTACAATTGGAAATTTAGAAAACCAGAGGACAACAAATTCATTTAAAGATAATGACACAACTTTGGATCACAGTAACCCAAACTTTTTGTTATTAGGAAGTGAAGAGCTTGGTATTCTGCTGTCTATTGTTGGGTGTGTTTTAGTGATTATCGAGCATGGTGATGGATATATCATCTCTATGTAACCTTACCATAGTTTTAGATCTCTCTCTGGTATTCTGTGCTTGCTGACTATAAAACATACACTTTCTTTGTAGAACTTCAACACTTTTGGTTTAAATCATATATTTTTGGATATTAACTTGGATGGATTTATAAAGGGACCCTTTATTTGATGAAAATGAGTGGTTCGTAGGTTCACCTTATATAAGAACGGGTCCCTTTGGGGGCATCCGATAAAATTGAAACAAGACGTTTTATAAGCACGGAAACAAAGAGACCCTTTATTTGATGAAAATGAGTGGATTACAAAGGATTCATAATTGGGACACGAGCTAAGATCATTCCATTTCCCCCTTGTGCCATGCATAAACCAAGCCAACACCTTAAATAAGCACGGAAATAAAAGTTTCTATTGATACAGATATACCCTATTCTTGTTGCCTGATTGTCTATTACCATAAAACTACAAGATGTTACATTTTGTGAATTTTCATGTTGCCAAATTTATTATCCTTCCTTTGCCAATTGTCACTAACAAAGCCATCCATATTTTTTTTCCCAGGCTGGTGTCGGGGATGGAAAATGCAGTTGTTGTTGATAGATTTTATGACAAATCAAACTGGTGCATTATTCTTGAGAAAACTTTATAACAAGCCTGCCTGCCTGCCATGCATACTGTAAGTCTGTAAGAAGACGTGCAGTATATGGAGTGCAACAATTGATACAATTTGGTTCAGTTTTGCTTGGTGTAAGCTGTACTGGCGTGTAAGGGAAACGCCTATTGTTGTGATGGAGACATTTTACCTGGCTGGCTATCTAGCAAGAACAGCTTCTTTGTATCGATGCTCACTTGCTGGTCCCTTTTTTTCTTCGTATTTTTTTTTTTTTTTTGGCTTTAGACTCGTTTTTTGTGTGTTGTGATGTTCCCTATTTCAGTATTTGTATAATGCCACAATCTAGAAAGATTTTGTTGGTTGCAATATTCATGAAAGAACCTTCCTAAGTAGGTACTTAATTGAATTAGATGTTTTTTTTTTTTTGTTGTTGGAGGGGATTTTGCGTTGTAATTCCGAGAAGCATCAAAAAAATCTCTCAGGAATTGTATACCTATGCTGTGACGTTTGTATCACAAAACAGCAAGGTGAGCGGTGACGTTGTCAAGTCTTTTTAAGTAGTAGCACGAGGAGAGGCGAGGAGAGGAGGGACCAATACATATTGATTGGCCTGGCCTGGCCTGGCCTGGCATGGCATGGGGACCGCAAACTACTCCTACGGCCGCTCCAGGTTCCACAAATACAAATTTAATCTCCATTATCCACCTTCAAATAGCGCTCATATGGCTCACATCCAATTGGGTGCATGAGCACCGGCGAAAAGGGACCATGTGAGCGATTACAATTCCCCTGGCCTGGTACACGCATGACTGAAAAAATATGAGACCCTCTAAATTTTTGGGCTTTGTGCAATTGAGCTCCTTGCACACTCTCAAAATCGGGCCTTCGTAACAACAGATGTTAGATGGTAGTTACAAATCCATACGCTGAAGTCATAATTATCTTAGCCCCACAAGGTAGCAAAGTCAAACACATTGATCTAAAAAAAGAAAGCTCATGATCCCCACCTAAATGTCAAATTGCCAAAGATGCCATAATTTTAGGTATTGCCCAATCCCAATTCCTTAGCCCCACTCCACCACCCACCCAGCCACCTTTACATGTATTCATACAAAATAGCCCCATTATACTATATATATTCACAAACAAAGGTTGTAAACAGTTGAGATTAGAGTGTCTGTATTTAGTAATAATAATGATGTCAATGAAGCCAGGTTCAAGCCTAGCAGAAGTATATACTCCCTCCGTCCCGAGCCGAAGCTTCCCATTTTGCCATTTTGAGTGTCCTGTTAAAAGCTTTCACTTTCCTTTT
This sequence comes from Adenophora triphylla var. japonica, assembly GCA_022495995.1. Classification (NCBI taxonomy): domain Eukaryota; kingdom Viridiplantae; phylum Streptophyta; class Magnoliopsida; order Asterales; family Campanulaceae; genus Adenophora; species Adenophora triphylla. The sequence continues at coordinate 250,587 of JAFEMH010000820.1, read as the reverse complement.
TTGGCAAAGAACCTTTACTATTTCCTTCACTCATTCTCTCTCCTAATTCACTATTACACTCACAACACTTTTCAAATTTACTATTTTCTCCACTCATTCTCTCTTCTATTTTCAAATTATACTCACAACATTTTTTCTTCTCACCCATTTTCTTAATTTGCGTGCAATGCCAAAAGTGGAAAGCTTATGTTGGAACGAAGGGAGTATATGTTGGGTTTAATGTCTTTTAAAGATTGGGAACGCCTAGTCATTCATGAGTCAGTACAAGTAAATTAAGTAATTCTAGGACCTTGGGTTGTGACCCGTGGTAAAAGGCACGACCGGGAAATTGAACAGCGACACGACCGTGCTAGGTAAAGGGCACGACCCGTTTCACCGGAGAAGGTGTTTTTTGGTTCAATCCTAGCACGATTGTGCCGGCGTATTTTGGGCCTGGGCCAGCCGATCTCACACAGGATTTTAGGAAAATCCTGCAGAATTAGAAATAGGGTGTATAAATACTCTCCTTCCCTATATTTCATAAGTTTCATTGCTCATTTGTTTTTATCGATTAGAGTTTGAACAGTAAAGAATTCTTGTGATCAAGAATTCGTACAACATAATTAGAATTTATAATCTGTGATTTTTCTAATTGAAAATAATATTCTCTCCATCTGTCCGTGAAATTAGTCAAGTTGGTGAATCACGTATATCGTTGTGTTGTGTGATTGCTATTTTCTATTGACTCCCTTTTAACAAATTGGCATCATGGCTGATTGGTTGAGAAAGGTATAGGGGTATTCCGATACTTAAGAAGATAGGATCAGGAATAGAATCACTGATTGACAAATTCAATGAAAAGAATAGTTTTAGTCTTTGGCAAATCAAAATGAAAGCCCTATTGAGAGACAAGGGTTGTGAGCTCTAGTGGCTCCTGCAATAAGGGATCAGAAAGATCTAAAGGACAAATCAGAAGCCGTTCTCACAGGTGTTGTTGCGGCTGCAACAACAGAAGGTTCGAAGAAGGACAAGAAGGCAACTGATAAGGAAGCAGCAGATCTGATCGCTATAGGTGACAGGGCTCACTCCAAAATCATAAGGTGTCGAGATGATGAAATTATAGCGGATATTGCAGAAATCGATTCTGGAGGTGTTTTTTTACTTGCGTTGGAAGACATATTTTTGACACTATCATTGACCAACAAGTTGTATCTGAAACAAAAGTCGTATTCTCTTTCATTGAAATAAGGTACGCCCATTAATGATCACCTAAATAGATTTACATCTTTGTTACTTGAACTGCGTAATATAGATGATAAAGTAGAGGATGAGGATGTTGCACTAGTATTTCTTGTTTCATTGCCTTTATCATATGAGCACTATGTTGACTCTATTATCAATGGTAAGGAGACGATCACTTTGGAGGAAGTGAAAACTTCGCTCAAAATTAGAGAGTTGCGTCAAAAGGCAAGTGGTAATAGTAGTACAGATAACCGGTCAGTAAGTTTAGTTGTGGAAGGCAGCAGGGGTTCTGGCAGTAAGAAAAAGAAGAAAGCTCCTGTCAAAAAGGGTCTGAAACCTGGGGATATTTGTAACTATTGCAAGGAGAAGGGACATTGGAAGACTAATTGTCCTAGAAAGAAGCGAGGCGGGCCTCCTGCCCGTTCTGAGGCTACTGCTGCTATGGTAAACAGTAGCAGTTCTGATGATGATTTTTCTCTAGTAACAAAAGAATATGCACGACAGTTAGATGCGTTGATTCTTGACTCTGGAGCTTATTACCATATTAGTCCGAGTATATAGTGGTTTACAACTTATGAGCATTTGGATGGGGGGATAATATTTGTATGGCCAACATTGTTGCTTGTAAGGTAGTTGGTATTGGCTCTATCAAGCTACAGACTCATGATGGTAAGTTTTCCACTTTGAACGATGTGAGACACGTTCCACTTATGACAAAGAATCTGATTTCTCTTTGTTAGCTAGACGACAAGAGTACAGTTTCAAGGAAATGGGTGGATGGGTTTGTGTTTGAAAGGGTTCTGAAGTGGTTCTCAGAGGCCTTAAGCGGGGATCCTTGTATTTCCTCCAATGTAGAACGCTTTCTGGGAGTTTTGGTTGCATCATCTGAGGTGGTCAAATAGGATATGACAAAGTTGTGGCATATTAGGCTTGGGAACATGAGCACAAGAGGGATGCAGATACTGGTGAATCATGGTCTTCTTTGTGGACATAAGGTTAATGACCTTAAGTTTTGTGAGCATTGTGTACTTGGGAAGATGCAACGAAGCAAGTTTCCAAAGGGTGTTCATAGAACGAAGGGTACTCTGGATTACGTCCACTCGAATTGTTGGGGACCTTCACGTCAGGAATCATTGAGGGGTCACAGGTATTTCTTGTCTATAATTGATGACTACTTGAGGAACACTTGAATTATTATTATGAAGCACAATAGAGAGGATCTCACAAATTTCAGGCATTAGAAGATATTAGTGGAGAATCAGACAGGGAAGAAGATCAAGAGACTCCGGACATATAATGGGTTGGAGTTTTGCATTACTGAGTTCGATGAATTATGTAAAGAAGTGAGGATTTCTATACATCTCACTATCAGGGGTACACCACAGCAGAATTGTGTCGAATAGTGCATGAATCTTAAGCAAGGTGCATGCTCTCCAATGCAGGGTTGTCTAAGCGGTTATGGGCAGAAGCGGTTAGTACAACGTGTTACTTGTTAAATTGTTGACCTCACACAGGTATCAACCTCAAAGTTCCTAATAAGGTATGGTCAAGTAAACCTGTTGATTATTCTAATTTAAGATCTTTTGGTTGTACTGCTTATTATCATGTGGATGATGGAAAGTTAGAGTCGAGAGTCAGAAAATGAGTTTTCATGGGTTATGAGAATGGTATCAAGGGATACAAAATTTGGTCTTCATCTGAGGGTAGGGTTATTATAAGCAGGAATGTTGTCTTTGATGAAAATTAAGTGCTTAATCCTATTATGAGATATGTGATTGTACAAGGTGTTGGTACTTTAAAATCTACTACTTTCATCCTTGTGTATGTCAACAACGTCATCATTACCGGCTCCTCATCCTCATCAGTCTCGTACGTGATTGATAGCATTTGTGCTATATTTGATAGTCGTCGGCTTGGTGATTTGAGTTATTTCTTAGGTCTTGAGGTCTCTCGCACAGACGCCGTTCTTCACCTTCCACAAACATAATATGTTTTAGATCTTCTTGATCATTTCAACATGCTTAACTGCAATCCAACTTCTGCTCCCACTATCCATCACTCTCGTCTTTCCAGTAGTGATGGTGACCCACTACCTGATCCTACCACATTCCATAGTCCCATTGAAGGTCTCAATATCTTACATTGACATGACCTGATATAGCCTTCTTGGTTAATCAAGTGTGTCAGTTTATGCATCAGCCAAAGGCTACGGATTTAGTGGCAGATAATAAGAGGATTATCCGGGTCATCAGAGGGATGACAAATTTTGGTTTGACATTTTCTCGGTCTCCAAAATTTTCCATTTTTGCCTATTTCGATGCCGATTAGGCTGGAGATCCCGACGATCATCGGTCTACTACTGGCGCTTGCATTTTTATCAGTCCTAATCTTGTCTCTTGGACCACAAAAAAGCAATCTACAGTTTCCCGTTCGAGTAGTGAAGCAGAATATCGTGCACTTGACCCAACCACAGCGGAGCTTCGGTGGTTCTCGTATCTCTTTTGAGAATTTCACATTCCACTTACTTCTCCATCTTTATTATGTGATAATATCTTATCGCTTCATATTGTTGGTGTAATGCCCTAGGCTTTAGTTATGTTTAGCTGAAAACCGTTGTGTATCATCTTTATCGTTTATATTTATTATTTGATTATTATATAGTTTGCATATTTATTGTAATAATCTCCGTCCCTGATTATTAAGAGAATAATTAGTATAATTGTCAATGGATAATCATATGATGATTATATGCATAGAGATGCACATTGAAATTATGGGTACTTGTTAGAGAACAAGTGACTGGACTTGACCCGTATGAGATTTATGTCATGGTCAAATGTCATAATTAAAATCTCATATGGTCACTTCATTTAGTCCCTAGACCTGAGATTATCATGACCTTACATATGATGAAAGTCATGTTTGATTTTAGTCAACGATATCTTAACACGATATTTATAAAGGCTATCTTTGGCATGATCGGATTCATGATGGGAAGGATGATAAGTCAAGATGGAATTTGTCCCTCAAAAGAGAGATGTTTTGCTTGGGCCCCTCGATGAGTGATAATGATGAAAGCGTGTGGCCACACCCCAATATGATTGGACTATCATTATACTCAAGATCGAGAAAGCATTGAACAAATACAAGTTGACGTGGACCCTGACTTGTGTTCAATATAACATCGTGAGACAAAGGGAGAAATGGAAGTGTACCATTGGAAACGTGAACTCTTACGTTATATTATTTGGGTAGACATAATGGCTTGCTGGAGTCCGCTTATGTCTTATGGGATTCGATATGATCGAACTCATTGCCAACATAATATAATCCTATTGGGTCACACACAACTAGAATGAATTGGTTAAACCAAAGGAAGAATGATTGAGAGTTCCTGCATATGGCAACTTATGTCACGCGACATAACTAGCCACTGGCTAGTTATGTCACGCGACATAACTAGCCACTGGCTAAGTATGTCACGCGACATAAATAGCCACAGACGCGTTTTTGACAGCCTGTTCTCCTAATTCGATTAGGAAACATATTTACACTAAAGTAGTATAAATATGTGAGGTCTGTCAACCCTAAAGTCTGGCCGAATTTTCAAGAAAGAAAAACACATAAAGGTTTCTCAATATTCTTCCATAGGTTTTGATCTAGCAATCATCAAGAAATCGTTCTTGGTTCATTCTTACGTGTGGATACAACAATAGAGGGTCTTCGCTCGTTTCACGATCAAGGCCTAGAGTTCCAATCTGAAGATCCAAAGGAGTTGAAGATTCGAAGATTTGAAGATCAAAAGTTTGTGATTACGAATCACATAATTATTCGTTCGATAGCTCAAGACCGGAAAGCAATTTAGGTTGGTAAATTCTATCTCATAGCAATTCAATTTAATCGTATAGAACGGATCTTAGGGCTTGGGTTTTGTGTTAATTTTATGCTTAATTCCGCTGCGCATGGATCCATAAAACCCAACAGTGGTATCAGAGCCCCGTTCGTATGGTTAAGTTTGAATTAACATGCTAGATTTAAGATATAAATTGTTTATATGCTTATTGCATGTTTTTGTATGCGATAGAATTTTGATTGTTTATGTGAAACAATATGAAAATCGTTTTTGAATTATGTTGAATTAAATATGTAAAAGGGTTGTTTTATATGATTTAATTGCATATAATCTGAATTGATTGAAATCTGGAAATCCTGCGAACTGGCTACCTATGTCGTGCGACATAGTAGGCCACATGTGGAAATCTGGTTATCTGGCTAGTTATGTCACGCGACATAACTAGCCACTGGCTAGTTATGTCACGCGACATAATAAGCCAAATCAAGCGTAACCGGTTTGTTTAATTTTTCTGCTAATCTATGATTGTGTTTACAATCTGATATGTTTATATGATAATCTGGATGCTATAAAGTTAAGTTTATAAGGCTATGCTAGATTGTTTCATTGTTTATGCATGCTTAGTTGATTAAAATATGATTTTAATAATTATTGCGATGCATGAATTATTTGTTCTTAAGTGTTAAGAATTTTATTAGATGTTTAGTTGAAACATTGAATTGTGATTTCCTAAAATGTTTAGTTGAAACATTGCATTATAGTTTCCTAATATGTTTAGATTTAGACATTGTAAATTTTGGATTTTATGATTGTTTATGGAAACAAGTCATAATTACGCGAAATTTTAAAAGGAAACTAATTGTTTATAAAAGGTAGTGATTATGTTGCCAAATCAGAGTTGATTTCTAATTGTGCATGACTAGGAGAGTTCTGTCTAAGGAAGAGTTGGTACTTAAGTAGTCCTTGTGGCTCACCTATCTTCCTGGGAACTTACCTGGTGCATGATTATGACTATCTTTGCTGATATGCTTATAATCTACCTTAAAGAACCTTCATTTAACTTTTAAGTTCTTTTATGCCAATTCATGATTAAAACACTTGAGACCATTCGGATAGTTTTGGGTGGGCTTGCCATAGCAAGGTACTTTGATTCTATTCCGTTTGCGAGCAAGATGAGGAAATGGTGGTTCCTATACGTTTAATATGAATGAGCTTAATTGGGTTATCAAAATAGTTTTGGACCCAAGGCATAAGATGAGATTAAAATATGCTTAGACATATGATGTCTTAAATAAATCTCATAAAAGATCCTGAGAGTCATATACGATATGATTGATGTTTTCTACCTAATTAGTTTAATCTTGAGCGGTGCGCCATAGCGTACTTGAGATTAAATTAAAGTTGGATCTTAGCCCATTAAATGCATATTATGCTTATTTGCATTGGAAGGTGTATGATTTAGTGGGAGTATTTGTAAAATACATTATTTGCTCTTAGATGATAAATGTGTTGATATTGATATGTTTTCGTATAATTTGTATATTTTGTTGTAGAAATAGCATTACATAATGATAATTGCGATTCGTCCTTATGAAGGACAAAATTCGAAAAGAACGGTACAAGTTATTCTGATTTGATCAGACGCTCAAGAATTGTTCTTAGGCAAATGTGTACGTTCTTGACGAATCCGTTCCTACTAAACCCATTGCAAATGTTGCAAAGGGAAAATAAGGAAGCAACATTAGAAACATATTGATGATTCTGACAATATTGCTTACCTTGTATTTGCCACCATGTTTAAAGGCTCTTATGAAGAACCTTGAGCACATGATAACTATTCTTTTGTTCTAGCATAACGCAAAAGGAAATGTTCCAAATGCGAGCTAGGCAAAAGATGTGTGTTGTGGTGAAGGCTCTTAATTCATATGATGAAAGAAGGAGCAATCCGCAAATTGTGTTAATGGTTAACACAAGAAAGGGTTCACAAAGGAAGGAAAAGTAGGTAAAGCAAAAGTTGCTAAACCTAAGGCAAAAGTTGCAAAGCCGAAGAGGCTAAAACCAAAGTGTCTCAAAAGGATGCAGCTTCTTTGTCCATTACAATAAGATTGTCATTGAAAGCAAAGTTGCAAGGCTTATTAGGAAGGCCTAAAAGGTGAAGAAAGGCAATATGATTGCTACTACTTCAAGTATCTATATGATAGATATTTTCCTTTCGAATTCTTGTTCTTGGGTATATGATACCGGATTGGATCTCACATTTGTTTAAATGTGCAAGGAATAAAGAATAGAAAGCTACTCAAAGAAGGTAAATTAAACCTATGCGTGGGAATGGAGCAAGAGTTGCTACATTAACCATAAGTCACTTTACCTTGTGAAGTAGTACTTGTTTTGAACAAGTATGACTACGTTCCGAATTTGAGTAGGAATGTTATTTCCGTTTCTTAAATGGATGATGAAGGATATAATTTTCTTATTTTAAATAAGAAGTTTTATATTTATTTAATGATATGCCTTATTGTATTGCATATGTCATTGAATGGTCTTCATATCCTGGAAGATGAGAAACAAAATAATGTTGAAGATATCTATAATATAAATGGAAATCTAAACCGAACAATATGAACAACGCGTTCATATGGCATTGCCGGATTGGTCAGATAAATAAGAAACATATATCTAAACTCCATTAACATGGACTTTTAGACTCATATGACCATGAATCATTTGAGGAATGTGGATCTTATTTATTGGGATTATCGACCAAATCACCCTACACTAAAGTAGTGGGAGGGCTAGTGACTTATTGGTCATTATACATGAGATGTATGTGGACTATTAAGCAGCATTGCTAGGGGAAGATTTTGGTATTTCATCATATTTCACTAAAGACTTATCTAGATATGACTATGTCTATCTGATGAAGTCCAAAGGTGAATCGTTTGAGATGTTTCGAACATTTCAAGATGAAGTGCAAAACAAACTTGGCAAAACTATTAAGTACTTCGATTAGATCGAGGTGGTGAATATTTGAGCCAAGAGTTTGACAATCATCTCAAAACTATGAAATCGTTTCAAAGTTGACTCCACCCGGAACACCACATTGTATGGTGTGTCTATAGGAGGAAGTGAACCTTGTAGGACATGGTTCATTCGATGATGTGTCAAGTTGACTTTCCTAATTCCTTTTGAGGATATGCATTAGAAATAATGCGGTTACACTGAATTGAGTCCCTACTAAATCGGTTCCTATGGCCCCACATGAGATGTGGCATGGAAGAAAACTTAGTTTGTCTTTCATGAAGATTTGGGGTTGCGAATCTTATGTAAAGAGACTTGTCTCTTATAAGTTAGCACCAAATTTGACAAAGTTATTTTCGGAAATTAATCTTACAACCGCAAAGAGAACAAAACGTTTGTTGCTCTACATGATTTGTTTCTTGAGAAATAGTTTCTCAATAAAGAATCTAGTGGGAGAAAATTAATATTGTAGAGAGTTCAAGAACCCGAAAATAATATGGAACCAAGAGTAGAGACGGAACCAAGTTCACAAAGGAGTTGTGGAACCGGTTCAAGATGCACAAGTCCATCGTAGATCGGATAGGTTACGATCCGAACTCAAGAAATATTGATTTCTCGTATCGGAAAGTAATAAAATGGAAGTCATTGAGAATGACAATCCTACTTCCTATCTTGAGGCGATGTCCACTCCTAATTTGGATAAATGGTTAGGAACCATGGAATCCGAATTACAATCCATGTTTGACAATCAAGTTTGGAACTTGATTGGGCTACCTGAAGGTGTAAAAACTAAAGGGTGCAAGTAGGTCTTCAAAGACCGACATGGATGTGAAGGTTTATACTTTCATGACTAAGGATTGTAACAAAGGGATTTAGGCAAATTCATAGTATTGACTATGTTGAAACCTTTTTTGCCAGTTACAATGTCGAAGTCTGTTAGATTTTCAATTGCCATTATCACATATTGTGACTATGTGATATGACAAATGGATGTCAAACGACTTTCTTTAAATGGAAAGATTATTAAGGATGTGTAGAGTACACAACCCGAATAGTTTGTCGATCCAAGAAACTCTAATAAAGTATGCATGTTGCAAAGATCCATGAGATGGGTTGAAGCAAGCTTCAAGGAATTGGAATCTTTGTTTTGATGAATTGGTCAAAGAGTTTGACTTCATCAAAGAACAAAGATAAATCTTGTGTATACATGAAATTCAGTGGGAGCGTAGTATTATTTCTATTGTTTTATTACAATGATATCTTACTCATTGGAAAAACAAGTTTCGACACTTAAGACTGTTAAGTCTTGGTCAAGGAAAGGTTTCTCAATGAAAGATATGGGTGAAGCCGCTTACATCTTTGGCATCAAGGTCTATAGAGATAGATCTATAAGGATAAATTGGTTTGAGTCAAAATGTTCACATTGACAAGGTTCTTAGAAAAGTCTAAGAAAGGTAACTTGTCAATGGATCATGGTACTTCTCTTAGCAATATTCATTGTCTTATGACAACTGATGAGCAAAAAGGGAAATGAATGAAGTTCCATATGCTTCGGCATTTGGATCTGTCATGTATGCCATAATTTGTACTAGACCCGGCGTCTCATATGCTCTAAGCATGATGAGTCGATACCAATCTAATCCTGATATAAACCATTGGATGGCAGTCAAGATGATCCTTAAGTACTTAAGAAGAACTAAGGATACGTTCTTGGGATTTGAAAGATTGGAAGTTTAATCTTGTTGTAAGGGTTACATAGGTGCTAGCTTCCAAACTGACAAAGTTATTTTAAAATCGCAATTAGGATTTGTGTTTATGCTTATAAGAGGTGCAAGCTTTTGATTGAAAAGTTCCAAGCGTAAATTGTAGCCAATTCTACTACTAAGGCCAAATGTTAGCAACATATGATGTAGCTAAAAGTAGGCGGTTTGGATCAAAAGTTCGCTTAGTGTTTTGGAAATGTTCCAAGTATCACTTATCGATGAAACTTTTGTTATGACTATAGTGGTGCCACTTGTGCAAACAATGGAACCAAGGTCACAACAGCGATCCAAACACTCACTTAGACGTTCTTCGAGGAATTCATAAAGAATGAGAAGACGTTAAGATATATAAAATATCAACCGATGATGACATAAGGGATTCACTAACAAAGACCCTCGCATAGGCAGAAGCATGGTGGGCATGTTAGATCCATGAGTATTCGATACATAAATGGAGCCTAGTGCAAGTGGGAGACTGTTGGTGTAATGCCCTAGGCTTTAGTTATGTTTAGCTGAAAACCGTTGTGTATCATCTTTATCGTTTATATTTATTATTTGATTATTATATAGTTTGCATATTTATTGTAATAATCTCCGTCCCTGATTATTAAGAGAATAATTAGTATAATTGTCAATGGATAATCATATGATGATTATATGCATAGAGATGCACATTGAAATTATGGGTACTTGTTAGAGAACAAGTGACTGGACTTGACCCGTATGAGATTTATGTCATGGTCAAATGTCATAATTAAAATCTCATATGGTCACTTCATTTAGTCCCTAGACCTGAGATTATCATGACCTTACATATGATGAAAGTCATGTTTGATTTTAGTCAACGATATCTTAACACGATATTTATAAAGGCTATCTTTGGCATGATCGGATTCATGATGGGAAGGATGATAAGTCAAGATGGAATTTGTCCCTCAAAAGAGAGATGTTTTGCTTGGGCCCCTCGATGAGTGATAATGATGAAAGCGTGTGGCCACACCCCAATATGATTGGACTATCATTATACTCAAGATCGAGAAAGCATTGAACAAATACAAGTTGACGTGGACCATGACTTGTGTTCAATATAACATCGTGAGACAAAGGGAGAAATGGAAGTGTACCATTGGAAACGTGAACTCTTACGTTATATTATTTGGGTAGACATAATGGCTTGCTAGAGTCCGCTTATGTCTTATGGGATTCGATATGATCGAACTCATTGCCAACATAATATAATCCTATTGGGTCACACACAACTAGAATGAATTGGTTAAACCAAAGAAAGAATGATTGAGAGTTCCTGCATATGGCAACTTATGTCACGCGACATAACTAGCCACTGGCTAGTTATGTCACGCGACATAAATAGCCACAGACGCGTTTTTGACAGCCTGTTCTCCTAATTCGATTAGGAAACATATTTACACTAAAGTAGTATAAATATGTGAGGTCTGTCAACCCTAAAGTCTGGCCGAATTTTCAAGAAAGAAAAACACATAAAGGTTTCTCAATATTCTTCCATAGGTTTTGATCTAGCAATCATCAAGAAATCGTTCTTGGTTCATTCTTACGTGTGGATACAACAATTGAGGGTCTTCGCTCGTTTCACGATCAAGGCCTAGAGTTCCAATCTGAAGATCCAAAGGAGTTGAAGATTCGAAGATTTGAAGATCAAAAGTTTGTGATTACGAATAACATAATTATCCGTTCGATAGCTCAAGACCGGAAAGCAATTTAGGTTGGTAAATTCTATCTCATAGCAATTCAATTTAATCGTATAGAACGGATCTTAGGGCTTGGGTTTTGTGTTAGTTTTATGCTTAATTCCGTTGCGCATGGATCCATAAAACCCAACACATATGACTCGTAGCCCGATTTGCCATGCTCGAACTCGTCATATATTGATTATGATTTCATTCGAGAAGATTTTCCTTTCCAATCACACTTTTGACGAGGTGTTGATTGAAGAGGCTTCTCATCGATATTATCCTCAATTAAATCTCACATTCCAGCAATTTTATGATGAAGAAAATCTCCCTTGGCCTTTTTTATATTCAACAAGTGAAAAAGATGTTTTTGTCGATTAGGACAAACCTCCATTATATGATGAAGAGTTTGAAAGTCCTCATGTGCATATTCGTGATTCATCCAATCTTTTATTTGATGATTATTCAATAAAAGAAGAGAGCAAAATATTTAGTCCTCAAGCGATTAAAGTTGTCAAGGTGATTTCTACATACTTCTACAATGATAATAATTATCATATTTCATTTCCCCCGAAAATTGACAATTTATGTAATTTTGGCTAAGATGTGGTGGTGTGAAGAAGGGATAATAATTGGTGTTCACCATCAACTATTTCCAATCACTCAAGAGATAGAGTTGAAGAACGTGATATTTCTTATCTTTGAGTTGCATTGGGGATTATACGTCACTTCAAAATTTGAGAACAAATTTTATCCAACAAAGGGAGAATGATACGGGAAACAATCATTCATATATCCTTGGGGTTCATTATAGGTGGAGTGGGGTTTTTGGTTCAAGAAACTATTGAAAATAAGGGTTTGATGATGTTGTCCAAAATAATAAAGAACCATATTTTGGGTTCACCTTAAGGGCATTCTGGTAATTATACCTAAACTTCCAGAAGCCGAATTATATATCCCCGAAAATATCTTCGAGCCTAGTTTGAAATGCACTTTTCGAATCGTCTTTCGGATTTTTTTAGAATAAGTTACGACCATTTTACCAAGGTTGCGCACGTGTACATGTACATCCGAACATCCGAATTTGACAAAGACTTTTGGTTTTTCATATTTCTAAGCCTTCTTATCTATTTATAATTAATATATAGTTTATCCTAACTTGGAGGGTTATTCCAAGTTTTCTGTAAATATCCTACTTTTTCAATGGTAATGGGAGAGAGTTGAATTATATAAAAGTATACAATCTTAGACTTATTTAGAAGATGAATTTCTTCTAGTTTATCTTATCCCTTAGGTTGGGTACCTTAGTGCGGTGATTTTAACTCATATTTTTAGGTGAATTTCTTTAAATATTGAGTTGTTTACCCTAGGAGTGTTCAGTTGTAATTATTCCTATGTCTTCTCCACTTCTCCGACATCAGTCTCATTCGTGGGTCTCATCAAGTTTGACAAAAGTCAATACGTATATACATTTTTGTTATACCAGGAAGCAAATTGATGTTTTGGTGAATTCAAATTATGGATGAAGTCCATAGTTCTAATACCTCAAACTTTGACATCTAAGTCTCTTTAATGTCAATAATGAAATGGGTTTGGTTGCAATCCACATGGGTAAAAGAAGAAAACTATCCCTTTTGTTGGTCATGTAAAAGACTTTGATATTCCATCTCATATGAGAATGAGAAAGTAAGTTGAAGTGCCTTAAATTTATGAGCACTTAATGAGCCCTTTTTCAAGTATCATGTTAGCTGGCTTGAACCGCAATACCATACGCGAGCTCGCTCGCTCGGATCGGCTTCGTGCTTACGGGCACGAGAGTGGATGTTTGGGCAAATTGGTTCAGTTCGGGGCAATCATTTCTTTTTAATCAGAGTTTATTTGAGGTTTACATTTTTTTATAGGAGGAAACTGATCTGGATACTTGTCTCGCACATGACTAGAAGTCTCGCATGAGACATCATCCCAACAAAGCGAGAAGTTTGAAGTCTCGCATGAGACATCGTCCCAACAAAACGAGAAGTTTGATATGGGGACTTGTTAAGTACGAGATAAGTAGTCTTGCACGAGACACATCAGTTTTCTGACGAAAATTTTTACTGCATGTGGTTTCTTTATCTGCAAGATTAGGGTTAGGTTTATGAGTCCCTTCTAAACGAACTAGTCGTCTTAAATATGTATATAATGACAACACTATTCTCTGTTTTTCTCAATGCGAAAAATATAGAGCTAGTATTTTTCTCTTTACGAAAACTTGTTATTGTTCCAGATTGTGTGATTCAAGAGTGTGATCAAGGCGAAGTGAGATATTGTCGCAGTTGAATTTGTATTTGTGCGCAGACGTTATTGGTACGTATTATGTGATCGTTTTATCCTCGGAGAAAACTGTCTGTACCTGAAATTGCACGAATTGGAGGCAATATTTTCTATTAGGACATTGTTTCTAAGGCGACTCGATCAATCCTGATAAGTTATTCTAACTCCCTTTGAATTTTTCCTTTAATCTTAAAGTCTGAGGTTTCACCTTAAAATCAATTGGTGATAAGGGGAGTGGCTCATGATCTTTATATATTATAGAAAAGTTTCGTAAATTTTCGATGTGGATAATATCTCTAACTATTAAATAAAGTACTCCCTCCGTCCCATTAAGCTTAAGAAGATTCCATTTGGCACGGGACTTAAGGAATATCACTATTTTATTCCAAAAGGACAAGTGGGTCAAAAATTAAGAGTTAATTCACCTTTGTGATTAACTCTTAATCAGTTCCCCCCAAAATTAAAATTCAAAGTAGAGAAGTCAAATCAAACAAGGCATTCACTGTTACAGTTTCATACGTAATTTACAATTTACAGAGGGATTACTAAACCATTTTCCCACCAAAATTTCACCAGGATCACCAAACAAAACCATTTTCCCACCAAAAGTAGTCTTCCCACCATTTCAAAAGTGCCCCTATAAATAAGGCATTCACTGTTTACAGTTTCTTAATTTACAAATTCATAACAGAGGGAGTACTAAACCATTTTCCCACCAAAATTTTACCAAGACACAAATCAAAACAGATGGTGAGGAGAGCTGACTTAACCGCAGAAGAGAGGAACCATCTGGGCCAATACTTGTTGGCATACGCTGATGGTGGAAATCTCCCAAAGGGCAAAATCAAGGAAGCTGCGGAGATGTTTGCGGTTTCTCTCTCGACGGTGTACTTGATGTGGATAGAAGTCCGGCGTCAAATGGGAGGAAATGCTCCATTGTCTCTGACTTCAAAAAAGATTACAGGAAGAAAAATAAGTGTCCAGTTAGATCAAGCAAAGATGAAAACAATTCCATTTCGACAAAGAGGCACAATTAGAGATTTGGGGGCTGCATTGGGAGTGAGTAAGAGCACTGTTGGGAGATGGAAAAAGAAGGGTGTGATCAGGGCTCACACGAATGCAATCACTCCGTCATTAACCGAAGCCAATAAATATGCAAGGCTGAAATTCAGTTTATCATGGCTTAAATGGGATTTTTCTCTTAGTAAATTTCAGTTTAAGAGCATGTTCCATGTCATACACATTGATGAAAAATGGTTTTACTTGACAAAAGCAATGGAAAGATACTACATGTGTCCAGGAGAAATTGAACCTCATAGATCATGCCAAAGTAAAAGGTACATCCCTAAGGTAATGTTCTTGTGTGCAGTTAGTAGGCCCATTTATTCAAATGAAGGGGTTCTTTTGTTTGATGGAAAGATAGGCATGTGGCCATTTACAAAAAGAGAGCCAGCAAAGAGGAGTAGCATAAATAGAGTTGCTGGAACAATGGTGACCAAAGCAATGGCGTCAATCAACAAAACAGTGACAAAGGAGATGCTACTCAGAAATGTAAGCAAAGTCATTTATTTTTCCAGCAATGTTCTCTTTTTTTTTTTTCCCAGCAACCATGTTTTTTTTGTTGCAGGTTATTCCTACAATAAAATCTAAATGGCCAGCAAATGAATCAAAGAATATCATCATACAATGGGACAATGCCCCACCGCATATCAAGAACTCAGATCAAGATTTTAGAGAGGCAGCAAGCGCAGATGGATGGAACATTCAACTACAATTTCAACCACCAAACTCCCCTGATACGAACATCAATGATCTTGGATGGTTCAGGTCGATTGACACACTCAAAACAGATGTTCAAGCCAAGACAGTTGATGACTTAGTTACTGCAGTCAAACATGCTTTTGAAAATCTTTCACCAGTTACTCTCAACAAAATTTTTGTTAGCTTACAACTTTCTATGCTCGAAATCATGAAGTTAAAAGGTGAAAACAACTTTGATGTTCCCCATATTGGAAAAGATAGATTGTTGAGAGCTGGTGAACTAGAAACTGACAGGCAAGTTGAATTGGGTATGGTACTTGATTGCATCAAATATCTTCAAGAGAAGGGGCAACATGATGACCTAGAAAGCATAATGTCAGAATTAGCACTTGGAGCGGTATTTCTTTGAAGCAGTTTGGTCAAACTCAGCAAAGAAGAGAGCTTTTGTTTTTTGAAAAATGTACTCTCAGATAAAAATCATCACTGAGTAACCTTTCTAGGTTTGTGACCAAAATTAAGTGTAAGAAATGTTCCGAGTACATGAACACTCTCATAAAAAAGGGAGTTTTTGTTTTTGTAAAAATTTGACTCTCAGAAAATGATCATCATCGAGTCACTCTCAAGTTATTTTACCATTACCAAGTGTAAAACAGAGGGACATTTCACCAGTTCCAAGCACATCAAATGCACATTTCATCCAAAAACAATCAAATGGCAACATAACCACAATCAAAGTCCCAGCCAAACACAATCAATCAACCCTAGGCAATAATCGAAGCATAGTAATCTGTTCGTATCAAATAAAAACACCAATCATAAACACATGTGTCTCAAGTAAACAAAGAGCATCATCATTTCACACAAAATTCCCCATAATCACAATCAACAACATGCTCTTACACACGAGTAAATTCCTAGGTTTTCAAATAATACCAGAAATAGAGAGATTACACCTGTTTTCCTTCTTGGATTTGTTTTCCTCGGATCTGAAGCATGAGTTGAATAGCTTCTGTATCCGGAAAATATGGACTAACATCTGGGTTAGGGCCTTTCGACCAAGGGAACATTATCGCCAACATTTTGAGACAGTGACGGTGTCCCAAAGCCTTCCAATAGGCCTCCCGTATGGCCGGATCTGAAGAATCCGGACTAAGGCCAGGAAATTCTTCCCCAAACCGTTTCTTTGGCGCAACCAAGTCACAAACTTTCTCCGGCGACTCTTTCACAGTTTCATCGTTGGCGATAGAAGAATTGGGTATGGAAAATAGGGATTCGAGGTTAGAACACAGAGGAACAAATTCGAGGGTAGAACACAGCGGTGTAAATGAATCGAAATTGAGGGGAAAGCCTAGATCCCTGTTGGAATCATTTAAATCCGACGAATCCATGGCATGAATTTAGGGTTTGTGAGGGCGGCGCTGTAAGAGAAAGGAAAGGATTTACAAAGAGAGAATATGAGAATGGAGAGAGGGAGAGAGAGAGATGAAATGAAAATAGGGTTAGGTTTTGTTATCCGGAAATGGGTTTGGTTTGATGGATGTAAATGAGCCAGTTCAATTAATTAGGAAGGGTTAATTGGGTTGGGTTTTAATTTAGTTTTATTAGTGATAATTGGGTGGGGTAGGCCCAATATAATAATGATAAAAACTTTCCATTTTGGGCTTTCTTAAGACTTATGGGACGTCCAAAATGAAAAATTTTCTTAAGACTTATGGGACAGAGGGAGTATGCCTTATTGCATGTACTTGGTCTAATTCAATTATATTGTTGAATAAATAATTGCCCATTTGATTAAAATGATCTAATTCAATTATACTGTTAGAATAAATAATTGCCCATTTGAATAAAATCTGTTTAATATTAACTTTTGTGCGACTATCTAATTTGCAACAACTAACACTACAAGTATTACTTACTTTTTACCATATCGCTCTTGGCCCTGGCAATCACTATCTTGTCTTTGACATTAGTACTAGACTCATTCCCATTTCCACAGGCAGCCAAATTGTTTGGGTTTTCTGAAGTGGATGGAGGCTCGGGCATTTCTTCCTCAATCCGATTTGAACCTACTAAAGCAACGCCAAGTACAAATGGTATCCTTCAATAAAATCGACCTCTCACTTGTTACAAATCACTACTAGAAACAGCTTCATTACTGGCGGAAATTTAATGACGGATCGCGTCCGTCGGTAATACCGACGGACAAACATCAATTATCGACGGAATTTTATTTTCATTTGCCGAGAATTTTTTTTAAAAAAATTTCATTTGACTCCGTCGGCAAATCTTAATATTCCGTCGGTATTACCGACGGACGGTAAATATGCATATAAATATAACCCTAGCCCCCCTCTCAGCCATTGTCGCCGCTTACTGGAAATTTCGAGCTCTCGCCGCCGCCGTCAGTTTAATTCGCTCTCGCCGCCGCCGCCGTTTGATTCGCTCACCTCATTTACTCGGTAATCTCTCTCTCTCTCTCTCTCGCTCTCTCTCTCTCTCTCTCTCTCTCTCTCGCTCTTTCTCTCCGTCTGTGACTAATTCAAATGTGTATGTTGTTTGTTTGTTTAGCCCTTCTCCCAGCCATTGTTGCACATCTTTAAACTTGTATTTTAACTTGGTAGCGGTAACGGTAGCGGTCGTGGTCGTGATCGTTAAACTTGTATTTTATTTGGCATGTAATCGGACTTAAGTAGTTTTTAACAGGTTGATGTTTGTTTGAAAAGGTTTGTATTTATTTTAAACAGGTTGGTAGGTTGGTATTTGATTGTTTAAACAGGTTAGTATTTGATTAAACAGATTACAGGAGGTTTAACATTAAAAACACCATTTTTTTTTAAATTCTGGGCAAATTATCAACGAAAATTTTCGTCGATAAATCCATTATAAAAAACGATAATAGCATTACCTATTGATAACCGTCGAAAATTTCTATATCAGTTACCGACGAATATGTCCGTCTGTAATCATATCCTATTTTACCGACGAAAATGTCCGTCGATAATCTCTCCGGAGATATCGCCGGTGAACGGCCAGCCGACATCCTTATCGACGGACCATTTCCGACCATTTATTTGGGTTTATCGACGGACGGTCCGTCGAAATTACTGACGGAAAAGTCCGCCGGTATTACCAACCAGAATATACCGACGGAGTCCGACGGAACGCGTCCGTCGGTCATTCCACATTACCGACAGAAATTGGGCTTTGCCTACGGAATTTTTCGTCGGTAATGGGCAGTTTCTAGTCGTGAATTTCAAATGGAACGTAGGGAGTATCTTCTCGTATCTATAAGATAAAATGAATTCATAAAGGGGAGTTATGGAGTCACACGACCTGAATATGATGCTAGTAGAAGAGGAAGAGAAAATACTATAGAGAGAGAGAGAGAGAGAGAGAGAGAGAAGGAGACTAAGGCACGGCTAAAGAGGAAATTCTAAAGACTCAACGTGAGTCTCTCATTATGCATTAGCCAATTATATATTGAATGAGTACAAGGGTCCTATACTAAAGTTTATTCCTTTTTCCTAGAAGATATATTCTAATTACAAAAGGATATTAACTATCCTATATTAAATATATACTTCCCTTATCCTACCAACTTTTCAAGTCTACCTACCAGAGAATACATGAGAAGTCACGGGATCTTCACTATTGTTACACCCCCCTCAAGCTAAGCGGAGGTACGGAGATGCAACTTGAATTTGAATAACGTCCCCTTATTTGCCAAGATAAGGACGAGACAAAAATCATGCCGACAGGGAACACTGATAGTAACTCATTTATGTTGAATAGTAGCCTTAGGTAGACTTGATCATGACAAGACATGTGTTTCTGCTCTTTCGGGGGATACAACGAGTAATAATCGTCTTCATAGAGAGATGTGGGTTGGACAGTAAAATAAGACCTAGATGGAGAGGAGGATAATGTAGGTGTTAGTGCCCTAGCCTATAGAGATAGACTTATTTATAATGTCATTATTCATTTATATATAAGAGATTATTATCCTTGATTATTATATGTGTTTGCAAGTTTACTTTAATAATCGTGTCCCTAGTACTTATAAAGCACTAGTATGAAGTCTAATGGATAATCATATGATGATTATATGCATGGAGATGCACATTAGATTCATGGGTACTTGTTAGAGAACAAGGTACTGGACTTGACCCATTATGAGATTTATGTCATGATCGTATGTCATAAATAAATCTCATATAGTTATATCATTGATATCCTTTGACCTGAGATTATCATTGTCTTCCACTCGATGAATATTATGTTTGATATAGTTTAACGTTGTCTTTAACCGGATAACAATAAGGGCTATTATTGGCATGATATGATTCTTGTTGGGAAGAATGATAAGTCAAGATGGAATTTTGTCCCTCGTAAAGAGAGATGTTTGCTAGGCCACTCGTAAGTAAGATTGATGTAGTGTATGGCCATGCCCGAATGAATTAATGTGATTAATATCATTCGATTAATCAATTTACTTGGTAACGAGAAAGCATTGAACAATATGAGTTGACGTGGACCATGACTCATGTTCAATATAACATCGTGTGACAATGGGATTGTGATATGTTCTATGTAGGAAAATCGAACTTGATATTATATTATTTGGGTAGGCATGATGGCTTGCTAGAGTCCGCTCATGTCTTATGAGGATCGATGTGATCGAACTCATTGCCAACATAATATAGTCCTATGGGGTCACACGCATCGAACCAATTGTCAAAAATGAAGAATATGGATTTTCTGTACTCAGGGGACGACTCGTCCCCAGGCCTGAACTAACTATTCCCTTGGCCTGAGACGAATGAATCAGAGGGAGTGTCCTGAGGGACGACTCGTGCCCATGGGGACGAGTCGTGCCCATAGGGACGACTCGTGCCCTGAGCCAGAACCAACTATTCCCCTTAAAGGGGACGCCTGTATCAGAAGCTTGGTGACAGGGGACGACTCGTGCCCTGGGGGACGAGTCGTCCCGTCGGCACTGGACTGATACGTAATTGACCTAAAATTAGGGTTTTCGCGAAGGGAAAATATTTATAACGTATAAATACAAACCCTTGGTTGCCCTAGCAGTAATTCTCATGGTTTTGGGTTTAGAGAAACATAAAAGAGAGATTTCAATTGAGAATTGAGAATCAAAAACACAATCCAATTCCATTATTCTTCATCAGAGTTTCAATCAAAGGATCTAGCAATTCGCCTAGAATTGTTCTAGGGTTCGTTCAACGCGTTGATACACATAGAGGATCTTCGCCAATCAAGATCTAACGTTCGTGATTCAAGAATCGTTCATCGAAGATTCGCTAGTTCTTCAATCTGGAGTTGGAACGCGTTTATCAATGACAAAAGCACACAAGGTTGGTAATTCTATTTCATACTTCTCAATTAATCATCTAGAACGGATCCTAGGGCTCCGGGTTTTTCGAGTTAATTTTGCATTATTCCGCTGCGCATGGACCCTCGAAACCCAACAGATAAGAGGTCCGACTTTAATGGGACTGAGTTGTTTAAGACAGATCGAGAGGGAGAGGGTGCCGAACTGGATGGGGTTGGGTCGGCAGGTGCTAAGGGCCCAATAAAATCTGATGTAGGGGACAACACACATGGGTCTGGTGTAGCCTGCTCATAAACACCAAATAAAGAGTCAGCTGAAGGAGGTGGTAGTTGCGAAACTTGAGCCGCCTGGACTATAGTCTTGGGTGGAAGATTGCCATGCAATGGTGAAGGCTGGCTCGGGCCATATGCTGCAGCATTGGGTTGTGACGCTTGGGCTAATGGATATGATACTAATGTTACTGGGCTACTTGCAGTTGATGGGCTTGTAGAGATTAATGACCCATATTTGATTTTTGCTACAGAGGGTACAACATGTGGGTTTGTTGAATTAAAAAGTCCATACGGAGGATCTACCAAAACAGTTGACTCTTGTGAAGAATCAATTGTGGATTTAGGAAACAAGCAAGATTCTGGTGGCATGCCCAGATCAGAAGTAGCATCAGCAACCTTTGTAGCCGAAAGTGGGATGTCAATAGCTGGATCAAGGGACAAAGTGAATGAACCAAGCATTGTTGCTTTTAGTGAAGGCAGACTAAGCATGGGCGCTTGAATCCTTGCTGCACTAACTGAAATTTGATTCAAATTGGGAACCGAATTTGAGAAAACATTGCTTTGACTCTTATCAGATGCCTTCACAAGAGATGCTTTCTTACTCCGTTTTTCCTCATCAATAAGATAATCGAAAATAAAATCTAACGAGATTTGTGATTTTCGAAAATAATAGTATTTGACAAATTTTTCGTATAATGGATCTAGACCATCAACGAGAAAATCCATAAGCTCGATTTCGGATATTGAATATCTAGCCCTATCAAGAGCATAAGAAATCGATTTTGCTTCAGAAAAATAATTTTTCAAAGGCTGAGAGGATAGTTTTCGAAGACAAGAGAGTTGGTCGAGAAGATCCTCAATATACCAATTCGATTTTTCCAAGAGAAGGGAAGAAGTTGACTCATTAACATCAGTTAATGGTTCTTCTACGGCGGAAGAACAGTCATTTGAATTTAAAAATTCATTTTGTTCCGGATATAGCCAATCTGATACAGAAAAAGAAGAAGCAGTATGAAGTACAGTAGTATTTGGTTCAAAATGACGCAAACACTCGATTGCGGTATGATCAAGTTTGTTACATAACTGACAAATAACATATGATGATGGTAACGTATCAAAGCATACGTGATCGTACCAAAAGTCATCCATTGTTTTTCTCCTTTTTAAAAAAAAATAATTTTAAGAAGAAAAGAAATAGAGTAGATTAAAGAAAAATAGTGAAAGCGAAAGTAATCATGTCACCATGGATCGGTGGCTCTGATACCGTATAAGATAAAATGAATTCATAAAAAGGAGAGACGGAATCACACGACCTGAATATGATGCTAGTAGAAGAGGAAGAGAAAATACTAGAGAGAGAGAGAGAGACTAAGGTACGGCTAAAGAGGAAATTTCAAAGACTCAACGGGAGTCTCTCATTATGCATTAGCCAATTATATACCGAATGAATACAAGGGTCCTAGACTAAAGTCTATTCCTATTTTTTAGAAGATATATTCTAATTACAAAAGAATATTAACAATCCTATATTAAATACTCCCTCCGTCCCGTTCGAAAGGGCATTTTTGTGTCCTTGTCCAAGAATTAAGAAAAGTGATGTAGAAAAGAGAAAAATTGTATAGTAAAATAAATGTTGTAAGTGAAAGGTAATATAGGAAAGAGAAAGTGGGATAGGGAATAGTTATTGGATATTTATTGTGAGAATATGTCAAGTGAGTCCCACAAATAAAAAAGTAATAAAAAAATTTCCATTTTTGAATTGTGCCCTTTCAAATGAAACGGAGAAGTATATATACTTCTCTTATCCTACCAACTTTTCAAAAGTCTACCTACCAACCTACCAGAGAATACATGAGGAGAAGTCACGGGATCTTCACTGTTGTTACAGTATCGATGCTTCTCCTTAATTTGTGCGAATAACTCAAAATCATGTGAGCCCCACAAGATAGCAAAGTCAAACACATTGATTTTTTTCAAGAAAATAAAAATAAAAAACGCACATCCCCCACCTAAATGTATCATTTTCAAGTTGTCGAATATGACAAAGTTTTGCGTGTTGCCCAATCCCAATTTCTTGAGCCCCCATCCCACCCACCCCTATATATATACATACAAAACATTATACATTCACAAACAACCTTAGTTGGGATTATTAGAGTGTCTGTATTTAGCAATAATAATGATGTCCATGCAGCCAGGTTCGAGTTTAGCAGAAGTATACATGATGAAGAGACTCCAAAAGGATAAAATGAAGAGGATGGAAATTCTTCAAACTTCTTCTTCTTCTTCTATCAATTCATCATCGGATAATTCTAAAGTTGCTCCTCCTCCTCCTCCGGCAGAAAGGAAAACGACTGCTCAGGCCGGTTGCTTCTCCGGGATGTTCAACAAGATCAATCCCACCGACGGATAACCAAAAAAACTTGATTACGGAAAAGCTCAAAGTAATTAGTATGTGTTTCTTCTTCTTCTTCTAATTATTATTTGCAGCCAAAAATTATTGTACGATCTGTAATATTATATATATATATTCCCTCCTTCCCGTCCGACTTTGACAGAAGAATTCATGAGGAAATAATGCAAGCAAGGAAAGCCATGAAGAAATGCATGTAATATATTTAGTCCTATCCAGTGGCGTATCTAGGATTTAGGGTGAGTGTGTGCAAAAAAAAATATAGGGTGCAAACTGTAATTTTCAAAAATTACAGTTTGCTCATCCTGGCGCCGTACTGGATCCGCCCCTGGTCCTATCCTACTATATTTTGGTGTGATCGATGTTGTAGATATCTTGATATATTTATTGATCAAATTAATGTAACCCGAGTACTTTAGATGTTTATGTTTATGAATTTAATTGATTTTACAGGCCTTAATATATTGATTAATTAGTCTATGTTAATTAAATGTTGCATTTTTCCATTTCATTTAATTCATTTCAGATTGTATAATATAGTTTATTAAAAAAAATCAAAATATTTTTATAATAATAATAGACATTTATTTGAACTATACTTACTTTTCCGGGTTCTTGTTATATTAGGCAAATTAAGGTTTGGTATGTTAACAAATTATTTTCAAATGGTTCAAAATTATTTAGGAAAAAAATTCATATAAAAATATAGCACAAAAAGAATCAAAATGATATTATATTACAAATTTACTGGGAGTGATCAAAGAGGGTTGAAATAAACAAATATGGTATTTTTAGTATATTTTTAAATTTTTAAATATTCTAAAATAATATTTTTCAAAATTTTAAGATGTGGACCGACATGTAGGAATTAACGAACAAAAATGGATAATTAAAATTCGTGTTATCATTCAGTTCAACTGCATTGACTCGAATTTATAATGCAAGTAAAATAATCGCTGCTTTAGTATGGATAATGAGTGTAAATAATCGTATTTGATGACACACTGCTATTATCACTTATTTGTCTCAAAATAAAATTTCAAATTTAAAAATATTTCGCTGCAACGGTAAATCCCAGTTTGGAATTGATTTTCAAAAGTCAAAATCAACCTTTTAAAAAGCAGTGTTTTGCCCACGCCTAAATTAAATAAAGAGTTGCCACTCAAAGTTGACTTTGCATATTGATATTGAATCTGCGATGGCCATGCTCAATAAAACGACAATTGTAGTATATCCATTCGTCACGCATTGCGTGTCGTCTAGGCCCTTATTTTATACTAATATTTCTTAGTTATTGTGTCCAATAATTAATTAATTAACTCGAATTCCATCAAAGTCTTGTAAAAATATGCTTTTTTCTAAGATTTTTCTTTTTTAAATATATACTTGTTTTTTTACAATTGAGTTTGAAACAGGCGGTGACATTTTTGTAAATAACTAAAACTTATTTTAAAATGCGGTGATATTTTTGTAAATAACGTTCACTTCTTTTAAAACACGCGCGGTGACATTTTTGTAAATAACTGGAGGTTTTCAACACAATCTGACACTATTAACAGTAACACTGACACTCTTTAACACTATCACTGTCACTATTAACAGTAATACCGACTCTCTTTCATACATGTCTAGACACTCTTTAACACATCAGCACTTAATAACAAAACTTATAACAAATTTAAAGGCCCGTATGAGGGCCTAAATGACGGCTTTTAGGGTTTTTAAAACCAGTGTCAAGAGGTGTAGCTCGATGACTTTAGTATATCTCGAAGTTGTCTTTGATTTTATATGATACGCATTTCGTGATTTATTTGCAGTCAAAAGTTAAGTCCATTTTTACGCACTCGCTCAATAACACAATCACTTTCATTAATAAAGTGCAAGCACTAACACTCTTTTTAATTCACATTTTGTGCTAGTTTAATTTCGGTGGTAGTGTTTTTAATTGCCATGTAGATACACTGGCACTTCTTGTATCTCACATTGTAGTAGTGTCTTTGAGTGACATGTACATATATTGGCACTCCTTGAAACTCACACCGCGCGAAATTCCATTTATTTACAAAATTGTTATCGTACACAAAGTTTTACTCATTTATAAAATTGTCACCGCTTTCATATGTCCAACTCTTCGATCCCCCTCGCGATCCCATTTGATGTTTATTCTTAGTCCCTACGTCCCATAAAAGGTTACATAATATTTTGTCCCAATACATGTTGCCCTCTTTAGATAGGGCTTATCAATTGGTAGCTGAGGATGAGCGTGTTCGGCTGACCAAATTAGTGCATGATGAGCCACCTGATGTCGTTGGTTTCACTCTTAGATCTTGTGGACAAGGGTGTGGAAAAGTGGTGCGCCAATGTAAATCACACTTAAGTTTCAGTCATTGCCAGAAGACCGGTCACGAGCAATGCATTGAAATCATTGGTTACCCGGAATGGTGGGGTGATATGGAGGGAAACCTGATGGTGGAAGTGGGAGAGACAAGGCTGCTTCTCAGGGGGCTGGACGATGCAAGAATGATCCAATTAGAGCAAACTCAACAACCATTAGTTGATATGTGCGACCTGATGTGCAGTCAGATGTTCAGACAACTGCCTCAGGAACTGCTGGCACAACTCATTTTTCTGTAGGAACAACTATTGCATGAGAAAATTCCAACATTGCAGCCTCTCATCAAACCTTCTCATCCGAACAATCGTAGGCTCTTGCTGGACTTCTTGTAACGACCCTAACCCTAGGCACCTATTTTAGTATCATATTATATACCTTTTATATTAATTGTTGACTTTATGTGCTTTTAATATTATTGTTAATATTATGTGTTCATTTTATATCATTAATTTCTTATATTAGGTTGAGATGATTGGGAAATTAAATAAAGCATCTTGGGAAAAGTATAATAATAGAAATGGATAAAATAAATAAAATGTGGGTAGTTAGACTTCTTTGTGTAGGGGAAGTATAAATGGGAAAGATTTTATTAGGAAGGGAAGGGGGGCCATATTCCCTATTTTCCTCCCCTCCCTCTTCTTAGTCAAATGTAGACGTGTCCAAAGTTAAGCGTTAACCGGCTAACCGTAAGGTTATTAACCGGATTTTAACCGCCTAAACCGTTAACCGTCTAACCGACTTAACCGCCTAACCGATAACCGTGTAACCGAGGTTAACAAAGGTTAAGAATTTTTGACTCCGGTTAACCGCCGGTTAATTAACCGGTTAACTTAACCGTTAATTAACCGTCGGCTAATTAACCGTTAAGTTAACCTACACTAACCGGTTAACCGCATATCCGTTAAATTTTAAAAAATAGCCGTTGTGTTGTGGAGGAGCGTGGGCTTGGGGCGTTGGAAAAATTGGAGAAATGACCGTTGGCCCAACGGTCGCCTGGTCCATGCGAGGAGGCGTAAGGTAAGCGAAAGAATGCCCGAACAGCCGTAAAGCCCTTAAAGCCTTATAACCGTTAGTTTTCTAACGGGTCTCTTAAAAAAAAAAAAAATATATATATTTCACAAATTCTTCACCTATAAATATCACCTCCCTCCTACCATTTTATTTCCACCTCAATTCTCTCTACTCTCTCTCTCTAAATACTCTAAAGCTCATACTCTCCCGTTAAGTTTCAATAGCATTTTCAGTTAGTTTTCTAACGAAATTTCTGTTTTTTTACACTTTCATCCATTTTTAACTTACACACTTCGTTTTTTTAATTTTTCTACCACAAAAATGGCTTCACCTCATAGACCCGGTAAGGATAAGGAACAATATGTTGGTTCTTCCTCCGTAGACGCAAATGATGCTTTAAATGATGCTTTTTTTGACGATTTTCCGCAAAATGAAGAAGAAACCGTTCCAAGTAGTGGTGCTACTACGGCTAGGAGGAGGAGGGGAGGTCGGCGGGGCGGAGGTGGAGCTCGTGGTGGTGGACGTGTTAGAGAAGCAACATCCGACACTTTTACCATCCATTTCACAAAAAGGCAAATCACCCCCGACGACTTCAACAATTTTACCGTTACTTGCAATTATTGTCAACAAATTTACCAATTCCAAAAAGGTGGTGGGACGGGGTCATTTATGTACCACATTCGGACACGACATCCCGATAGGCTAACAAATCCGAGTACTCAAACTCAATTACGCAATCCAACCCAAACCCAAGGTTCGTCTTCTTGCTTATTTAAATTTGATAATCTTGTTTATAGGAAAGAATTGGCAAAATTCGTATGTGTGAAAGGACTTTCTTTTAATTTCGCGGATTGTGCATTTTATGAACGATTTATTCAAATGAGTTTAAATCCCCAAGGAAAAGAGTACCACGTACGACTCTCGTTCGTGATATTCAAAAAGTGGTTTCGAATATAAACTTAATTTAATCAATGTTTTATCAAACTTACCAAACAAAGTTTCAATTTGTGTGGATGCTTGGAGCGATCATTGGCAAAGAAATAGTTATTTGGGGGTTACTTGTCATTGGATAGATAATTCTTGGACTCTCCAAAAAAGATTAATCGCATACGACGAATTTTTGCCACCTCATTTCGCGGAAAATATTGCCAGAAAGTTGCATGGCATTTTTTCAAAATATGCTATTTTGAATAAAATTTTTACCATTTCATTTGACAATGCTAGTGCTAATACGGCTAGTTTACCCGAATTGATTAGAGTTTGTCAACCCTCTTTTGGTGGGAGGTTTTTTCATATTAGATGTATATGTCATGTTATGAATTTATGTGTTAGAGATGGTTTGGAAGCATTAGAGGTTCACGTACTTCCGATTAGGCAAGCTCTTAATGGTTATTCAAACTTTTTAACTTTTGAAAAAAAAAAAAATAAATAAAAAAAAATTAACCGTTTATTAACCGGGTTAACCGGGTTAACCGGATTAACCGTTAACCGGTTAACCGTAACCGTGACTTAACGGTTAACGGTTAAATCCGGTTAATAATATTTACAACGTTAACCGCCGGTTATTAACTGGTTAACCGCGGTTAATTAACCGTGGTCAAGTCTAGTCAAATGTCTTACTTTTTCCCATACTCCTCCCATACTCTCCCCATCCCCTTTTTACATCATCCTCCTCATCCTCCTCATTCTTTCATCAATTCTTCTTACTACCTCCCTAAAATTCTCCATGGAAGTCTTCTTGAAGCTTTACTTCCCAAAATCCTAGAGAACTCAATTCTACTCCATTTTTCAATTCAAGTGTACTTTTGTGTTTGGGGCAACTAGGAGAGTTGATCAAGCCAAGAAAATCCTCATTTCATATTATATTTGCTAAGGTAAGTTATTATGACTTCTTTCTAAATATTGCACATTTTATGTGTTAATGAATGTTTTGTGAAAAGAAAAAGGATGTTGTATTTTTAAATAAGGTTATTTGAGTAAAATGGGTTAATTAAGGATGAATTGATTTTATTATGAAATGGGGGTTTAAGTTGGAAGAATAAGGGTATAAGGAATGTAAAAGGTTAATGACTTTAATGGAATTCTTGTATGTGGTTATGTTCATCTTACCTTGATTTGGGAGATGTAAGGAGTATATCTCATATGGGTTGGAAGAGGTAGAGAAGAATTTAATATGCTTTTAATAATGTGAGTTATTATGATCTCCTTTCAAACTAGATCATGAAATGTTAATTGTGTTAGGATGTTGCTATCATTGTTGTTTGTAAATTTAGAGTACTTCCTTAGAGTTGAAGATTGGTTAAAGACCTAAATGTGATACTATTGTCTATGGAAATTGATAAAGAGAAAGGGTTGTGGTTTAATTAGAAATAAGAAGGTTATATGTGAAATGGGATAGTGAAATGGGAGAATTAACTAAGTAAGTGAAAGGGGAGGTTTGTCTTAATTGTTTGGAATGTTTATATGGATTTTGAGTATTAAATTGGTACTACTTTGGGTTTCAATGGTTGGTAATGATGTTAGGAAAGTTAGTGAAATCTTCTTATGATTTCCAAAAATTTGAGTAAGCTTGGTTGAATTTTGGTCCAGCTGCGAATCTGAGTAAAAACCCTCTTGGGCGGTCGCCCATGGTTCCTTGGGCGGTCGCCCATCACCACAGAAATTATAACCCTTTTGAAATCCTCTTGGGCGGTCGCCCATGGTGACTTGGGCGGTCGCCCATGTCACCAGAATTTCACCAGTTTCCTTTCTTGCTGAATTTTAACCACAACCACTAAGTATGGTTCCTAACCCTTTCAAAGTAGTGAAACCTAATCTACTTCGGATATGAATTAATCCTTTTTAACCTAAGTTAAAGTAGAATACCTTGGCTAGGCCATGATGTCTGATTTGGTCAAAAATGGAATTGTGAAAGTAGTTAAATATTGTTCGGAAAATGGTGGATAAGCTTGATTCGTAACTTCACCAAAGTGGTTCAAACTTGGGAAGTAGGTCTTACACTTTTATTAATATTATTCAAGGTTGAGTAATGACTTCGTAAGAATGGTTTATGGTTTAGGGTGGCCTTACTTGCTCCCATACCTTGGTGATTAGTTGAACAGTGTAGAGACTATAATCACACTATTGTGTTGGTTAGGAATGTATATGTGTTACATCAATATATTGTATCCCAATTGTGGATTATTTGGTATATGGTTGTATTGTATCCCAGTTGTGGATTATCTGGCATGTTGATTATATTGTATCCCGGTGTGGATTATGTGGTTATATGGATACCTTACTTGAGTTCATATTCATTGATGGATTATGCATAGTGTATTAAATGAATGTTGCACTATGGTATTGATTTAACATGAGTATAATTTACCATGTTGTTATATTACTATCCCTTTTGTGGATTTAATTCAAGTAACTATTATGTGCTTGGATATTACATGTGATCAGGGGGTATAATGGAATTCAATCAATTATTGATTTGTTCTATAAGTGATTGAAGGTTCATCATACCTGTGACCTTTCCCCTCTGTGGCCACAGAGTGGGTGTGCTAGCGACTGTATTGAGCCAAAAGCCTTACAGACCGCTGCGATTTGGTGATTAGGGGGAATGCTTCTGTATTAAGCCAAAAGCTTTATAGATAGCGGTATTATTGTTGGATACTCTGATTTACTATCTGATTTTCTTATATGGATCTCTGGAGTATGAGTCTTATAAGCGGTGAATGTGCTGGAGGCAGTTCACCAAAGAGAGGAGTTTCACTCCCACGTTGTACGACTTATTGTTCAGACGGGAAAGGTAAAATGAGGTAACGTAAGGTGTTTACCGCTTTCATAATGTGTTATGTGTTACCATGCTATGTGTTGCATATTGTTTGGCATCTTGCTGCATTCATAATAGCTTATTGAGATTTATTCTCACCCCTTCCCTTTCTTGCTTTAGATTGTCTTTGAGGCAGGTGACTCCGAACAGTGAGGCCAGGGATAAAATTGTGGATTGTTGCTTTTGGGACTTGTCAGGTTAAGTATAGGAGTTGGTTGTTTGGGAGTATTTATTAAGTATTACTCTTTTAAAAATTTGTACATAAACTCTTTTGTAAACAAAGTTATTTTGGGGTTTTAATGTAATTTATTAGAGTATGGTTTACCGAAGTCATTGTGGAATTTGCTCCAAGTGGAGATATTATTAGTTGATTTTAAATTGGAAGTTGAGTAGTGGTTTTCTTTTAAATGTGAAGTAAAAGTTTTTGAAAATCTAAGATGGGATTTCTTAGTTTGGGCTTCTCAAGCTCGGGACACGCGTTAGGTCCCGGGTTGGGATGCTCACAGTTGGTATCAGAGCTTTGTTTAGAGGTCAAGGGTAGATGTCTAAACTAAGGGGGAATGTGTGGTAATTGACGCCGAGTGTTTAGTGCAGGAGTTGTTCTAATGGCTGGAAACAATGATGACCAGCGAAAGGTTCTAGAAAATGAAGGATGTTTAAATTGTAGCCTCATAGTCATGGTATTTTAGTAATGAATTCAAATGGTCTTGGGTTGAATATGGGAAATGTTGCAGGTGGGTTAGTACATTTTAATTGGGTTGAAATTTGTTAAATTAGTTGAGATGTGGTATAGTGAAGTTTTGGTATAGTATTGATGTTAAGAAAAATGATTTAAGTATGTGGTATTGTTTAGGGTTCCTTTTAATGAAGTTGGCTAAGTTGTAAAGTTGTTGTTATATATGTTGTACGATGCTATTATTATCGTATAAATGATTATTAATAAGTTTGACAATTTGTTTGGCTGTTGAAATAATAAAAGAGGGGTTTGGAAATGAGTAGAGTGATGGTTTGATAAAATATAGGTTAGTAATTGAAAAGAGTATTATAAAGGTTAATATATGGTGGAGAGAGTATTGTTGGGTGGCTCGTGATGTGTGAAAATAATAAAAATAACTTAGGTAGTGGGTGAATGAGTATGACGAATAGTGATAATAAGATATGGTTTAATGTGGAAAGATAGAGTAATAGGGTTATATGGCTTGGAGAAGGTATGTGGTATCATTTGAGAACCTTATAATTAAAGTTGACTCAATGGTATAGTTGTTGTTGAATTATGGTCATATATGGTATATGATGTATTAGGTGATATACATGGTGGTTGTAATGGTTAGTCAATTAATAGGGCTTTGGAAATAATCAAGAAAGAGTGGTTTTGGAATGAATGTGGTAAGGTTGATATTCAAAGTTATTGGGAATTCTGTATCCATTTTAGTTAAGTTAGAATGATCATGGAAGGATTTGAAGAAAGATCTAGTAATAACAATATTATCTAGGTTAAAATGGTATTGTAAAGTGAAGGCCTAAGGTCGAGTATGTGTTTCGGGCCTAGGAGAGATAGCTCCCTCAGAGGTCATTAGAGGTATATTACCCGTCTCAGAAGTTAGGAGTCATATTTTATAGATCCTGTTTCATATCATTTATGTTTGGCATCACATTTTGCTTCTATGTGGCATACATTGCTTGATATTTGTTTTATTGTTAGAGGATTTGTTAGTCAAATATATGCTTAGGCTTAGAATTGCTTAATCCCAATCGTAACAAGCATTAATGAGGATCCCTAATTTAGTTAGATCTAAATAGAATTTTTCTATGTACCATAGGATCCCTTAGTGCTAGTGCCAAGTGTTTTTGCTATGTATTTTTCTCAAGATTTGAAGACTTGAAGACCAGAGAATTTCCATCAGCAATGTGTGAGTTACCGGTTGGAGTCAGTTACCGGTTGAAGCTCCTCTTACCGGTTGAGTATCTTACCGGTTGAGTATCTTACCGTTTGAGTTACCGGACCGGCACCTCTGTTACCGGCCATGTTACTTTACCGGTTAAAGCTTACTCTTCAAGCTTCCTTCGTTAGCAAATTTCTTGCCGGCAGCATTAATTGCTCCCAACTACCAAGCCATCAACTTTAGCTAAAGTTGGTAAAGCAAGCATGCCGACATGACATCTCTGCAAAGAAATCAAGCACTTCTTTGAGAATGTCAAGTAACCAGCACTCACAGAGCCCCATCTATCTCTGGAAATCCTCTCTATCCAAATCTCGTGCATTTAATGCAAGGATCTTCCCATTTAATGCCCGCGCCCAAGTCATCATTGCAACCTCTTCAAAGACAACGGCTCCTTTTCAAAGTTCACTATAAATAGCTTTCCTGGAGCATTGAAGAAGGTTGGGGTGCATTTATGATTCTTGAGAGTGAGTTGCTTCAACTACCAACCCGCACATTCTCTAGTTCAAGGCATTCAAAGCAAGTCCCCTATTCACTAGACATCTCTCGTTAGGACTTATTCACCGGCACCTCAATCACCCCAGTAGTGTTCCTCCATTAGACTACTTATGGAACACATTGATTGATTCACACACAACACCCTAGAGAAATCACTCGCCTTGTGAGCACATCTCTAGAAAACACCAGGTCTTTATCAGAAGACGACCCATTAGTGGTCACCTCTAGTTTGGCACCTTTCAATCATTGGCTTGCAACTTGTAATAGGTAGAATCCATTAATAAAGTAGTGCACCTTTCACAAATCCAAGTTCTGACCAAACTTGGTAGAGGACGTAGCAGTTATTTAACACTGTGAACCTCTTCAAACAATGTGTCATTTATTGCTTTGCTTGTCTTCTGTTGTGTAGTTGTAATCAGTTGATAATCTCTCAACTGGTCACAACCTATTGACTTCACTTACTGCTCACTTTGTTTGTCTTACTTGGAAATAATTTTGTCTGTCTTGCATGATATTTTGTCTTACCGGTTTGCCTATTTCTCTAAACTGAAAACTTAATTTCCGCTGTGCAAATCACTTACCGGTAAGCTAAAGTTTTTCAAACGAAGTTTTAGCTAAAAGTTTTAACAGTGCTATTCACCCCCTCTAGCCTCGATTCCTACCATTTGGGACCTAACAATTGGTATCGTAGCTTACAATTTTCGAAAATCATTTTTCCAAGCTTAACCGCTTGAATTGCCAATTCCAAAATGGCAGGAAAAATCATGCAAACATACAACTTGACATCCGTTCCCATGTTGAACGATAACGAATTTCCATGGAAAACAAGTAATCATGCGGTACTTGGATTCAATAGATGATAGGTTAACTACCGTAGTCGAGATGGTCCCATAACACCCTTGAAAATCAATCTTGCAACCAGAGCTCCCAAAACTCCTCTCATGGATCATGCAGATAGAGAGTCTGAACAAGATTTTGAGGTTTATGAAACTTATGTGCCAAAACCACGAGAAGAATGGATCGAGGATGACAAACCGTGTGACTCCTTGGACAGAAAAGCCTTGCACATCATAACCTCAGGACTTGATGACAGACTGTACAAACAAGTACAATGCTATGAGACCGCTCAACAAGTGTGGCAGAGTCTACTCAGATACTTTGAAGGAGATCAAGTGGCCAAGGACAACAGACTCTACAAAAGTGTTACTGAGTTCGAGTCCTTCAAGAAGAATCCAAATGAGACAATGAAGGAAACGTACGACCGATTCTCGCGAGGTGAGTAACTCTTGTGCATCTTTAGGTAGAGTCTATACCATGAAAGACCTAAACATGAGATTCCTCAATTCTCTTGGAGACTTGTGGCATGTGAAGGTCGCTATTTTGAAAGAATGCCGTGATTTGAATGTTACTCATATCCGTAACATTGTGTCTACTTTGTTCTTATATGAGGAAGAGCTCAACCGGCCGAGTGGAGTGCAAAAACAATTTAAAAATTTATCTCTCGCCACTCGCATCGAGATCTTCCCGGTTCTTCTATGCTTACCACCAAACTACTACCGTTGACTCTCCCTCAATATCTCACCTTTCAACCAACTCAAGCCAATACCTCGACTAGTACACCTCTTGAGGTAGAGGATGAATTTGCCGCATTCGCTAGAAATTACAAAAGGTTTAAGGATTTTAAGAAATCCCACAAAGAAATCATTCCAACCCAAATCCTCATCCTTCCATAGATCTGAAACTATCAAAGAAAAGGCCAAACCTCAACCTCAACCGATGGTAAAAATGCCCAAGGTGAGCTTGTGTGTTACAACCGTAGAAAACCCGGCCATTTTGCCTCCAAATGCCCTCAACCGAAATATGAATTTCGAGGAAGAAACCGTTCAAGAAATTTCCTAGATCTAAGAGTTTAGTTGCGGAGGATGCAACCGAAAAGGCTTTACCTGTTTGGTTTGAGACCGACTCGAGAATGAGGAAGCCGACTTTGCCGACTCGATGAAGATGCCGATGTCGCTTTGTTGCTATGGATGGAACTTATGATAAACCCATCTCTCTACAAACTCCTATCTTTAGACACCCCAACTCCAATGAACAATCATCTTATGTTGACCAGGACTCCACCTATGAGATCTCCCTTGACATACTTTGATGATCCCATTCCTATTCCCAAGGCAGATGCAGCAATCCATATAACTTCAAAATTCAAAACATAGGTGGATCCCTCTATGGTCAGCCCAAAACCATGCCCACTCTCGCACCGTTGATGCAACCCATTCAACCGACCTATCAAGCTCAAGCCTTACCGATCGCTACCTATCAACCGATGCTGAGAACCGACCGATTCACTTAAAGCCTCTAACCGAGCCTAACCCTGAACCGATATCATCACTACCAAATTTTGATCCCAATTTTGAACCATCATCCTCTTCCCCTCAGCCTACCGTTGACCCTATGCCCAATATGTCAAAGTCTGAAATGGCAGAGGTGATGAATGAGCTCTTCTCCGATTTTGAAAAATTAAACGAAGCTCACAAAATTATGGGCCGATAATTTCAAAATAATCTCTGCCGAAAATGACTCTTTGAAAGCCGAAATAAAAGATTTGAAAGAAAGCAAGCTAGAGTTAATTCAGTTAAAAAAGGACAATCAAGAACTCACCGAGAGACCGAACATTTCCGTTTGTCAAATTGCTGATCTTGTGTCAAGAAATAATTCTCTTTCTAAAACTATTGACACTTACACAAAATCCCGAGCCGCTGCATGGAGACTATCATACAAGATCGATGTCTCCAAACCGAGATGTTACATCTGGAATAAGTTTTACCTCCTATAGTAAGGAAAATGACAGCAATAACAAACCGGTTACCAAGTCTGCCTCTCGAGAACTTGATGGGTAAATTTGATGATGCTCAATCCAAATTGATTAAGAGAGAATTAACTAAACCTTTCAAAGCCGTTCCACACACCTATCCCAAGGGAAGGGAACAGATGAAAGCTTATTTGGGCAAAAACAAATCCCAATGGACCGAGGTAGCCGATCCCGAGCTAGGACAATATGTTCCACTCGGTGATGGAAAAAAGCAAAGGTGGAATTAAAATTGTTAACCAGGTTGCCGGTAAGGAAACTACAACCGGTAAGGAAGCCATCACCGGTAAGGGACAAACCTGGTCGACAACCGTCACCGGCCAACCAACCTGAGGGCTCCCAACCGGTAATAGGTCTTCCAAACCAGTGCAACCGGCCAACAAAGCTAAACCCATCGCCTTCGTCCCCAAAGGATCTCGTTTTCGTCCAATCGCTTAATCCTCAAGCATTGGCAAAATTGAACATCAATTCATCTAAGCCTCCTCACCATCTTCTAATAAATGTGTAAACTGTGGTTTTATTGGTCACAAGGCTTATGAATGCCTCTTGAAGCACCTATCTGGACCCACCGAGTCTAAAAGCTCAAGTGGTGGCTGGGTATGGCCGCCAAAGAGGAACTAACTCTTTGGACCCAAAAGAATAAGGGGGACCATAAGCTTACTGTTTTATTTCAGGAATGCTTAATGGCCTCAACCGATGCCGGTAAGGATGTTTGGATAATGGACAGTGGACGCTCTAGGCATATGACTGGACATGCCGATCTCCTAACCGATCCGGAAGAAGCATCTCGGTCCTCCAGCTTGTCTTTGGTGACAACGCAAAGGGTAAAATTATCTGGCCGTGGATCCATCAAAAGAGGTACAGTGATTGTATGTAAGGTATCTTTGGTGGATGGCCCGAAACATAACCTTCTCTCTATTTCACAATTCGTGACAAAGGTATGCATTGTGTTTTCAATTCTTCCAACTGCTATGTGAAAGACATTGCTACAGGTGAAACACTTCTCACTGGATATAGAAAAGGTAACGTATACGCTATAGATTTAAACAATGTTTCGAATGTTACTAATGTTTGTTTTGTAGCTAAGAACATCAACGAGAATTCTGGCTATGGCACAAGAGACTCAAGCCACCTCGAACTTCAAATATCTATCCAAGCCGGCCAATAAAAATCTTGTCGCCGGCTTACCTCAAGTGTCTCGATCATGGAAGGAAATGTAGAGCTTGCCAATTGGGGAAAACAAAGATAAAGAATCTTTCCGCAAAGAAGCCCCGCTTGTCCACTTCTAGGTGCCTCCAGTTACTACATATGGATCTGTTTGGCCCCACAACTACCGCGCTTAGGGGGTAGCAGATATGCTTTGGTTGTTGTAGACGACTTCTCAAGATATACCTGGGTGGGGATGTTTGCTTCAAAAGATGATACATATGAAGTAGCCACCAGATTATTCCGTCTACCGCAAACCCAGAAAGATGCGTGACATCATCAGCATGAGATCGATAATGGAACCGAATTTAAAAATCTTGGTATTGCTCAAGATCGTGATGATAATGGAATAGATCATAATTTCTCAGCTGCTGGTACACCGCAACAAAATGGTGTAGTTGAGAGAAAGAACAGAACCTTGATCGAAGCTGGAAAAACAATGATATCTGAAGCTAGACTTCCCAAGTATTTTTGGGCCGAAGCTATACATACTGCCTGCTTCACCTGTAATAGGTCCTTGGTCAACAAGTTTCATAACAAGACCCCTTATGAGCTATGGCGTGGCAGAATCCCTAACATTGGTTTCTTCAAGATCTTCGGCTGCAAATGCTACGTACTTTACAACGGTAAAGAGCGCCGAGGTAAATTTGATGAAAAAGCTGATGAAGGTATCTTTGTGGGATACGCCAAGCACAGTAAGGCATTTAGAATTTTTAATAAACGGTTATTGAAAATTGTTGAATCTGTTCATGTTACTTTTGATGAATTTGATTTGCTAGAGTCTGATAAGGCTCCAAATAGTACTCGATAATTCTCGTGTGTTTGAGACAGTGAAACCAAAGAATCAAAACTCCAATCATTCCACCAGTTCTAATGCAAATCAATCCCCAGTTCAGCCTTCAGCCTCAAGTGGTGTAACTTGTAGAGACTTAGTTGATGACTCCTTCTTTCCCCAATCGGTTAGGCAATCCAATAGACAACCCCAGCTAACCGATTTATTACCAACCAGTCCTCATATTAATTTTCCTAATTCACCTCCTGAAGCCGAACCTATTTCAAACAATTTGCAGCTTTCCTTCCCACTTACCGATCACCAGTCTCCATCACCTTCTCCAAACCGATCTCCTTTACCGATCACTTCTCCCTTTACCGATTCTACTCCTCCATTAGAAAACCTTAGACAAGAATCAGTTAGGCAAGACCTCCCTAGGGAAGTGAGACCAGTAAGAGATCACCCTTTAGAAAATGTGATAGGTGATGTCTTTGGTCCCAGAATGACTAGAGGCCAATTAAGAAGCATGGAGGATCAACATGGATTATTTTCCTCTGCTATGGTCTCAAATATTGAACCAAAGAAGACTGAGGAAGCACTAGATGACCGCAGCTGGGTAGAAGCTATGCAAGAAGAGCTTAATCAGTTTGATAGATGTAAAGTTTGGGAGTTAGTGCCTAGACCTAGTGATCAAACCGTAATTGGAACGAAATGGGTTTATAGGAATAAATTGGATGAAGCTGGAAAAATTATAAGGAACAAGGCTAGACTAGTGGCGAAAGGGTATAGGCAGGAAGAAGGCATAGACTATGATGAGACTTTTGCTCCCGTAGCTAGATTAGAAGCCATTAGGTTATTCCTTGCCTATGCTGCCTACAAAGAGTTCAAGCTATATCAAATGGATGTGAAAAGTGCCTTTCTCAATGGGGAACTTCAAGAACTTGTTTATGTTGATCAACCCCTGGTTTTGAAGATTCCAAGAAGCCAAATCACGTATACAAATTGAATAAAGCTTTGTACGGCCTCAAGCAAGCACCTCGAGCATGGTATGAAACTCTCTCCAAATTCCTACTTAGTGAGAAGTTTGAACGAGGTAAAATTGACACCACCTTATTTATTGCTAAGCATAATGGTCATTCATTGTTAGTTCAAATATATGTTGATGACATTATTTTTGGATCTACTAACGAGAAATTATGCAAGAGATTTGAGAAACTTATGCAGAGCAAATTTGAGATGAGCATGATGGGTGAGCTTACATTTTTCCTTGGACTTCAAGTCAAGCAAACCCAAGAATGTATTTTTATAAATCAAGCCAAATACACAAATGATCTTATCAAGAAATTTGGTCTTGACTCTGCTCATCCTCAAAGCACTCCTATGGCCACCAATGTACACCTTGACAAAGATGAATCCGGTAAGAAAGTAGATATGACACTCTACCGAGGTATGATAGGCTCTCTACTCTACTTAACCGCCGCAGGCCGATATCATGTTTGCCGTATGTGTATGTGCTAGATTTCAAGTCGACCCTAGAGAATCTCATTTGCAAGTCGTTAAAAGAATTATAAGATATCTTTTGGGAACTCGCTAACTTAGGTTTGTGGTATCCAAAAGATTCCTCATTTACACTAATTGGATATTCGATGCCGATTTTGCAAAATTTTGTAGGGTCACCAGAAAAGTACTAGTGGAACTTGTCAATTTCTGGGTAACCGTTTGGTTTCCTGGTCGTGCAAGAAACAAGCATCAATTTCCACTTCTACTATCAAGCCGAGTACATAGCCGCTGGAAGTTGCCGTTCACAAATTCTATGGATGAAGCAACAACTAGTGGACTATGAAATCCCTCAAGAAGTATGTCCTATCTATTGTGATAACACCTCGCCTATCTCAGTCTCCAACAATCCTGTGATGCATTCAAAGACTAAGCACATAGACATCAAATACCATTTCCTCAAGGATCATGTTGAAAAGGGTAACATTATTCTTTCAAAAGTCCATACTGATTATCAATTAGCTGATATCTTAACAAAACCATTGGACATTAAAAGATTTGAATTCCTTAGAGGAGAACTAGGCATGATTGATATTCGATAAACATTATGTGCTAACTTTGTTATCTGTGTAAGCTCTCAACAAAGATCAAAGGTGACCTCACTCATTTACCGATGCTTGCTAGTGCTCATTTACCGGTACCCATTTACCGGTAAGGCAAGACTCCATTTACCGGTCCTCTTACCGACATACCTGATCGGTAAATGGTGTCTCTAACCGATGGTCCTTTACCGATGATAGTCTTTCTTACCGGTCAAAATACCTGACCGGTTAGCTACCTTACCGATTGCCCTTTACCGACGAATTGCGGTCGGATCCAAATTTGCAATCCGTTTTTAACCGGCTCGTTTGTCATCATTGCCTATCAAGTCACATCAATCCCTTCGCCGCAGCCTCGCAACCTACCGTACTATCCTTTACCCGTTCCCCATGCTCCTATACAAAGAAGTAGATCAATTTTAAATAATTGATCAAAAAGGTAATATCTCAGATTATTCATTTTTATCAAAAAGGTTATCTTTTTGTACTTTATTATATTTTGATATAACTGTTGCACACACGTTCATATTTTCATGACACATCTTTAATTTCGTGAAACAAAACTGTCAATCAATGTGCACTGACAGTTAAAAACCTTTAAGCTTCTTTTGCTTTAACCAACACACCTCTTCATCTTCCCGCTCTTTTGTCCCCTATATATATAAGGATTTCAAAATCTCATTCAAACTTTCTGGATTCTCTCTCTCTAAAAGATCTAAGCAACCGGCAATTTACTCTCATACTTCATCTTCTTCTTCTCCATCTGTGTTCTTCACTACTTGAGATTTCTGGTATGTTTTTGAAACTCTAAAGACTTCTAGATCTCCTATATCTCTAGAATCATCTAATCTCTTAAAATCATTTGTAGAAATCTCATTGATTCTAACTTATTTTGTTTGAATGATCATTTGATTCACAGATGGCCATCAAGAAAGACATCTATGGAGGTTACATTCTCTCCAGCTTTTTCGACTCCGATGAAGGCCGTGCCATTGAAGCTCTATTCATTGCTGCCGGAGTTATTCCTTTCGTGATGCCTGAAGGAAATGAAGATATTTACTATGAGATGGTTAATGAGTTATTTGAGAATGGTGTTGTGGATGAAAATGAGAATATTATCTCCACTGCTG
The DNA here is from genome assembly GCA_022495995.1 of Adenophora triphylla var. japonica. Taxonomy (NCBI): domain Eukaryota; kingdom Viridiplantae; phylum Streptophyta; class Magnoliopsida; order Asterales; family Campanulaceae; genus Adenophora; species Adenophora triphylla. Next base: position 209,183 of record JAFEMH010000820.1, on the reverse strand, counting down.
CTGGTGTTCCCGTGACTTTTAGCCCTGCCACCATTGCTGCTGCCTTCCCAAATCTTTCTTCCACCGGTCCATCTTCTATATCCATGAAAGATATGATTGCTGCCTGGGCAAAAGTTAGAGGATCTGACCCCTTTGTTACCGGTGAAGCTAACAAGAAAGCTGGTTTTGATGCTGTGTTTTACGCTGTTGCTGATGTTGTAGACCGATGTTTCATTTGCCGGTCTGGCTCTCATCATTGTATTACCATGATACAATGGGAAGCAATTGCTGCCATTATTATTGGTGGAGAATTCAACTGGTGTGCTTTCCTTTACCGGATTGTTTTAATTGCTTTTAAGAAATTTCAAGGAAAGGCCATCTACCAAGACCAACAAAGCCAAACCTTGCCATTACCCGATGATTAGCCGTGCTCTCGTATCCATCCCCGCAGCTTCTTCAAGCCTCTCGAGAATCAACCCAAGTATCCTCAATCTTTTGCAAAGCGTTTGACAAGTTTGGACATGATTAGAGCCATCAAAGAATCTACTGCAGAAACCAACCGTAAGCCGATCGAGCCTTCTACCGGTAATCCAACCTAAATCTGATGAACCTGCTACCAGTAAACCAGCCGGTAAACCAATCGGCAAACCAACTCATAAGAAGAAGAAACTCTCTAGCCGGCCAAAGGTTGCTCAAGTTGCCGATGCTCCTCCTGCTCCCAAACCTTCTTTGCCAGTAAAGAGAAAACTACTTGAGTCTTCTTCTTCTGATGATGATGATAAGCCTATCTCTATCATTCTTTCCCCTACTGTAAAGCAAAAAGCCACAAATTTAAAATCAGCTCCTCCCCCTTCCAAGAAATCCAAACCTATTCCAAAATCTTCCCAACAAATTGCCAAAGAAAATGCTGAGAGAAGAAGGAGAATTGAAACTGACTTGGGAAACTTCATACCATTCATTCCCAAAAGACTCTTTAATCACAACTTCCTTACCGACAAAATTCCATTTACCGGTCAATCATCAACCCGACCGGTAAGTCACTGCAAACCGATCAGAAACCCAACCTTTCACATTTACCATTACAATCCCTGGCTAGTCAATCCTACCTTTGAACCATCTCCCACTTGGGTATATCCTATTGAGCACTTGCCTCCCTTCCTTCGAAAGCTTTTGCAATTCCATGAGATCAACAAAGACTCGCCTCCCGGTGGTGACATATCTCGATTATGTGGATTTTGACAACATCCATGAAGATAAAGGTCTCTACTATACCAAGCCATGTTTGTTGAATGACTATGATATCTCACTATCTCAGAGATAGTCTACTCAAGCTTTACAATCGGTATTTTGAATTGCCGCCTCCAATGTGGAATGCCATCTACTTGGCTCAGATAGGCTCCGCAAGACATGATGATTCAGCAAGGTGGATTGATTTTGCCATTCTTTATAATGCTCAGGATACTCTTAAGGAATCTGACCCTTATCCGCTTGGAAGGTTTGAGTTACCTGGAGATGATCTTCCTTCCTTTGATCCTGAAATTGTCAACTTAGGACCTCGAAGATGGCAATTCGTGAAGAATGTTATGGATGTGGTGCAAAATCTGGTGGACTTGAACAGAGACTTTCAGAGTATGGGTGATATCTCTCTTCTCGACTTCTTCAACTCTATTCACCCAACAAAAACAAATGGGCTAATGTTCTCGATGAAGAAATTGAAGAAATGTTCAAGGACATTAGTGGCTCTGATAATCAAACCATTGATAGAGCGGAGCAGTCTGTCACAAGCTCTAGCTCTACTGACTCTAGTAATTCAGATGCCGATGACCAAAATGCTGCTGTGATTAATAGATCTGAGAAGATAAGTACTGACTTCACAACTCCTTTACCGATGCAACATGTGGGAGGAGGTAGTACTGAGACTTCTCCAGTTACCGTTCTTGCTTCAGGAGGAGGAGAAGTTATTAGACCGTGCCCTTCACCGGTTGTTCTACCGATGCCTCTTACCGGTGAAATACTTCAACCGGTTAGAGAAGAGTTACCGGCTTCTGAGCCATTTACCGATGCTTCTCCTTTACCGGTTAGTCAGCCCCTTACCGTTGCATCTACTGAACCGGTTAAGGCAATCAATGTTGATGATATACTTCTCCAGCAAGCCTTAGCAGCTAGCTTATTTACCGAGCAAACGGAAAAGCTCAAGGAGAGTCAAAGAGCAACCATTGAAGAGTTGGCTACTCAGAAAGCCATTCAAGCATCTCTTCTACCGGTTAGTCAATCGGTAAGCCAAGTTATTCTTCCTTCCTCTTCTAGAGCCAATTCACCGGTTCAGGAGGAGGATATTGATCCCATCTTTGATGAAGACTCCCTCTCTGATTTCTATGAAGAAGAAGAAGATGTTGATTTTGATGAGAATGATCCAACAATTCCTCCTGCTTATGATGATCCTGGTATGCGTCAGAAGGATCTCATGTCTACTCTAAATTTCTATACCTCCAAAGCTTCTATTCCTCGATCTGCCGATGGCATACCTTTATTTGAGGTTCATGAGAAGATCCTTAGCAAGGCAGTAACTGAGCCAACTCCAATGCCTCCATCTATTGCCGATCTATTTCAGAAGCAAAGAAGAGAAGATAGAATGTCTACTTTTATTGATGTTGTGTCAGACATGAAGGTTGGTGCTGCTCCTGAAGATACCCCTCCTAGATATACCAAAACTACTGGGCCCGGTGAGTCAAGTCGCCGGTATCAGAAGGTTAAGGTGTTAAAGCTTAAGAAGCGTCCAATTCCTCCCAAGGGCAAAGCAATCCTTCCTGGCAAAGATGAGCAACAGTTGGTTACTGATTTCCCTTCTCCAAAACCAAACAAGAAATATCCTTCCTCTCTTCAAGAACACAATCGGTTTATCGTAATTCATGGCCAGCTTGCAACATTTGCCCTGCATCGGTTGAAAGCACCCTTTCAACCGATGACTTCTTTATCCGGTATATGTCTATCAATGGACGTATTACTCAAATTCTGGAGTTGAGGCTTTTTAATTGGTCTGGTTTTGTTACTAAAATGGTTGGCTTATTGCCAAATGTGACCAGACTATCTGTGATAAAGAAAGGCAAGCCTATACCTTGGAGCAACATTAGAGAAGCTTCATTACTTCTGCTAGCTATTAGAGTAATTCACATTCTAAGGCGTCGGCAAGCCATCTTACCGTTGGTCCCTATTGCAGCTGACCTCTTAGAACTTTCTTTTGCTGAGATGATGAGTTTGGAACCCTTTGAGCCACATGCTCCTGAATCTCCTTTACCGATTGCCCCTCCTGTCTCTCCCATGGAAATATTGGATGAGGAGATTGAGATCTCTCCTACCGGTGAAGTGTCTCGGTCCGTTGAAACCTCTCTTACCGATCCTACCGGTGAAGTGTCTCGGTCCGTTGAAGCTCCTTTGCCTGCTAGCTTATTTACCGATGCTCCCTTACCTACCCCTCCTACCGATGATTTAAATAGGCCACTCCTTGCTTCAGATTTGAGAGATCTTCATAGAGCCGTGCTTGATGGTTTTGTTGAAGTCAACATTGAGTTAGCTCGTTCTTTCATTAAATCCAATCAGGAGGAGGAAGAGAGAAAATTTGAGTTATTGAAGACTGGTATTGCTCTGTCTCTTGGCAATTTCATGACCGATATAAGTGCTAGAGACAACGTCATCAGAGATCTTCAGGGACAACTTGTTGAGGCTCAAAGAAACCAATAAAATCCTTTGTGAGCAACAACTTTCAGGCAAAGAAATTATCAACCGATCCATTGAAGAACTCAAAAGGACAACTGAAGCCCTTAGTAGCTGTCAAGAAAGGAACCGTGAGCTTGAATTGGAGTTAGCCAAAGTTAAAGCTAAAAATGAAGTGCTATTGGTGGTTAGAGAAGATAGGAAGAAAAGGAAAAGGGATGAGAAAGAGAAGAGGAAAGCAAAGAAATCCAAAGCTTCTGATACTGCCCCTCCTTCAGATGTTGCCCCTCCTCCAGATGCTCCTCCTTCAGATGCTGCTGCTCCTTAGCCGATCTTGTTTCAAGCCTTTTACCGGTGCAGCTCTGAGAATGTAACCGATGAAGTTTTTGTCTTTCTTTCCTCATTCACCGGTCCACAAACACTAATGAGAATCTCTTACCCTCAAACTTTGTGTTTTGTTTAAAATTTCCTTCTATTGTTTTGAATGCTTCATATGCTGCTAACCGTTATATTCTTGCAGGATCATTCAAAATCTTCACCCATTTTCAATCTTTTATTTTTCACTTCTGTAAGCTTACTTAGGTAGCATCAAGTTGTCTCTTGACTTGGGGAATGATATATTATATAGTAAAAATCTTTATCATTCTTTTCTAAATCAAGAAGATGCCAACCTAGGATGATTGGACTTAAGCAATTAGGAGGAGATTGTTAGTCAAATATATGCTTAGGCTTAGAATTGCTTAATCCCAATCGTAACAAGCATTAATGAGGACCCCTAATTTAGTTAGATCTAAATAGAATTTTTCTATGTACCATAGGATCCCTTAGTGCTAGTGCCAAGTGTTTTTGCTATGTATTTTTCTCAAGATTTGAAGACTTGAAGACCAGAGAATTTCCATCAGCAATGTGTGAGTTACCGGTTGAGTCGCACGGTTGAAGCTCCTCTTACCGGTGAGTATCTTACCGAGTATCTTACCGGTTGAGTATCTTACCGTTTGAGTTACCGGACCGGCACCTCTGTTACCGGCCATGTTACTTTACCGGTTAAAGCTTACTCTTCAAGCTTCCTCTTGTTAGCAGCTTCCGGTGCATTAATTGCTCCTAACTACCAAGCCATCAACTTTAGCTAAAGTTGGTAAAGCAAGCATGCCGACATGACATCTCTCGCAAAGAAATCAAGACTTCTTTGAGAATGTCAAGTAACCAAGACTACAGAGCCCCATCTATCTCTCGGGAAATCCTCTCTATCCAAATCTCGTGCATTTAATGCAAGGATCTTCCCATTTAATGCCCGCCACCCAAGTCATCATTGCAACCTCTTCAAAGACAACGGCTCCTTTTCAAAGTTCACTATAAATAGCTTTCTGGAGCATTGAAGAAGGTTGGGGTGCATTTATGATTCTTGAGAGTGAGCCGCTTTGAACTACCAACCCGCACATTCTCTAGTTCAAGGCATTCAAAGCAAGTCCCCTATTCACTAGACATCTGTTAGGACTTATTCACCGGCACCTCAATCAATTCTGTAGTGTTCCTCCATTAGACTACTTATGGAACACATTGATTGATTCACACACAACACCCTAGAGAAATCAGCTCACCTTGTGAGCACATCTCTAGAAAACACTGTGTCTTTATTGTAGCACGACCCATTAGTGGTCACCTCTAGTTTGGCAGCCTTTCAATCATTGGCTTGCAACTTGTAATAGGTAGAATCCATTAATAAAGTAGTGCACCTTCACAAATCCAAGTTCTGACCAAACTTGGTAGAGGACGTAGCAGTTATTTAACACTGTGAACCTCTTCAAACAATGTGTCATTTATTGCTTTGCTTGTCTTCTGTTGTGTAGTTGTAATCAGTTGATAATCTCTCAACTGGTCACAACCTATTGACTTCACTTACTGCTCACTTTGTTTGTCTTACTTGGAAATAATTTTGTCTGTCTTGCATGATATTTTGTCTTACCGGTTTGCCTATTTCTCTAAACTGAAAACTTAATTTCCGCTGTGCAAATCACTTACCGATAAGCTAAAGTTTTTCAAACGAAGTTTTAGCTAAAAGTTTTAACAGGCTATTCACCCCCCCTCTAGCCTGATTCCTACCATTTGGGACCTAACAGGATTCTGCTCTTATGAGAGAGTACCTCGAATCTCCTTTGGTTTACCACGGTGGTGATGTGGTTATAGCTGGGCATGTATTGCCAGTTGATTTGGTATGATTACCGATGTGTAATTATGAGATATACTTGACCTGGAGGGTTAAGTAGTTGTTGTGCGTTGGTAGACTATCATAAGAAGTGAGTCTCCTTTTCTATACCTAAATTGATTATATTGGTATTTAATATAAATAAACCTTTATATGGTATTCTTATTATGTAAGCATTAAAGGCAGAAAGTTTTGGTTAAAAGTGTGAAGGGTAATTGGTATGTGTTAGACTTGCATAAAAAGTCTTTTCAGAAATTTTACGTGCTAGTTGTGAGTAGATGGTAATTGTGTTCCCATCAAGGTATTTCATGTGTTGATTCTAAGTATGATAATCAGAATTTTAAATCCTTATTTTGTTGGCTTTATGACAATTATGATTGATGACCTCTTTGTTTATTTAAAGTTACGAGAGGATCATGGAGATAATTTGTGAGTTGTGTTATTTACCTTTAGTGGAAATTCATCGTTTGAGAAGTTTAGCAAATGTGAGTTGGCTCGCAAGGATTTTATATTTTGGGTTATATAGTCTTGAGTTTGAAGGTTACCATGGATCTTACAAGGATTGAGTCCGTGATCTTTGGGTTGGCAAGTACTATCGAAGGAATTTTAAGGAGTTCTTGAGAATTGAACAATCGTTGCTTTAGTTAACTCTAATGGATGTATAAATGGTGTAGAATGTAATAAAGATAATTCAAATTGATAGAGATGGAGAATAGATTGGCTATAGATCTGATCCTCACCTTACCTGATGGATGCGAGGACTTTGTGAATTCTAAGTGCGTATTAAAGGAGAATTAGGTTGTGATATTATGAGAATTGGGAAAGTAATAGCGTATGCTTCGAGGAAGTTGACTTAGATAAAGCGGAATTTTCTTACACCCCTACCCGAGAGTGGTTACAATTGTTCTTCGTTAGTTAAGGGGGAACCTTATCTTTTGAAGCTTCCTTTTGGGATTTGTTACCGATCCTAAGAGTTGAAGGATTTAGTTAGTCGAAAGGGAGAGATTAGAATACTATTCAGATTCTTGAGGAATAGGTTGTGTGTGTGATGGATCTCCTCTCAAACTCGGGAATTTTAATTAACCTTAACGAATTGTGGATAATAGCAGTTTTAGTTTAGCATTAAAGTGGTACTGTGTGAAGCTTGGTATGGAAAAAAATCATTTGCATGATCCCTCGTTTGTATGGAGTTCTCCCACTAATGATGATTAGACGGATTGGACTTATGCGGGAGAACCGTTGAGAGTTATTAGAATTATAGTTTAGGGAATTGAAATCCTAGGGTATTCGGGTTGTGAAAATGAATAGAAGAATCATGTGTTGTGAATATGGCCCTCCACACCCAAGCAAACCTACAAGAATAATAATCGCACACAAACCAAGCACAAGAAATCAATGAAAAACAGAAAAAAACACAAGAAATTGTTAACCCAGTTCACCAAATTGATTGGCTACGTCTGGGGGCACTACCAAGCCAGGATCTTGCACTATGTAATTAGAATTTGTGTTACAACTGAGTTGGGGGCGGAACATTGTTTATATATGACCTAGGGTAGAGTCCAAATCCTAAACAAACAAGGAAACTGAGACTGCTGAAAAACGGGCGGAGCGCGGCCGCCCTCACTCCGAGCGCGGTCGCGCAGTCATGCCGAGACATCAATGTCTTCTGACGACGCCTCAAGCGCGGTCGCCCTCCCATCCAGCGCGGTCGCGCACCAAGAAGATCCCCCGAGCATCAATCACGGTACAAGAGCGCGGTCGCGCACGCCACTAGCGCGGCCGCTCTTGACCCCAGAAACCTGCTACGAAATTCTTGCCCTTTGCCTTGATGTCTAGCCCAATTGATCCTCTAATCCAACAATCTCCCACCTAGAGATCAACCACACATATAAGCCCCGTATCCGTCTTCAACTCACCCTTGGTGTCCTCCTAGTGCTCACCTCGATCATGGTAGTGCCATCCTCCTCTCTCATTCTTCAAGCCCAATTGAAGCTTTGCACAGCTTCAATTTCTCAAGGTTCACAACCTTCGTCAACATGTCGCCCGGATTCTCCGATCCCAATATCTTCTCAAGCCACAAAGTCTTCTTCTCCAAGAGATGCCCGATGTAGTGAAACCTCGGTCAATGTGTTTCGTCCTCGAATGAAATGCCGGATTCTTTGCCAAGTGAATTGCGCTCGTCATCCTTTGTAGAGAATATTACCACTTCGCGTCTTCCCAAGTTCACCCAAGAAGTTCTCAGTAGCCCAAACCATCTCTTTACTTGCTTCATGCCACGCCACATATTCTCGCTTCGCAGCCGATCGAGCCACGATCTTTTGTAACTTAGAAGCCTGTGAGATTGCCGTACTCACCCAATGTAAACACATAACCCGTAGTACTTCTCCTCTTATCAAGATCACTTGATGCCAAGTCCGCATCAACATAACCCGCTAACACCACTTCCTTGCTCGAAAAACATAGAGCCTTACCAGCGGTACCCTTCAAATAACGTAGGGATCCACTTAACCGCTTCCCAATGTTGCTTTCTGGATTGCCCATGAACCGGTGACTACTCCCACCGCATGTGCAATGTCCGGCCTTGTACACCATTGCATACATGAGACTCCCTACGGCTGAAGCATATGGAGTTCTCTCCATCTTGTCACGCTCTTCCTTGTTCCTAGGCGAGTCCCTCTCGGATAGCTTGAAGTGCAAACCCAATGGCGTCCCTGTTGGCTTCGCCTCTTCCATACAAAACCTTGCTAAGACCTTCTCAACATATTCGATTGTGAAAGAACCAACTTGCCCGACTCCCTATTCCGATCAATCCGCATGCCCAAGATTTTCCTTGCCTCTCCCAAATCCTTCATCTCGAACCGTTCGACAACCGAGTCTTCAACCTGTTTACCTCTCTCTGCTAGAGCCCGCTATCAACATGTCGTCCACATATAACCGCAAGATAATATACCCATTGTCCGTGTTCTTGAAGTAGCAACAATGATCCGCCTCACATCTCGATAAAATCAATGTCGTGCATGAATCCATCAAATTTCTGTACCCTGCCTAGGAGCTTGTTTAAGGCCATACAAGCTCTTAGTCAATCCGCAAACTAGCTCCCCGCCACCCTTAGACAAGTAACCCTCTCGTGTACCATGTAAATCTCTTCCTCCAAGTCCCCTATGAAGAAAGGCCGTCTTTCACATCCATCTGTTCAAGCAGCAAGTTGTCCGCCACTACTATCCCTAACCATTCGATAGTGGTCATCTTCACAACCGGAGTGAATACTTCGGTGTAGTCAATACCATACTTCGCCGAAACCCTTTAACAACCGAGTCTTGCCTTGTAACGCTTGCTACCGTCAGCTTCCTCCTTGATCCTGTAAACCCATTTGTTATGCGTGCCTTCTTCCCCTTAGGTAGTTCGGTCAACTCCCAAGTTTTGTTTGCCTTCAATGAGACCATCTCATCATCCATCGCAGCTTTCCACTTATCACAAAGCGCACTACGAACCGCCTCCGCATAACATTCCGGTTCCCCATTATCTCGTCAACAACAAATAATAATTCGAAGGAGTATACTGTCGGGTGATCCACGCACCGCTGGATCTACGCAACGGAATATCACGTTCGGAGTACGTGGTTCATCTTCGGTGACCTCCCGACCATGGTCAACATGAACCGTCCTGCTCCCACCCGAGTTAGGAACCTCCACTCAACAATATCCGGTTCCGAACTAGTATCATCGTATGCCCCCTTTCTATCCTTGTACAAAACCCTGTTCATTGAATACCACATCTCGACTACGAATAACCTTATGGTTTTGATCATCCCAAAATTTATACCCGAAGTCATCCCCGCCATACCCAATAAATGTACACTTGGATGCATTTAGCATCTAATTTAGTTCTCTCGGCGAATCAACATGTACATAAGAAACGCAGCCAAATATGCGAAGAAAGGACAGATTTACACTGCTTGCCACTCCAAGCTTCCTCTGGAATTCCATTCCCAATGGAACCGATGGTCCCCGATTGATCAAGAAAGGCTGCAAGTGTCAGCTGCATATGCCTTAACGTCTTCGGAAGTCCACACTTCAATCTCATACTTCTAGCCCGCTCGTTGATATTCGTTCATCCTTTACGCTACCCCAGTTGAGTTGTGGAGTCTTCTTTGAGTCTTCTCCATACGAATACCATTCGCAGCACAATATTCCCTAAACTCCCGAGCTCATACTCCCCACCATTTGTCGATCTCAAGCACTTAAGCTTAAGTCCCGTTTGATTCTCCACCAAAGCCTTCCACTTCTTGAACACCTCGAAAGCCTCATCTTTCCCCTTCAAGAAATAGACCCAGACCTTCCTTGTAGAATCATCAATGAAAGTCATGTAATATGACGCACCACCTAGAGACGTAACCGGAGATGGCCCCCACAAGTCCGTGTGAACCAGTTCCAACTTTGCTTCCTCAATCCCCTACTGTCCTTGAGAAATTATTCCTCCCTTGTTTGCCAAACATACAATCTTCGCAGATTCCCACGTTGGTGTCTTCAAACCCGGTAGTAGACCCTTAGAACAAAGTACCTTCATCCCTGTCTCACTCATGTGACCCAATCGACAGTGCCACAAATCGCATCACCCTTGGGCTGCTGCCACCGCAATACTATCCTTGGTGTTGTTCGCCAAATACAAAGTACCCTCCTTATTACCCCGAGCGATCTCACAATCCTCCTTGGTAATAACCCAGTTCTGCGGCTCGAAAGTCACCTTGTAACCCTCTTCGCCCAACTGCCCAACTGAAAGTAGGTTCTTTTTCAAACCCGGAATGTGTCTGACCCCGTTCAGATGTAGAACCTTCCCGTCCGATGCTCCTATCCTGACATCCCCTTCCCTTGATTTCCAAAGGCTCGCCATCAGCTAGATAGACATGCCCGAAATCACCGGAAGTGCAATTATCCATCTCTTCCTTATGCCCGCAAGAGTGAAATGATGCCCCCGAATACAGCACCCATGATTCTAGTACACTACTAACACTTAGAACCAGTACATCGTCACCTTCGACTGCCACATTCGCCTGATTGCCCTTACGATTTGGACAATCCCTCTTAAAGTGTCCCAACTCCTTACAATAGTAGAGAACGGATCCCTTCGCAACCTTCGGTTTATCCTTGGTCTCATCAGCTTTGCCCTTACCACTCATTCCGTTCTCCCTTGATTCGGTTCTCCCTTGTTTGCTAGTACCCGGCTTCCCCCTACTAGTAGTAGCTAAAGCCGCTCCCGAAGTACTTGATGTCCCCAACTTCTTCATGCGATTTTCCTCACCTAAAAGAAAGTCTTTAACATCATCATATTTCAATTTTTTCTTACTTTGAAGCGTTGATTGCGATCACCGTTCCGCTCCAACTTGCCGGTAAAGAAGCTAGCAACAAGCATGCATGAACCTCGTCATCGAACTTGATCTCCACCGCTGTCAATGAATCTATGACATCCATAAATTCATCGATGTGCTTAGCCAAGGATCCTCCCTCTTGCATCTTGAGACTACCCATCTAACCACCCCTAAAGCCTTCCGATCCATGAGTTCCCATTCTTCCTGATCTTCATCTTCCGGTTTGACACCCTTCAGAGGCTTGTAGAGATCCTTGTTGTACAATAGATCCTCAATCTGCATCCTCCAATATCCGTAGTCAGACCCATCGAATTTCTCAACCGCCTGTTTGTCCTTGCCCATTCTTGATTGCTTGGAACAACTCCCTTGATCTTGAAACCAAAAGCTCTGATACCAGTTGTTGTGAATATGGCCCTCCACACCCAAGCAAACCTACAAGAATAATAATCGCACACAAACCAAGCACAAGAAATCAATGAAAAACAGAAAAAACACAAGAAATTGTTAACCCAGTTCACCAAATTGATTGGCTACGTCTGGGGGCACTACCAAGCCAGGATCTTGCACTATGTAATTAGAATTTGTGTTACAACTGAGTTGGGGGCGGAACATTGTTTATATATGACCTAGGGTAGAGTCCAAATCCTAAACAAACAAGGAAACTGAGACTGCTGAAAAACGGGCGGAACGCGGCCGCCCTCACTCCGAGCGCGGTCGCGCAGTCATGCCGAGACATCAATGTCTTCTGACGACGCCTCAAGCGCGGTCGCCCTCCCATCCAGCGCGGTCGCGCACCAAGAAGATCCCCCGAGCATCAATCACGGTACAAGAGCGCGGTCGCGCACGCCACTAGCGCGGCCGCTCTTGACCCCAGAAACCTGCTACGAAATTCTTGCCCTTTGCCTTGATGTCTAGCCCAATTGATCCTCTAATCCAACATCATGCCGTTAAGGAAACTATTTGGAAGTTGTAATTTGAAATGCGTGAGAGGTAACCTTTGTTATTGAACCTTAAAGTAAGCCAGTTTAAAATTCGGGGCGAATTTTCTTTAAGGGGGAGTGAATGTAACGACCCTAACCCTAGGCACCTATTTTAGTATCATATTATATACCTTTTATATTAATTGTTGACTTTATGTGCTTTTAATATTATTGTTAATATTATGTGTTCATTTTATATCATTAATTTCTTATATTAGGTTGAGATGATTGGGAAATTAAATAAAACATCTTGGGAGAAGTATAATAATAGAAATGGATAAAATAAATAAAATGTGGGTAGTTAGACTTCTTTGTGTAAGGGAAGTATAAATGGGAAAGATTTTATTAGGAAGGGAAGGGGGGCCATATTCCCTATTTTCCTCCCCTCCCTCTTCTTAGTCAAATGTCTTACTTTTTCCCATACTCCTCCCATACTCTCCCCATCCCCTTTTTACATCATCCTCCTCATCCTCCTCATTCTTTCATCAATTCTTCTTACTACCTCCCTAAAATTCTCCATGGAAGCCTTCTTGAAGCTTTACTTCCCAAAATCCTAGAGAACTCAATTCTACTCCATTTTCCAATCCAAGTGTACTTTTGTGTTTGGGGCAACTAGGAGAGTTGATCAAGCCAAGAAAATCCTCATTTCATATTATATTTGCTAAGGTAAGTTATTATGACTTCTTTCTAAATATTGCACATTTTATGTGTTAATGAATATTTTGTGAAAAGAAAAAGGATGTTGTATTTTTAAATAAGATTATTTGAGTAAAATGGGTTAATTAAGGATGAATTGATTTTATTATGAAATGGGGGTTTAAGTTGGAAGAATAAGGGTATAAGGAATGTAAAAGGTTAATGACTTTAATGGAATTCTTGTATGTGGTTATGTTCATCTTACCTTGATTTGGGAGATGTAAGGAGTATATCTCATATGGGTTGGAAGAGGTAGAGAAGAATTTAATATGCTTTTAATAATGTGAGTTATTATGATCTCCTTTCAAACTAGATCATGAAATGTTAATTGTGTTAGGATGTTGCTATCATTGTTGTTTGTAAATTTAGAGTACTTCCTTAGAGTTGAAGATTGGTTAAAGACCTAAATGTGATACTATTGTCTATGGAAATTGATAAAGAGAAAGGGTTGTGGTTTAATTAGAAATAAGAAGGTTATATGTGAAATGGGATAGTGAAATGGGAGAATTAACTAAGTAAGTGAAAGGGGAGGTTTGTCTTAATTGTTTGGAATGTTTATATGGATTTTGAGTATTAAATTGGTACTACTTTGGGTTTCAATGGTTGGTAATGATGTTAGGAAAGTTAGTGAAATCTTCTTATGATTTCCAAAAATTTGAGTAAGCTTGGTTGAATTTTGGTCCAGCTGCGAATCTGAGTAAAAACCCTCTTGGGCGATCGCCCATGGTTCCTTGGGCGGTCGCCTATCACCACAGAAATTATAACCCTTTTGAAACCCTCTTGGGCGGTCGCCCATGGTGACTTGGGCGGTCGCCCATGTCACCAGAATTTCACCAGTTTCCTTTCTTGCTGAATTTTAACCACAACCACTAAGTATGGTTCCTAACCCTTTCAAAGTAGTGAAACCTAATCTACTTCGGATATGAATTAATCCTTTTTAACCTAAGTTAAAGTAGAATACCTTGGCTAGGCCATGATGTCTGATTTGGTCAAAAATGGAATTGTGGAAGTAGTTAAATATTGTTCGGAAAATGGTGGATAAGCTTGATTCGTAACTTCACCAAAGTGGTTCAAACTTGGGAAGTAGGTCTTACACTTTTATTAATATTATTCAAGGTTGAGTAATGACTTCGTAAGAATGGTTTATGGTTTAGGGTGACCTTACTTGCTCCCATACCTTGGTGATTAGTTGAACAGTGTAGAGACTATAATCACACTATTGTGTTGGTTAGGAATGTATATGTGTTACATCAATATATTGTATCCCAATTGTGGATTATTTGGTATATGGTTGTATTGTATCCCAGTTGTGGATTATCTGGCATGTTGATTATATTGTATCCCGGTGTGGATTATGTGGTTATATGGATACCTTACTTGAGTTCATATTCATTGATGGATTATGCATAGTGTATTAAATGAATGTTGCACTATGGTATTGATTTAACATGAGTATAATTTACCATATTGTTATATTACTATCCCTTTTGTGGATTTAATTCAAGTAACTATTATGTGCTTGGATATTACATGTGATCAGGGGGTATAATGGAATTCAATCAATTATTGATTTGTTCTATAAGTGATTGAAGGTTCATCATACTGTGACCTTTCCCCTACGTGGCGCGAGTGGGTGTGCTAAGCATTTGTATTGAGCCAAAAGCCTTACGGGCCATTGCGATTTGGTGATTAGGGGAATGCTTACGTATTAAGCCAAAAGCTTTATAGATAGCGGTATTATTGTTGGATACTACGATTTACTATACTCGATTTTCTTATATGGATCTACGGAGTATGAGTCTTATAAGCGGTGAATGTCTTTGGAGGCAGTTCACCAAAGAGAGGAGTTTCACTCCCACGTTGTACGACTTATTGTTCAGACGGGAAAGGTAAAATGAGGTAACGTAAGGTGTTTACCGCTTTCATAATGTGTTATGTGTTACCATGCTATGTGTTGCATATTGTTTGGCATCTTGCTGCATTCATAATAGCTTATTGAGATTTATTCTCACCCCTTCCCTTTTACTGCTTTAGATTGTGCTGAGACAGGTGACCTGAACTAGTGAGGCCAGGGATAAAATTGTGGATTGTTGCTTTTGGGACTTGTCAGGTTAAGTATAGGAGTTGGTTGTTTGGGAGTATTTATTAAGTATTACTCTTTTAAAAATTTCTACATAAACTCTTTTGTAAACAAAGTTATTTTGGGGTTTTAATGTAATTTATTAGAGTATGGTTTACCGAAGTCATTGTGGAATTTGCTCCAAGTGGAGATATTATTAGTTGATTTTAAATTGGAAGTTGAGTAGTGGTTTTCTTTTAAATGTGAAGTAAAAGTTTTTGAAAATCTAAGATGGGATTTCTTAGTTTGGGCTTCTCAAGCTCGGGACACGCGTTAGGTCCCGGGTTGGGGTGCTCACACTTCTTGGTAACACTAAACTTTCAGAGGATCTCGTGAATGGTATGTTTGATAATTCTGTATGAAAAATTGATATATGTGCCTCTAATCATGTCACTAGTAGCATGGCTCTTTTATGTCATGTAAGTGATATTCCTGATTGTCCAGTTGGTCTTCCTAATGGTGACTCTTTCGTTGCTACGAAAAAGGGGTTCGTGGTGTTGACCGTGGTGTTGACAGACAAAATAACTTTTCAGAATGTTCTTTTTGTGCCTACTTTAAATTGCAATTTAATTCGGTTTCACAATTAAATGATGATATGCAGTGCATTGTCTAATTTAACTCTCATATGTGTATTATACAGGACCAGTCGATGGAGTTGATTGGAACGGGTGTTAAACGAGATGGACTTTACTACTTCAAAGAAGCAGACATAGTTAATCGGATTTCAGTAAATGACGTGGTATCTAACTTGGAACTTTGGAATAAGCGAATGAAACATCCGTATGAAAAATAGTAAAGTTACTACCCTTCTGTTAGTGATTCTAATTGTAGTCTCAATAAAGCTTGTGAGATATGTTTTCGTGCAAAACATCATTGAGACAAATTTTTGTTAAGTGACAATAGGGATACTATTTTTTTTGAAAATATACACTGTGATTTGTAAGGATTTTATAGACATGCCTCTTTTTGTGGTGCACGTTATTTCTTTACTATCGTTGATGATTATTCTCGTGCAGTCTGAGTTTATTAGTTGGTTGACAAAACTGAAGTATTTCAAGTGTTTATGTCATTTTTTTGCTATGGTCAATATATCGCCAATTTAATCAAAAGATTAAGGTTGTGCAAAGTGATAATGGTACTGAGGTTAGGTGTTTATTGGAATTTTTTTCTGCACGTGAATTCTTTTTCAAACATCTTGTATTGAAGCTCCTCAACAAAACTGGAGAGTTAAAAGAAAACATCAGCATATTTTGAATGTTTCATGGGTTTATCGCATCAAATTTCGTTATGACGGAAGTATTGAAAGATTGCAGTCTCGGCTAGTAGTATTCGAAAATCATCAAAAGGAGGAAATTGATTATGCTGAAACATTTGCTCCAGTTGCAAAAATGGCAATTGTCCGTGCCTTCCTAGCAGTTGCTGCTTCTAAAAATTGGGAACTTATCATATGGACGTTCACAATGCCTTTTTACACGGAGATCTTGAATAAGAAGTTTACATGAAGTTACCTCCAGGTTTTGAGTACTCTAAACCAAATGTCGTGTGTCGATTGCGTAAGTCAGTTTATGGGTTAAAACAAGCTCCAAGATGCTGGTTTGCAAAGCTAGTTACTGCCTTAAAAGGGTATGGATTTCTTCAATCTTATTCTGATTACTCCGTATTTACCTTCACAAAAGATGATGTTCAGATAAATGTGCTGGTGTATGTTGATGATCTCATTATTTATGGGAACAATTATGATGCCTTACTTGAGTTCAAAACTTATCTAAGTGATTGTTTTAAAATGAAGGATCTTGGGCCTATTAAGTATTTTCTTGGCATTGAGGTTGCACGAAACACAACTAGATTATTTTTGTGTCATAGAAAGTACGCTCTGATATTATTTCTAAAAAACTGGACTCTTATGAGCTAAACCTGCAGATTTTCCTATTATTCAAAATCACAAACTAGGACTAGCTACAGGTAAGGAGCTCTCTGATTCGAAAAAATACAGACGTATTGTGGGTTGTCTCATTTCTTGCTATTACACGTCCAGATTTGGCTTATTCCGTACATATTTTATCTCAGTTTATGGAAGCTCATCGAGTTGAACATTGGAAAGCTGCCTTACCAGTTGTTTGATACCTTGAGGTAACACCTGGTTAGTGCATTGTCTAGACAAGTGACAGTAACCTGACATTTATAACTGGTTGATGTGATTTGAATTGGGCTGAATGCCCTATCACTCATAAGTCCCTCACAAGATGGCTTGTCTTCCTCGGTAATTCATCTGTTTCATGGAATACCAAGAAACATGAAACAGTGTCTCGATTTTATGCATATACCGAATATAGATCTATAACAGCTGTTACTTGTGAATTGTAATGGTTAAATGGTCTTTTACTTAGTTTGTGAGTTCATCATCCGAAGGCTATTCCTCTTTTCTTTGATAGTTAACTAGTTATACATTTTGCTCAAAATTCGTTTTTTCACGAGAGATCAAAGCACAATTAAGGTTGATTGTCATTTTGTTCGTGATGCGGTCAAACAAGGTTTGATTGCTCCTTCTTTCGTTCCTAAATCTACACAGTTGGCGGATATATTTACCAAAACTTTTGATATATAAAAAGCAGTTTGATTTTCTTCTTAGTAAGTTGGGCATTTCGAATTCCCGTGCTCCAACTTGAGGGGGTTGTTACAATATGGGATCTCCTAATTAAGCAATTAGGAGATTCGATTTTCTTGTTGTTATTGATTACTATTTTGTTTCCTTTTCTTGTTGCCTACTCAAATTAGATTTGTTAGAATCATTTTTAATATAAGATTCTCTTTCTTATACTATACTCCCTCCGTTCCAACATAAGCTTTTCACTTTTGATATTGCACGCAAATTAAGAAAATGGGTGGAAAGAAAAAATGTTGTGAGTGTAATTTGAATATAGGAGAGAGAATGAGTGGAGGAAATAGTAAATTTGAAAAGTGTTGTGAGTGTAATAGTGAATTAGGAGAGAGAATGAGTGGAGGAGATAGTAAAGATTCTTTGCCAAAAAAGGAAAATGGAAGCTTTTAACGGGACACCCAAAATGGCAAAATGGGAAGCTTCGGCTGGAAAGGAGGGAGTATATATTTCAAAAGATCAAATGAAAGAGCCAATCTTTAAAATTCTAATTATTATTTTCGTTGTTATATCGAATTACATTTGATTTAACTGTTTTAAGCCGTCCATTTCCGAACAACGAAAAACATAAATTTCTCTGTTTAACTGTTAATTTTTAGCATTTTCTGTTTGCTTGACTCCCAAGGAAAAAGTCTCCATCAAACAAGTTTAGCAGCACACTTGACTCCAATCCAAGAGTCACACCAGAAATTTCTCTGTCGTTTCTCCTTGCGTGTTCTACAAGCTGGGTCTAAGTCAATTGGTCTCCACAGCCCCATCATCAAAAGTCCATTTTTTATACTCTCAACACATAATAAATGTCGTATTTAACTTGTCAACGTTTTAAAAAAAATGTGTTCTTGTTTTTTACAGACATTTATTTTTAGACGAATAATAAAGAACAAAGTGTAATACTTATTAGGAGACGGAGGAAGTACTTAATTTTTGGTCCCGAAAGATATATGAGTACAAATGAATGCATAAATTACGCTTTGCTTGCTCCCCAAGGACTTGACCAAACTGCCAAGCCTCTCATATGAACATCTATATAAATCATAACTCTGATCATCACTTCTCTTAAAGCAAATAAACATTTTCCATTAATTAAATTGTGCAGCACTGAAATTCGATCTCCATGGCTTTAGCTGGGCACACCCTTGCTGAAGTTTACGTAATGCGAAAGCTTCATAACGAAAAAAACATGGAAGCCGAGAAGATCACAGGAAGTTATACAAGCCATAAAGAAGTTGATCTCGACGATTTTTCCGGCTGCTGTTTTTGGTGGAATAGAAAGAAAATCCAGAGCAATAAGCCACCATCTATAACTTCTCCAGACAAAACCCTACTCCAAGGGAGATAGTAGGTGACATATATGGAGCCATCAACTCCATTACCACTTAATTGAATGAATGTTTTTATTTTCTATACAAACATATTAATTGTAAGGGTACAAAGAAGTTTGTCGGGTAAACGAAAAATTCAGGTAAATTACTATATGATTTTTTACAATTAATGTAATATATTACGATTTGATATTTTAATGTAACGTATTTTACTATGTCATTTCATATAATGGAATGTACTCTAACAACGTTAGAAAGATAATTGAAATTTCAACGATATAAGAAAAAAATTAACACTCGTTAAATACATTTAACATCCATTACACCTATTGTCTACCCAATCAAACTGTCTCTGGAAAAAAAAATCTTGTTTCTTCTTTTCCATTGAATCCCATCCATTGAATCCCAAACCCACCTGTGAGAATTAAAAGATCTACGCTCACTTTTCCAGATCTGGGAAGAAGTAATAAGAACGGTGGCGGAATTGACGGAACTTGCAGCACCGGACCTTCGATGTTCGAAGGATGTCGAAATCCATGGATGGACTAGAGTAACAGGTGGTTTATAGATCGAGTTAGGGGAGGAGAATGAGGGGAGAGGTCGACATATGGTGGAGGAGAGGATAGAGAGGCCGGAGTACAACATTGGGTTCGATTGTTGGAGTTACGAGATTGAAAGTTTGTTCGATTTTGACTAGGATTCGATCTGATTTTGCTTGGGGTTCAAAATTGTCAGATTCTTGTTTGAGTTTGATTCGATTTCGGGTTTTTTGTTTAGAAATTTTTGGGTTTGATGTTCATCCACCATTGTGTTTTGTTTGAAATTGAGAAAAACTCAAGAGTGGAGATGAAATAAGGAGGAAGATGAATGTGGTGTTACTTTTTTAACGATTGTTATTTTATTTAACGAAATTGTTCATTTCGTTAATGAAAATTAATGTCATCTAATCTAACTGAGTTACCTTAATTGTAACGAGATTTAAAAGTACGTTACATTATGTTATTAATTCATAGTATGTTACCTTTATCGTAAACGAGGGTGTATTAGGTTCCATAGTGTTGTAATTATTCCGAAGTTTATCCTATTGAATATTAATTCATTTTTTCAAAAATAAATATTTATTTTTTAAAAAGAAGCCATTTGAGGTCTTGTGTATCCCATAATTTTGTGAAGTAATCATGAGAAGAATGACTAGGAATTAAAAATAGGAAAGTGACCTTACAAGGGCGAAACCCATGTGAGTCATAATGGGCTTAGTATCCCATCCGGCCCATTCAAATCGTAGGCTGGCCCAGCCACGAAGGTTTGTTTGTTCCTTTCCTTTCACCTCCTAGTAGTGGTGGAACATGACATTCTTGGTTTTGTTACACTTGTTATATTTTAGCCCATTATGTCACCATTCTTCATTTAAATTGGCCTCATTAATTAATTTGAGGTTGTGTTATACTCCGATCGTCGCAAAATAATTTCATCCGTTTGTGAGTGGAAATAAAAAACATGAACACAATATTTAAGGATAAGTATGAGAAAGAATTAGAGAGAGAAGGTGTTTTGTAAGTATGAAAAATAAAATAAGAGAGAGAATGAATGTGAGAAATAGTAAGTTGATTGGTGTTGTGCGTATACAAGTAAAATAAGAAAGAGAATGAGTGAGAGGGGTAGTATAAAAATTGTCATTTTGGAAAGTCTCCATTGAGATGAGACTGATGAAAAATGAAAAAAGTCTCCACTCATACGTATGTATAGACGAAAGTATCATATTAGTATATTTAAATTGACAATATTTTATTAATTTATATACTCTCTTCGTCCCGATCGAAGGTGCACACTTTTTTCAAATCACGCAAATTAATGAAATAAGTGGAAAGAAAAAATGTTGTGTGTGTAATAGTGAATTAGGAGAGAGAATTAGTAGAGGAAATAGTAAAATTGAAAAGTGTTGTGAGTGTAATAGTGAATTAGGAGAGAGAATAAGTGGAGTAAATAGTAAAGATTATTTGCCAAAAAAGGAAAGGTAAAACTTTTAACGGGACATCCATTTTGACAAAAAATGAAGCTTGAAATAGGACGGAGGGAGTATTATTTATACAATGATACAATATTACAGTTGTACCATAAGTTCCTTGTTTGGTTGTGCATCCAATGTTTTTTTAGTTAGACTATCCCCATCAGTAATCTCAACTCAATCCATCTTCAAATAAAATACTATTAATTTTGCTCACTTCTATATACATACTTCCAACCTTATACTCCCTCCGTCTCAGCCCATGCTTCCCACTTTTTTCAAATCACGCAAAATAAGGAAATGGGTTGAAAGAAAAAATATTGTGAGTGTAATAGTGAATTATGAGAGAAAATTAGTGGACGAAATAGTAAATTTGAAAAGTGTTGTGAGTGTAATAGTGAATTAGGAGAGAGAACGAGTGGAGGAAATAGTAAAGATTCTTTGCCAAAAAAGGAAAGGAGAAGCTTTTAACGGGACACCCAAAATGGCAAAAAGTGAAGTTTGGACTGGGACAGAGGGAATATAATTTATACTCCCATCAGTGACCCAACCCAACCCAACCTTTTAATAAAATATTTATTTTTCTTTACTTCAACTTACCTAAATACTTATCATTTTATTTTTTAAAATAACGTATTAGTAATAATATTTCTAAAATTACCCGTACAATTATTAAAAATAATTATCCATACAATTATAAAAAGAAATACTCCCTCCGTCCTAGGATTTCCGTCACTTTTTATCCAAAATGGCGTCCCGTTTGAAGCGTCACATTTCCCAAAAATGAAATATTTTATTAATATTCTATTATCCCACTAACTATTCTCTCTACTAATTCTCTCTCCTCTTTTCAAATTACACTCACAATACTTTTTAAATTCACTATTTCCTCCACTAATTCTCTCTCCTATTTTCAAATTACACTCACAACATTTTTTCTTCCCCCTTTTTTCCTTAATTTGCGTGCCACCCCTAAAAGGGTGACATTTTTCCTGGGACGGAGGGAGTATGAATTTTGATATATTTTTTATTTTTTATTTTATATAATTATATAAAATATATTAGTTTTAAATATATATTTATCTAAATACATGCCACCCAATCATTGGGTGACATGTGTCCCATTTTGGTGACTCAATTTGAGCCAACCTCGGTTGGCTGGTTGCCCAGGTCATGAAATTTTGGTGACTTTTTTTTTTTTTTTTGGTTGTAACCCATGGTGACCCTCTCACGAGAGTCACCAATGGGGATAGTCTTAGTACTCCGTAGTTTGATAAGTCAGTGATTTTCTTTTTTGAAAATGTTTCACACCGGGTAACGAGTAGAGGAATTGAACGCTGACACTTATTAAACTTAACTTTACCACTGAACCGCTATTAAACTTAACTTTACCACTGAACCACTATTCGAATTGAAGATGACAAACCACTAAATTAAAAGGGTTATTCTATTTGCACAATAAAAATTCTATTTGCACAATGTTGTCTAGAATAAAGTGATTCATTAATGTACAAAGTAATATTGTGCACGATTTTTAAGAACAAATGGTGTATTTAATGTGCTTTTTCAACTTTTGAGATTTTATACACATTTTTCATGTAGTACTTATTGCCAATATTCAAGCAGACATCACTATCTTGAAAATGAAAATTGTTTTTTGGACTATTATGCAAATAGAAATACCCAATAGGATCAACCTTCGTTATCTTGAAAATGAAAATTATTTTTGGACTATTTAGCGAGTTTATTTATTTTTTATTTTCATTAATTATTTTCTGTAATATTAAAAAACAAATTTCAAATATTAAAAAACAAATTTCATGAAAATTAAACTCGCCATTTAATTTGGCGAGTTTAAAGGGAACTCGCCAATTGAATTGGTGAGTTTAAGTTGAATATTCAGATCCCTAATTGGCGACTTTACAGTCACAGACAGAAGAAAGAAAAAAAAATCAAGGAAGAACAGAGAAGGAAGAACGATTTTTCAAGACATTCAAATTCAAAACCCCTCTATTTAGTGATTCTTCAAATTGTTAAGTAAGTTTTCATTCTTTTCCCCGTATTTTCATTTTTTGAAGGTTAGAATGAGTTGTGTTTGTGAATTTAATTTTGAGTAAAATAAAAAGTTTGATTGTGGGAGGGGGTTCGTGGTGGATGGGTGGGGGGTTAGTGAGGGCAGCGAGAGTTGTTCAAAAATAATTTTAATATAAGTAAAAAAAAATTGATTGGGGATGGGGGAATTGTTAAAAAATAATTTTAAAATGAATAAAAAATATTTTTTGACATCGGGTGGTGGTGGAGGTGGGTAGTTGTTAAAAATAAATTTAAAATGAGTAAAAAAGTAAAAAAAAAACATTATTAATTATCTCTCGTATACCGGTTCAAATAATAAAACAATCTCAAAAAAATATAACAAATTCTAATATAATATCAGAGTAAATGAATTTTTAAAATGTTTTTAACTAATTACCATTATTAACTCATATATCAGTTCACACTTCACACAATAGAATAATCATTATAAAATGGGCAAATTGCATTTTAGTTACCTGAATTTGTCGAAATGTTTCAATTGGCTATCGAATTTGCATTTGTTACAAGTTGGTTATTGAGTTTGTCTTTTTGTTGCAATCAGGTGTAATTTTGGATGAATTGTTAAAAATCTAACGAATATTATAACACGTGCCGCTAACGTGAGTTACTTAGGGGTATTTTAGGTAAAGAGAGAAAGTGGAGTAAGTATGTAATTGTTGTAAATATAACAAGTAAGGCTCCGTTTGTTTGGGGGAAAATGTTTTTCGGAAAACATTTTCCCCATTTTTTGATGTTTGTTTCGCACCGAAAAATTAAGAAAATGTTTTACGCTAAACATGTTTATCTCATTTTTCGGAAAATATTTTCATTTTTCGAAAAACATTTTGCAGAAAATCATTTCCCGAAAAATGTTTTACGCTAAACAAACGGAGCCTAAGTTTCATACTTACGTGTCTAAATTTTTTGTCAAAATAATTAAATTTAAATAAGATTTTTAAAAAGAGAATCAATATTGATTTTTCACTTACTCCCTTCAAATAATGTTTTAGAAGGCATAGAAAGGGATCAAACCCAAGATCTTCCACATTGTGACATTTATCACTGAGTCACTTCTTATGAATAAATTAACTTATTTTATACTTATTATACTATTGATTTTTTGGTATTTGATTAATTGAAGGTATGATATAAATTAACTTATTTTATACATATTTTGAATATTATAATTAGCTAATCTCTTATTTTCTCTATTTTTAATATTAGTATAGAAAATTTATTTAAATATATATATTTATATTATAAAATCCTTAATATGTTGAAATTAACTAAAAATAAAAAATAAGTTAAAATATAATAACAATTAAAATAACCATAATACATAGGTGATCATAATTAGATCACTCATTCCTATATTAGTAGTCTAAGACTAGCTACAATGGGGGGATGAAATGGGGGATGAAATTTCATTTCATCCAGCTCACCACTCCAATGGGGTATTAAAGCTTAGTTGAATGGAATGACGGGATGAAAGTTTTCATCCCGTATGAAAGCCTTTTCTTTTTTTTTTTTTTTTTTTTTTTTTAATGGACACGTGTCGGCTTGGCATTGGAGGGGTACAAGGCGCGTGTACCTCACGCTCCGGATAGGCGCGTGAGGCGCAGGTTATTTTGTTTTTTGTTGTTTTTCCGGAACTTGCCACGTGTCAAATGGGTATTGGTCCGTATTTTATTATTTTTTCACCCAATTATTTAAACTCAATTATCTCATAATAAATAATTTAAAAATAAAAAAAAATTCACCAAAATTCATCATTTTTTCCCCTACAAATTGATATAAGTTTCATTTGATTTGGATACAAAAAAAAAACACTCATTTTTCAATTTGAGCTTAATTATCATCTAGTAAATTATTTTTTTTTTAATTTTTTTTTTCACCAAAATTCATCATTTTTTTCCCTACAAATTGATATAAGTTTCATTTGATTTGGACACAAAAAAAAAACACTCAAAGTGGTGGGGTATAGAATGATGAGTTGGAGGGAGTTGAAATTTGATTTAAGTTAGTTATTGGAGTGGGGGTAAATGAAATGGGTAGATGAAATATTAGGTGGATGAGAAAAAGTGTAAAAGTGTTAAATGAAATGGAGGGGTGGTATGAAACCATTGTACCTAGTCTAAGACTATGTACAATGGAAGTTTGAAAGTGGGATGAAAGTGGGTTTCATCCGGCTCACAAGTTGCAATGGGGGTATTAAAAGGGGTTGGATGGCTTGGCTAGATGAAATGTTTCATCTAGCTGAAACATTTTCTTTTTTTTTTTTTTTTTTTTTTATATTCAACACGTGTCGCCTTCTTATTTGCCGGTTGGATTTTTGAAAAAAAAAAAAATTATCCCAAATTTTTGAGTTGAATTATCACCTAGTAAATAATTTTTTTTAATTTTTTTTTTCACCAAAATTCATCATTTTTTTCCCTACAAATTGATATAAGTTTCATTTGATTTGGACACAAAAAAAAAACACTTAGTTTTCAATTTGGTTGAATTATTACCTAGTAAATTATTATTTTTTTAATTTTTTTTCACCAAAATTCATCATTTTTTTCCCTACAAATTGATATAAGTTTCATTTGATTTGGACACAAAAAAAAACACTTAGTTTTCAATTTGGGCTGAATTATTACCTAGTAAATTATTATTTTTTTTTAATTTTTTTTCACCAAAATTCATTATTTTTTTTCCCTACAAATTGATATAAGTTTCATTTGATTTGGACAAAAAAAAACACTCACTTTTCAAAAACAGAGAATATAAATAAAATAAAAGTGGTGGGGTATTGAATGATGAGTTGGAAGGAGTTGAAATTTAATTTAAGTTAGTTATTGTAGGGGGTTAAATGAAATGGGTAGATGAAATATTAGGTGGATGAGAAAAAGTGTAAAAAGTGTTGAATGAAATGGGGGAAGGGAATGAAACCACTGTGGGTAGTCTAACAAAAAAGCTACTCTCTCTCCTTTAAAAATATTCATAATTTATTGATTAAATCTTTAATTCAAAATAATTATTGTTTTTAGGTAAAAAAAAATATTCAAATTACTTTTTTACTCTTTTATTGATATTTTTTCCAATTTACTATTTTTTTTTTATTGTGAGATACAATATAGATGAGATCAATTAATAAAAATATTTATTTTTATCATAATATATATCACACTTGATCAATGAAGTTGAACTTTAACCAACTTTTAATAATAAATTATTCATCTTGATGAAAATTTAAAAATAGTAATGAATAACGTTTCTATTTGTGTATCAATAACAATTTTTAAAATATTATTAAGATACTCAAATTAACTTTTTAATCAAAGTTCAAAGACAATATTTACTTTGAAACAAAGAAAGTATAATACTACCTTCGTCCCGGATCAATTGAGCCTTTTGTTTATTTCACGGTTTTTAAGAAAAATGAATAAAAAATTGAAAGTAGGTAGAAGATTAGAAGAGAGAGAATGTAAAAGTTAAAAATATTTAATAGGAGAGAAAATGAGTTGGAGAAATAATAAGTTAATGAATGATTTTTTAATAGGAGAGATAATGAGTGGGAGGAATAGTAAGCTAATGATTGATTTTTTTGTAAATATGTTAAAATTATAAGGGTATAATGAATGGTTTTTTTGTAAATATATAAACATTATGAGGATATAAATGTCCGAAACAATGTTCACTTCTTTCTATTTATGAAATGACTCATTTGAAGTGGGACGTCCCAAAAAAGGAAGTGACTTAATTGAAGTGGGACGGAGGGAGTAATTATTTTTTATTTTTTATATCAAAAATGCTAAAATAACATTTATTTTAAATTAGAGGAAAATGTGAATATTAAGACTACCCACAATGGTTTCATCCCCTTCCCCCATTTCATCTAACACTTTTATACTTTTTCTCATCCACCTAATATTTCATCTATCTATTTCATTTATCCCCTACAATGGCCAACTTAAATTAAATTTCAACTCCCTCCAACTCATCATTTTATACCCCACTACTTTTATTTTATTTTATTTATATTCTCTATTTTTATGATTAGTAAAATAATAATAATTATTATTATTATTTATAATTAAAAAAATATTTCACACTTAATTAAAAAAATATTGCATCAATTTATAGGTAAAAAAAATAATGATTTTTTTTAAATAAATGCTAAAATGAAGAAGGATAATTGAGAAATGAGTGTTTTTTTTTTGTGTCCAAATCAAATGAAATTTATATCAATTTGTAGGAAAAAAAATGATGAATTTTGGTGAAAAAAATAATAATTTACTAGGTGATAATTCAGCTCAGATTTTGGATAATTTTTTTTTTTTAAATTCAACTGACCAATTAAACACTGACACATGTTGAATAAAAAAAAAAGGAAAAACTTTCAACCCGGATGAAAGTTTTTATTCCACCGTTTCAACCAATCCCATTTCATTTTGCCACTGCAATGCTTTAGGTAGATGAAATGGGATTTCATCCCTATCGTTCTATTTGAGGAGTAGGAGAGTAAGTTACCTGTCCCTAAACCTAATCAATAATTTGGTGGTACACAATGTATTGGTAAAGTCAAAGATTAGAACCTAGGGACTCCGCTTTCTAAGCAAACCTGTCTCTACACAGAGAAACCAATCACCTCAATTTGATTACACCTTTCAAAATAACTCTTATCTTATACTCCCTCCGTTCCACTATATTTGACACTTCTTTCCATTTTGGGCCGTCCCATTATACTTGATACCTTCAAAAAATAACCAAGTTTTTATATTTTTATATTCACTCTACCCCACCACTTATTCTCTCTCTTCATTTTCTACCACACATTTATTCAACCAACACTACTATTTACCCCACTCATTCTCTCTCTTCATTTTCTACCACACATTTTTTTTATTTTATTTTTTTTTCTTGGTTTTTGAACCCACCCCTTGGGTGTTAAGTATAGTGGGACGGAGGGAGTATTTTTTCAATTGTTAAAAAATGGGATTCGGAATTTTCAAAAAAAAAATAAAAAAATTGGAACTGTTTCACTCGTAATTTATTTGTTTTTCTAGTCATAAATTTCATTATAAAATGTAAAACATTTGTAGTAATTTGTGATATAAAATATTCAGAACGTATGAATGACGTTATCTTTTTTAATTAGTGAATGACTTAATCTATTACAAAAGTTGTATTTCAAAGTGATAAAAATTGCATTTAACGGAATTCAAATCCCCGACCTTTTTTATATTGAAAAAAAAAAAATCATTCATAATTACTTGAGGTCAATTCCAACATTCACCGACACATATTTTGGCCTTATTTCAGTGTCACATGTATGGTTTGAATTTATTACCGTACTCACCCTCCGTAGTTATAGTTTTTGACTTTTTTCATGCAAAATGTGAATAAAATGATAGATACTGAAACAAATCCAAATTTAGGGGTAAACATCACAATCTATCAAAACCTAAGGGGTGGTATCTGAAACTTGTCAATGTCTAGAAACAGGGGCAAATCAGTAAAAAGCAAAGATTAATTATTAGAATCACAGGCTTTGGCGGGATCTCATTTTTGTTTAATTAATAATATAAAATCCTCTCTCTATCGCATCAATTTATCATCTCTTTCTCTCTCTCTCTCTAAACTTATACAGTCTTCTCTCTCTCTCTCTCTCTAGCTCACATATTAATGGCGAATTAAAACAATTTTAAACCCTAAATTTACTGCTGTTTCACGCCACCACTGTTTCTGACTCCCCCCATTGTCAAAAGATTCCTTGTTTTTGCTTCCATTGCAAGCTCCATTCTTCCAGATCCAAGATTAGGTACCAGACAGCTCCTTACCTCCTTATTATTTACTAATTCCTCCATTTAATTTACTTTTATTAGTTCGAATTTCAACAAAGATCTTTTCTTTATTTTCTTTTTATTATTTTCCCCTTGAGTGTGATGTTTGAACTTTGAAATGTGGAAATTATACTGATTTTTTATGCACATTTTGACGTTTAGTGGTAGCAAAAACAGTGCCACTTTTTGTTGTTTTTTTTACTTTTGGCGAGTGCCTTTTTTTTGCTAAATTTCAGTTTGAAATTCGATTTTGGATTCGAATTTTTCTACCTTTAATTGATGATGGGTTTGTCAATGTGAAGGCTCTGTTTCGGATTAGGGTTCGTCAATTGAATCGAAAGTGGGTCAGCTCCAGTTGACTCAAGGTAAGATTATTGATTCTTCAGTTTTCTGTTTACTGTGATTGTGGGTCTTAGTTGCATTTTTATATTCTTGAGTAAATGAGAAGATCTGGGTTGTTCTATGTCAGTGTACATTTGGGGATTCTTGCATTTATGTTAGTTGATTGCTCGATTACTCTGATTTCCCTAATCTGATGTCAGCATTTATGGCTAGTTTGACTACTTATTTTTTTTTTTTTGTAAAATCTTCTTGTTTTGAGCTCCGTTAAATCACATTTTCCCTTATGCTGTTGAAAGACTTTTCTTTATCACACTTAGAGGCTGTGTTCTACACTTCGAATTTAGGGTAATTGTAAGAATATTGACTGTTTAACTATCATATTCTAGTTACTTGCCTCGGTTTCTCTTAATAGCATTTTTTGATGACCTAATTGCAGAATTTTTCTTCAATGATTCATCAGTTAGTCAAAGATGAAGCCGAAAGAGTTAATGCATGATTAATTATGCTTCCGTAAACAAATGATTCTTCTCTATTTGATCATCACTGTGCTTCATTTGACGTTGTTCTATTGAGGATATAATAGTTTGCAGAGCTTAAAGTTTTTGGGGATTTTATTCTGTCGCTATGTAATCTACATTTCCCATATTAATTTTATTGGTAATTATGGATTATGACTATTGTTGAGTTTTTCTTTTGTTGTCCCGCCTTTCTCATTGGCGTTGACATTAGATTCTTTTCAAGATCTATAGGTATATTGTTATTCGCAATTAAATTGATTCTTATCTCCTTGTAGGACCTTGCAAGGGTTTACGGGAGGAACTGGAGAGTTTTGGGCAGATGGTAAATTGAATATGCAATAATGTCGAGGATCACTAAGTGGAAGCTTGAGAAGACTAAAGTAAAAGTGGTCTTTCGGCTGCAATTTCACGCTACACATGTAGGATTACTCTTCCCGATATTCAGTTTTACATTACTTTTGCATGTTTCCATCTTGATGAGTGTATTTGCTTTAGTTAAATGTTTAAGAAGTCAAACTGTGGAAATGCAATTTTTTTATGAATTTTATGATGCTGGTGAAGAAGGTTCCAGTATTTGGGTCGTATGATACTTTATGGTGATGGAAACTGGGATATTTATTAGTGTTAGATGAATGATTGAGTTACGTCAGTTGACTTCTGAAGCATAACGTAATTTACTGGTTAAACCCACATTTGATTAAAACGCATTTACATTGCATCTAATGACACCTCTTAGAAGTATGGAAATTAAAATTATTAGATCTTCTCCATTATACGGAAATTTAGGGCTCTACATCTGATGATAGTAGTAGGGTGCGTTCTGTATCAGGATTATTTCTGACTCAGGCAACATTGCTCCAAAAGCTTAAATAAATTCATCTCATGTTCCACACCCTTTTGTAAAGTTTGTTTAGTTCATAAATGAGTATCACAAAGAAGGGTCCGGGATAAACTCATGCCTAATGAAGTAAATTATTCGGACAATGACTTATTCAGAAGGAAGATCTATGTCACACTAGGTTTCTGCTGGTACTAGAGTTTAATGCCCCTGCTGTGGCTCTCTTTCCTATAGTGGTAGTCTTTTGTTCCTATTAAAATCTTTTACATTAAAATAATAAACATAAAATGATGTTTAATTTAGTACTCCCTCCGTCCCAGAATAAATGTCGCAGTTGACTTGTCAACGTTTTTAAGGAAGATGCTTTACAAGTCACTTTCCTTATTTGGAAACATGACATTTGTTCTGGGACGAACCAAAATGGAAGTGCGACATATATTCCGGGACATAGGGAGTATATGAGAAAAAGTTCATGACTACAATTTTGTTACTTGTTACTCTGTAACTAAAAATGCCGTTTCGCTCAGTCACTTGAGCAAGAGTGTTTCTGGTTGCCTGCATTAGTGAAATGTCGTTTTCAAGATACATTCAATTATGGTATGGATGGCTGATTTTCTTTCCTTTTGTTAACTGAATTCCACGGTTAGATTCCGCAAACAGGATGGGAGAGGTTATTTATATCTTTCATTCCTACTGAAACTGGGAAGGTGACTGCAAAGACAACTAAAGCAAATGTGAGAAATGGGACATGCAAATGGGGAGATCCTATATACGAGACTACAAGGCTTCTCCTAGATAGCAAAAGCAAGCTATTTGATGATAAGCTCTACAAGCTTGTGGTAGGAATGGTAAGTTTTCTTAATAGATCATTTGATTCAGATGAAGCCCTTTAGATTATCCCATCAGCTAATCATTTTTTACATGAAAATTTGATTACATTTTGCCAACTTTCTATCCCTGTCCACCCATAGAAAAAGAAAGAAAGAAGGATCCCTATTCCTTTGTTTTTTAACAAGTTAATCGCTGTTAGCTTTTATCGCAATGAATAGGTTGTTCCAACAATCTTCTCTGAAAGCCAAGGTACTTATTTCTTTTGACCAAACCTGTTGGTGCTCAGGGTTCGTCGCGGTCTAGCATCCTTGGTGAGGCTATTATCAATCTTGCTGATTATGCTGATGCACTGAAGCCTTCTGCTGTTTCTTTGCCTCTTCATGGAACTGACGCTGGAACCATTTTGCACGTGAGGAACTCTAAACTCTTAATATCCTACTCTCTCCGACCCATAAAGATGTTCCCATTTGACTTTTCAAACAATTTAGTGATGTACTTTTCTTTCCAGTACTACCCCTTAATGAACATAAGAGTTACACAAAGGAATACTAATCTTAGCCCATTATCCACATCCATTTAACTCAAATTTGGAAATTTGCTTATTTTAACCACCCAAATTTTGTAATGAGACTTTCAGTTTTGGGTGAATAAAGATGGAAAGTGATAACATCGCGCCCGCTTGAATGTGTTTGATGATCATTATTGCATTGCCACACAGGGTCATCAGCTTTTTAAAATATTGAATTTGGTTCACATTTTTCCCTTATAACTTTTTGCTGACTGCAATACTTGCTGGCAGGTCACAGTCCAGCTGCTGACATCTAAAACTGGGTTCAGGTAAAGCATCCTTACATTCAATAAAGATGCATTCACTTTTTATTGCAATTAAAAATTGAGGTTTTTGCAGAGAATTTGAGCAGCAGAGGGAACTCAGAGAGACAGGGTTACCAATTGGGAGCAATCTTAACAGGCACGACGAATCTGGTTCTGCGAGAGTATCATCTTCAGAACAAAAATTTAAAGATCAGACTGATAAGGTTTTATTATCTTTTTGTCTGTATAATCTCCTTCTTTAGTTTGCCTATATTTTTGCCTTTTGGTTTAGCACACATTTCCCTACTTACAAATGCTCATTTCAGTAAATACTATAAGGAATCTTTAATTTGACTAATCTATGTCGTATTAAAATTGAGCCAAATCTGTATTATAACTATCGCTGTGAAACAAGCTGTAACACCCTGTAATTTCTCTTAAGTCTCATGTTTTCTTGGGGAACTAAGCACCTAAGGCCGATACTTGGTGTGGTCCTAAAACTCCGTTCTGTGGAGCTTGGACTAAAATCCTTGTGCAGCTAGTCCCTAGCCGGTGTAAAGGAGGGTTGCATTAGGACTTAGCAGCGTGTCATCCATCATAAAACTTTGCTAAGTCACTTTGAGCACGAATTAATCACAAGGGAAGAATGACAAAAGAAATTGTGGACACGAAATGAATCGCAAAGAAACAAAATAGAGAAGAAAGGAATAAAAACTTGTGAACAGTTTTGATAGCTGCGAGAGATGACTCATTACTTTAAGGGGCATAATGGTTAAAAATTTAAAATACTATAAAAAAGAAAACCTTAAAACGGACTGTTTCCTGGGAAGCCGCCACAGTCAAGGAATGGGGCCTGGGGGTACCTGATCCCCGTCGCTCTTGAGATAATGACACTTTAGTACCTTCAAAAAAAATTAAATGATTTTTTCTATTGAAAATGTCAAGCTTAATGCACTTTGACCTCATTTATCAAGTGACAATATTGCACTATTCAATAATTTTGACCCCCATCTAAACCAAATTGTGATACTATTTTTTTGATATATTTTTAAAATGTATTTTTTCAATATAATTAGCAATAGGAACATATAGGCAGAAAATATTTTTGTCTTGCTTGATATTATCGCAGATTTGAAATGGAAATGATCTAGAGGTGATAGAGCTAAAGTTTGATCAGCTACACGAAGCAAGCCTTCCTTTGATAAAAATCAGGAACTTCACTTTTTCAGACATTTGACATTGATCAAAAAAAAAAAAAGCTTCCCTCCAACATGCCTTTGAATTCCTCCATTTCTTGTTATCACCTCCCATCTCGATAAAGATATAAGAAAATTTATGTTATTGTATGTTTTCATGTCCGTTATCCCATGTGGTTACCAACTGGCCTATAAGAAGTTTGAGAGAGTTTCTTGTTTGTTTTCATTTTCTAATAAAATGGGCTAATTTTAGCTTTGAACTAAGATTGTAGATCAACGACAAGAATGGAAGTGTATTATTTGAAAATAAAATAATATGCTCCACTTTTTGTTATTTGAAATTCAATTAAAGAAACATTATTAGCCCACATTCATTTTGTTATATAGGTCATAAGATTTCAATCATGAGAAGGAATACATATTGTTAGTACTTCACAATTTTCGAAGATACCATTAAATATTACTATATATCATCTCGAGGATTTTTTTAAGAATGTCTAAATATCCAGTAAGGTTATTGATTATTAGAGTTTATATTTGGTTAATTTTGTTTACCATACTTTTCTAACTCAATCTACTACCTCCGTTATTAAAAATCTTATATTGATTCGCTATTTAGGTCGAATTTCAAATAATTACTTAAGATGGCCACTTAGTTTAGACAATAACATTTTAATATTTTATATAATTTTAAAATGCTACAAACATTAACTTCTTTTTTTTCTATAGCAAAACCAAATAATGTTATACACACACACACACACACACACACACACACACACACATATATATATATATATATATATATATATATATATATATATATATATATATATATATTTATTTATTTTTTTCTTCAAGACTAAGTTAAGTTGTCACCAGAGTAACTTTCTACTCTATTAATTATTCTAGCCATTACCTTCATCGATAGAATTGCTTACTACAACTTTAACATTCATAGTTTCTGACTTTAAGTTGATAATATTTGTGTTCTTGATGCAGCGGAAAATCAACAAAAACTTCTACCGAAGAGAAATCCTTAAACAAATAATCTACTGAAGAGATTACTTGACCTAAACCTATAATGGAATTATGATTTGCAGCCAACAATGACTTCTAGGGTTTAACCCACAAATGCAAGAATGCAATTTTATTAATTTATCAAAAGCTATGTTTAAAATAACCCTAGATGAGTATTTATACTCTTAAAAAATACTAGAAACCCTAATTAATAGAAAGTACTAGAAACCCTAAAATAATAAAACCCTAATTATCTATTTAAAACCCTAATGACAAAACTACCCTAGCTTAAGAAAAATGAGCAAACATAAAATAAATTAGTCAAAAATGCCAAATCAGTCCGCAAATAGCATTTGTTCCTTCTAAGTTTGATCAATGTTATTTGTTTTAAATCATTGATTAAACTTAACAGGAACAAAACCAAATAAGATAACAACACGAAAATTTAAATGATTGACTACATACCCAATTGGAAAATTACATGCCAGACCTTACCAATTGGAATACGTCATATTTGCTTTTATCTTCAGAATCTGTGAAGCATTGATAGTATAACAATTTAGATATTCTCAATTTAAAATTCAGAACTATGAATATTCAATACTACCTTCATCCCATGATAAATGCCATACTTCATCTTTCTTGGTCAACTTGATTAAACTTTGACCAACATTTGATGGATATATATTTATCTTCATGAAATTCTAAAAATAGCTATTATATTGTGTATCTAATGGCGCATCAATGACGATTTTTAAAATTACATGAGGATAATTAAAAGTTTATAACTATTTGGTCAATGTTCAATCAAGTTGACCACAAAAGTCAAGGTGA
The DNA here is from genome assembly GCA_022495995.1 of Adenophora triphylla var. japonica. Lineage (NCBI taxonomy): Eukaryota > Viridiplantae > Streptophyta > Magnoliopsida > Asterales > Campanulaceae > Adenophora > Adenophora triphylla. The sequence continues at coordinate 173,854 of JAFEMH010000820.1, read as the reverse complement.
GACATTTATTTTGGGACGAAGGGAGTATTAAATTTGAGTTAACAATTCTATGGGTGAAGGTGGTAATGGCTGAATTATTACTAACAGAATGGTTCTCTGGTAACAAGTTAATTTACTCTTGAATCAGCCAAGTTAATATATCAGAAAATAATACAAAAGATTGATATATTTTGATTTTTGTGATATACATTGATAAAAACTCTGTTTAAGGAATTATTTATAATTTGCAATCATAAAAGTTAGTTGATAGCATTTCGAAAGTGCTTCAAATATAAAAATGTTATTGGCTAAAGCGATTAAATATCTTAATAAATTTTTGACATTGTACCTTAATAACTTTCCTTACCCCACTGTAACTGTGAGCCTTTGCAGCACTGGGGTAATGTTGTTGTTGTTGTACCTTGATAACTTCCAATACGACTTTGTAAGAATTGGGGTAGCAGTTTCAGATTGGAAGCCAAAGCAAACAAATATAAATGCCAATAAGAAATACTTTGCTGAAAATTAAAAAATCATGCGAGATCCTCGAGATCTTATAAATTTAAATTTACATTCGATAATTTTGTTATTTATTACTTCTCTCGACTGAAATAATGCCCTTCATTGAATTTCGAGAAAAAAAAGATGGCACATCTTATATTATTTTTCATTTATTACACGATGACATATGAAGATTCATGTTAGCCGACCCCAAATTATTTTGGGACTAAGGCTTTGTTGTTGTTGTTACATTTGTTGATCTACAATCCAAGTTCAAAGCTAATCTCAGCCCATTTTATCATAAAACGAAAACAAAGAAACTCTCTCTAACAACTGCCAAATCAATCTACCAAATGGCTTGCCAACATTGCTATAAGCTGTTTGGTGAAGTTACCTGGGTTCCAACTGCCCAGGACTCTAACAAGTGCTACTTTCTTCCTACTTGAATCCTAGATGCATGGAGTCCTCTGCTACCCTCTGGTCCCACCCAGCTACTAAGGCCTATCGGACACCCGAAACCAAGTCTCACCATGCTGGTGCCACTGCTTAATGTTCTATGCCCCACCCACCCACCCAAAGGGGAAGAGGCAATATCAGTGTCCTAGGCAATAGTTAGAGATGTGGTGAGTTTCTTGTGGTGTATCTTCACAGATAAAGGGTGGAGTGTGTATGTGTGGGTGAGTGGGTGTGAGAGAGAGAGATTGGACTCACAACTTGTTGATTAAGGCAATTCCCTTGGAGAAAACAAGTTGCTTAGTTCCCTTACTAAGGCGTTGTTCACCTTCACAGATCATTCCGTGATTCTTGCCCCCCCTCCCCCTCTTTGACTTTTCCACTCAATCATTACAAAACCACAAAAATGGCCATGAACCGCGAATCCAAACATGGCTAAAGTCATGTTCCATGTTCTAGGTATTTGTGAATGAAAAATTCAGGCTTTATCCTTTGATCTATTTTATTTAGTGCCAGCCCATTGCATTTTAGCAAGGATTAATAATGTGTATTCATTTTCTCCGAGAACTGGTGTATAAGAAACTGCAAAAGATCACTGTTAAGGAGCCTTGCCTTGGGTGTTTCACAACTTTCAAGGTCTAACTTGATCATTTATCTTCATTTCTGGAGGGTGGTAAACAGGGAGTTTTGTAGATGAGTCCAAGGTTTGTTGTGAAGTGTGGTTAGAGAGACATCCATTTACAGTAACATGTATGTTGTTTCTTAATTCTCACTGTTAGGAGTTGGAATATGTGTGCCATCAAATTTGCATACCATACCCACCATCGTCATAATGGTTAGCAATTATATCACTAGTCTTGAGCTAATTGCCCCTTTAACATCTTTCTGTTTTTTTTTTAAATAGGTCGATACAAGAATAAGATTGACAAAAGAATCTAAGGTGCTTCCTTCTCTTGAAGAGGCGGGTGAAAGTGAAGAATATGCTGACTCACAGGTCGGATGTGATGTCTCATCCAATACCTCAGGAAGTTTATATGCAGACAAGCATGATACTTCGAGCACCCATGACATTGATAGCCTAAGGAGTACAGCATCCGGGGATTTAAATAGGCAGACAGAGAAAGGGGACCCTTCTGATCACCGTATTTTGGCACATAGTGGTAATGAATGGGTCCAAGGGTGGAGTTCTGACTATTCCATGGATAATGACTTGGCAGTTGATTCAGAGGAGAATAATAGACTTCGAGGAAGCTTGGAAGTGGCAGAATCTTCTATTTCCGAGCTTAAGCTGGAGTTAAACACATTGCAAAGTCATGCCGAGGAAATCGGGCTGGAAACACAAAAGCTTGCGAATCAACTTGTTACCGAGATTGCTTCAGGTCAAGAACTAGCAAAAGAGGTTTCGGTGCTCAAATCACAGTGTTCAAAGTTCAAAGATGATTTCGAAAAGCTTAAAAGTGTAAAATTGAGTCCTAAATTTACCAATTTTGAATCAGATAAAGTTGTGGATCTGTATGAGCCAGGAAGTATTCTTCAGTATGTGGGGTTACCTAGTCTTGTTCCCCACCTACCTGAGTCTACAAGAGATGCTGAAGCAATGGCAGGAAAAATTCTGGAACTTCTTCAGCAATTGGATGAAGCAAAAGTTGAGAAGGATACTCTTGTAATGAAGATGGACAAGATGGAGAACTATTATGAAGCGCTTGTTCAAGAGCTTGAGGAAAATCAGAAGCAAATGCTGGGAGAGTTTTACAGCCTTAGAAATGATCACTCGACATGCCTTTTTACGATTTCTTCCAACAAAGCTGAAATGGAATCGTTACGTCATGATATGAATGAGCAGGCCTTACGATTTGCTGAAGAAAAACTTGCTTTGGATTCACTTAATAAGGAGCTTGAAAGAAGGGCCATTACTTCTGAAGCAGCACTCAAAAGGGCTCGTCTGAATTACTCAATCGCTGTGAATCAGTTGCAGAAGGATCTTGATCTGCTATCGTTCCAAGTATCGTCTATGTTTGAGACTAACCAAAACCTCATCAATGATGCTTTCTCAGAACCGTCACAAATGTTCTTCCAAGGATACTCAAATATAGTGCAAACCCCGCGGAAATCTTCTATAATCCTGAGGGATCAGAATGAAATGGCTGGTGTCAAGAACGATTTGTTGGGTGGAGATATCCTTTCAGATGACATGAAAAAATCATTATGCTTGCAAGAAGATCTTTACCAGAAAGTTGAAGTAGAATTGTGTGAAATGCGTTCTGAAAATTTATTCTTGGATATCTACTCAAACACTCTCAAGGAAACATTGATTGATGCTGGTACTGATATTAGAGTAATGCAGAAGAAGATAGATGAATATGCACAGCAGCTGGAGCTTTTCAATGAATCCAGGAATCTTTTGGTTGCTAGGCTGCAAACTGCCGTGGAAGATGTTTATGCCCTGAACGAGGACAAGGCAGGTTGTCTTGCCCAGTGCAATCATTTGCTCCTGCAGAATCAGGTTTTAGAAGCAAAATTAGAAAGTTTTTCAAAGGAGAACTTTTTTCTTACTGAGAAACTTATCGATTGTGAAGCACAACTAATGGATTACGAAGCTTGTGAAAGGAAATACGAGGCTTGTTTTGCTGAGAATTTGGAGCTTGAAAACTGTTTGAAACTAGAAAATTTGGAAAGGGGGAACATTCAGAAGGAGATGTCCTCTTTGAGGGAAGAGTTCCAAACTTTAAAAGATAATTGTGATGAGTTGGCTGTTTCTAAGGAAAGTATGAAGAAACTTTTTACTTTTCTACAAGATAAGCTGGGGAGTTTGTTGGCTTCTTATCACAGTCATTTTGGTGAAATGTCTCCGGTTAGCAGATCCTTGGGCCAGGATTTGGAATCCAAGGATATTAAGGAAATAATCAGGGATTTGGAGGAGAGCCAGCAAAATATTTGTGAAAAGATGATTAAACTCATTGAAGAGAAGAAAGGTGTGGAGAATGAGAGAGATATGGCTGCATTGTCCTTGAGCACTGCAAGATCTGAAGTCTCGGATATGAAGCAGAAATTCAAGAATGATATACAGGATATGGTGGCAAAACTTGATATCTCCAATTTTCTGGTGGAAAAGCTTCAGTTGCAACTTGAGTCTGTAGCCAACAAATTCCACATTAGCTCGGAAAGCGAAGAAAAGTATTTACATCATGGCGAGGAGCTTTTAGCTTACCTTGCTTCTTTGGAACTTGAGCTGCAAAAGCTTTCTTCTAAAAATGGCGACCTTGCTCAGGAGATTTCGGGCTTGGGCACTATGGCTGAGGAACTTGGGAAGTGTAAGTTGACTATTTCTGAGTTAACGCAAGAAAAACAAAACCTGGCGCAGGAGATTTTGAGCTTGAACGCTATGGCAGAAGAACTTGGAAAGACTAAACTTTTTATTTCTGAGATAAACAAAGAAAAGCAGGAGCTGATGATGTCCTTACAGGGTAAAACTGATGAATCCATCAAGCTTGCCTCTGAGCTTGACAGTCTGGCTGATGAACATAGAAGAAGTAAGTTGATTATTTCTGAATTGTTACTCGGAAAGCAGGACCTTGAGATGTCCTTACAGAGTAAAACTGAGGAATCTTCCAAGCTTGAGTCTGAGCTTCGTAATCTGTCCGAGGAACTTGGAGGGAGTAAGTTGAACATTTCTGAGTTAATGCGAGAAAACCAGGATCTTGCCCAGGAGATTTTAGGCTTGAAGGCCATGGCTGAGGAACTTGGAGGAAGCAAATCGATTGTTACCAAGTTAATGCAAGAAAAGCAGGACCTTGTGATGTCTCTACGTAGCAAAACGGAGGAGACTTTGGGCTTGAAGTCTGAGCTTGACAGGATGACCGAGGAACTTGGAAGGAATAACTTGATCATTTCTGAGTTGACGCAAGAAAAGCGGGATCATGCTCAGGAGATTTTGGGCTTGAAGACCATAACTGAGGAACTTGGAGGGAGTAAGTTAACTATTTGTGAGCTACTTCAAGAAAAGGAGAACTTCGTTAGGTCCTTACAAAGCAAAACTGAGGAAACCATCAAGCTTGAGTCTGAGCTTGACTGGCTGGCTGTGGAACTTGAAAGGAGTAAGTCGACTATTTCCGAGTTAACGCAAGAAAAGCAGAACCTTACAATGTCCTTAGACAGTAAAACTGAGGAATCTATCAAGCTTGGGTCTGAGCTCCATAAGCTGGCTGATGAACTTGGAATGAGCAAGTTGACTGTCACCGAGTTAATGCAGGAAAAACAGAGTCTTCTCATGTCCTTACAAAGTAAAATTGAGGAGTCCACGGTACTTGAATCTGAGCTTGACTGGCTGAAAGAAAGCTTGAGACGTGTGAATGATGAAATGCAAGTTGAAAAGGGATTCAGAGACAACCTAGAAGGCACAGTTGCAAATCTTACTTCCCAACTAACTAAAGAGAAAGAGAAATCGGTTAACTTTGACCACCAGAATGCTGAATTGGTGCATTTCAGGCAGCTGACATCAGATCTGAAATCAGAAAATTCCAGAGCTCTCAATCTTCTACGGCAGCATGAAGAGGATGTGGAAAAGCTTCAAAAGGAGAAATGTAGTTTTAATGCTCTTGACTGCCAGTTAGTAGAGATGGAAGAAAATCTAATTGGTGCAGATGTTAAACTTTGTTTTGTTCAAACTCAGTATGAAACCCTTCTTGAGGAGCTTGTGCAGCAGCTCCAGTTCTCAAATGAGCGCTGCAGGGAGATGGAAAAGAAGCATTCAGATGCTGAGGCAATAGTAAATCGGAGTCTCGCAAGTGAAGCTCAATACACTGAAGAAAATGGAAAGTTGTTGAGAACTCTCAAGTCCCATAATTCAGAGTTGGAATCCTCAGCTGTTCAAAATGGGATTTCTTCAGATGCAAACAATGTAATAACAGCAGAACTTGAGGAATGCAAGAATAAGATGGCTTTGCTGGAAGTTAAATTATCTGAGGACAATGAGCAGCACGCGATTGAGGTTGAGCAGCTGAAGCACGTTCTGTCGAATCTTGATCAAGAGATTGGTAGACTGATACTCTCCAATGAAGAATCAGAGATCATAAGGATAGTACTTAAAGCAAAATTGGATGAACAAAATGCCCGTTTAACATTACTGGAAGAACATAATGATGAACTGCTTGTGCTGCGAGATCGATGTTATGACCTCACACGAAAGCTCTCTGAACAAATTCTGAAAACAGAAGAGTTCAAGAATATGTCCATTTATCTAAAGGAGCTTAAAGACAAAGCTGAAGCTGAATCTGCCTTAGCTCGTGAAAAGAGGGAGTCTGAAGGGCCATCAATTGCTGTGCAGGAGTCATTGCGGATAGCCTTTATTAAAGAACAATATGAAACCAAGCTGCAGGAATTGAGGCAACAACTTTCTATGGCCAAAAGGCATGGTGAGGAGATACTATTCAAATTGCAAGATGCCATTGATGAAACTGAAAATAGGAAGAAGTCTGAAGTGTCTTACTTGAAGAAAAATGAGGAATTGTCGCTCAAAGTCTTGGAACTGGAAGCTGAACTGCAGTCTTTAATTTCTGACAAGCGTGAAAAAATCAATTCTTATGACCGAATGAAGACTGAACTGGAATGCACGCTACTAAGCCTCGAATGTTGCAAGGAAGAAAAGGAAAAGCTAAATGCCTATATACAGAAATGTGAAGAGGAGAAGTTATCATCTGGAAAGTTATCATCTGGAATGAATACAAAAAGGGAAGAAAATGGTGGTGTTGGCGAAGAAAGAAACTTTTCCGATGACCTAATGACAAGAAATGGTAACCGACGAAATCTGATGGAAGGCATTGTAAGCCTTGAAAGAAGAAATATGGATGATTCTGCAAGCATTTCAACTGGAAATCCATTCCCTAGTTCATTGGGTGGAAACATTTTAACGGACAGTGAAGGAGTACCAGAAGCAAGTTCAGTTCCAATTGGTGAGCTCAACCATCCAACTGCCCGACTGAGTGCACAATCCATCCAGGTAAGCACTAATTTCAATGCCCCTCACTATGTTTTGATTGTTCTTTTGCAATTCATGTGTTTATTGTCATAATGTCATTGTACAAAATGATATTTGGTTATTTTGCCTTTAATGCATTTTTTGTCATTGTGGAACGGAACATCATGGCGTTTAAAATGATGATATTCTATAGCTTGGTGATTCTTTGTTATACTGAAATAATAGTCTCATACATTAGTTGATGTGGTCTCTTCCCTTGTGAGGATGGAGAACTAAAGTTTTGAGAATTCAAGACCATACAATATTTGACACTAGCTTTTTATGAATGACATCCCACAGCTTCGGCAGGCCGCTTAGCCCTCATAGAAAAGGCCAGGGTGGTTGTTAACCGAAAACACTGCTCTAGGAGGGGGTTATTATTGGAGATACTCTCTCGTCAAAAAATTATTGGAGATACTGTTGTTTCCCCAATTGTATTTCCACCGCGATGAAAGAAAAGGTCATATGCAAAATTATAAAACTGCATGTGTGATATCCACCGCTCACTTTGCACAAATATTCATGACTTCTAGAAAGTGGTTTTACTATGTGAAAGACACATTGGATGAAGAAAGGGGTCAGAAGGATCAAAATTTGCTAACTCACATTGATAAAATATTCACGTCAAGTGTCCTACTAATCTAAAAGTTTAACTTGTCAGATGACCAGTCTACGAGGATTATGACCTAAGTTTTACTAATAGAGGTAAGGGGGTCCCCGTTTATTATGTTAGGAGGTTTAATGAAAATTGCAACCGACGGTGACATTATTGCTTTCAAAATGATTTTTTATAGTTCTAGAAAGAGAATTGTGTTATTATTGCCACCACTCTTTCTCCTTCAGTTTCGTTAAATTCTTCTGCTAGTAAATGATGTCTGGTTCTAAGCTTATATGAATTTGATATAGCAGGGGGCTTCAAACTCGAAAGGTGTTGATGGAGAACATGAGTTTGAAGACGAAGGGGATTTGCTTCTCGGTAATTCAAAGCGTTTAGCAATTGTCAATGGTCATTTCAGAGCCCAAACCTTGAGATCTAGCATGGAGCACCTAGATGAAGAGGTAAAATTCTTTTATCTAGTTGAGGACTGGAGGCGAATCTTCACCTGATGCATGAGTTTAGGAGTCTCAGTCTCTTTTCTGCTGCATGATGTATGTATCTAACTTGTACATATATTTTATCATTTGCTTGCAGTTGGAAAGGATGAAAAATGAAAATTCCCTGCTTTCACCGACTAAATTTGACCCCACTTTTCAAGATTTACAAAAAGATCTACTGCGGTTACAAAAGGTAATTTTATCTTTATTTTGCTACACAAGCAAGGTGCTATATCTTGGTGTTCTTCCCATTGATGCTGATATTCTGATCATATTTTTTAATATTGTTAAGGCAAATCAAGAACTGGCAAGCATATACCCGTTGTTTAATGATCTAACTGGGGCTGGAAACGCATTAGAAAGGGTGCTTGCTTTAGAAATTGAGCTTGCTGAAGCATTGAGAGCAAAGAAGAAATCGAGTATCCAATTCCAGAGGTAGGTTATCCTCCCATACTATGGTTTCAAGCCTTGCAACCGAGGTGCTTCCTATTTTATTGTTTGCCGCTACTTTTGCTTCATTTACTAGAGGTTGTACTGGTTGATACATCTTTCTTGTTACATATTAGCTGCATACAACATAGCTTATCACAATTAAAATGCTAAGATATTGTATGCAGATCATCATACCTTTTCTTGGCAAACTAATTATGAAAAGGTGAGTATTTCAGTTGATCCAATTATACAAGGCTGGAAACAGTGGCGAAGCCATATTATAGGCAAGGGGGTCATTTGGCCCCTTTGTCTTTTTAAAAGTTGACATTTTACTACCTTAAAAACTACAGAAATCATCTTTTAGCACTAATTAGTAAGAAAATTTCAGTTTTAACCCCCTTAGAACAAAATCCTGGCTTTGACACTAGCTAGAAAGAAATATTTCATAAAGGTCAATATAATAGATATGCCTGAAGGATGAATTAAGCATACTCACTGTGACGGGCCAATGGCATCAATCAATCCAGCTATATATAGCCGCTGTGTAGTTGTTTCAACTCTAGAGGCAATCTTCTCCACTTTCCTTTCAACTTGTTCTCATCTCCCTCTCCCTCCCTCTTCCTGCGTCAAACTTGTTTCTGCAATGCATGGCATTTTCACATGGATAGGGATTTATGACTTGGGTCATTTGCAGCAGTCTGGTTTAGACCTAAGGCTTGTTCAGTGCGTTCTAGCTTCTTGTAGTTATGATACTAACTTGGTTGTACTTTGGTTGACAAACTTTAGAAACTCGTATTGCTATTCATGCATAGGAGAAAATATGTCTACATTAAGCCCATGTGGGCCCGGCCGTACTCTGGATCCCACGTATAGTGGGAGCTCTTGTAGCACCAAGTTGCCTTTTTTTAACTGTTATTTGATGACATTATTCCGTCATAGGTGGTTTAGTCTGTTGTATGAACAGGGATCCCAAAACATGCACCAAGCCCTACCATTCCAAGTATATAATGATTAACATGAAAAAATGACTTTTCTTGTTTTCTCATCTCTTTTTTTGACATGTCCATACGATTTTTGTTAGCTGTCCCCAAATCATTTTAGGACTAGGTCTTTGTTGTTGTATGAAAATTGACTTTCCTCTATAAAGATTAAGTTCTAAAAAGATTAACAGCTTTTATTTTGGATCTGTGGTTCAGTTCTTTCCTCAAGCAACACAGTGACGAGGAAGCGGTCTTTAAAAGCTTCAGGGACATCAACGAGTTATTAAGAGAGATGTTAGAACTCAAGGGAAAGTATACAAACGTGGAGAGTGCACTGCAAGAAATGCATGATCGTTACTCTCAGCTTAGTCTCCAGTTTGCTGAAGTTGAAGGCGAAAGACAAAAACTCTCAATGACCCTAAAGAACGTACGAGCATCCAAGAAGCAGCTCCAATTAAATCGCTCCACATCAGCTATTCCGAGCCAAGGGGACCACTCATTCTAGAACAGGCGAATATCGTAACATGGGACCCGTTCTTAACGAGCTTCAAGTGTTTTATGTGTCTGCCCCGCGTATATATTGGACATATGAGGGTGCTTAAGCCACAGCAACTGGAAGGTCAAAGAAGCTGGGATGCAGTCTTGTGCTTATTGTAAATAATAAATGTGCCAGTTGTTTGTGGCTTTCCTTGTATAAGGTGTAGATCAATTTATGTAAAATTTACACACCAGTCCCTTGTCCAAGAAAATTTTCCTCAACTAATCAGTCCCTTTTGTTGTAATTCATGTGTACAGTTTAAGTTAATTTTTTTATGATGCATCAATATCTTTCAGTCTATTGCAAGCAGCAGTTTCTCTCTCTCTCTCTCTCTCTCTCTCTCTCTCTCTCTCTCTCTCACACACACACACACACACACACACACACACACACACACACACACACACACACTAGAAGTTCAATGAGCTTTGATGTAAAATCACATATTCATTGCACCATTTTATGCATTTTACAAGGTCATAATTAAACAAATTTTCTTAATAAACATGTTTTTTTTTGTCTTTAGGCCACTCTAAAACCAAGAAAGCTCTATTTGCTCTACAAAGCCTCTATATATTCTAGCATACCACCATCTCTTCTTTTTAAGTGTTGCGTAAAGCTTCAAGCTTTTTGTATCTACAACGACTTGATTTTAAGGACACCAGAACTGTGCAGAGCTCCTGAAAGCACCAAGGTAACCGTATAACATAAACATGTAGAGACGTAAAAAGCCGAGTGTGTATTTTTGCCAGGAGGATTATAGGATAGTGCATGAACAATTGCTCTTTTTTGGGGAATCATCCTGCAATTTATCTGTCATAAATCCATTCAGGTGTCAGTAAGTGCTGAATGTCCGCAATAAGGGTATAAAAATGAGTATAAACACTTCTTTAAACTACTACTACCTCTGTCCCAAAATGGATGTCCATTTTTTTAAAAACAAAAAATTGCTCTTGATCAAGACTCGAGCAAATTTGATTTTTTTTTGGATTTTGGGACGGAGGGAGAATCATATTGTTGATGCTCCTAAATTTACAACACATGCATATAAACAATCTTACAGGTTTACTTGACCATACAATTTTCTCATACATAGTGATATGCTTGGAAAGATAGGCGTGCTATCATAAAACGCGAAGCTTCCATCATGTAAAATAACCACAGCAAATCGAGATGAAGGGGGAGGAATAATAAAAAACCCATTTCCATCTACATAAAGAGAACTGATAACTACCAACAGAACATCCATGTTGCTGTTGGGGCATGTGAACCTTACAATAACCAAAAGCTTCTAAGATATGCATCAGAGAGAGGTTTAAGGGCGATGATGCATACTGTATTGTACCAGACATCAAGAAGGATAAACCAAATTAGGGAAAAGAAGTACTCCGTAACATATAGCAGCATATGGACCATGGAATCAGGGGGGGACATAAGAAGGTTAAAGGGGGTGGAAGTGAACCCCCTTAAATAAAATTTGTGTGTAGTTAAGTGGTTAAGATGTTGCCATTTTAACCTGATGTTTGTAGGTTCAAATCCCATTCAAGCATTTTTTTTTTTCATACAAAGTTTTATAGTGTATTTGTGCACCCCCTCATAAAATGCTCTGGGTCCGCCACTGCATGGAATGGTAACTATTCTGACATAAACTGTGCCGTTGGTCCCTGTACTGTGGCCCCTTTACCGGACTAGTCCCTATACCAGAAATTTTCTCAATTTTCACACTGTGCTAGTAATTGTTTAGTCAATTGGTCTTTCTCACTTTCCATTAAGTTTGAACAGTTCAGAGTAGTAAAATGTGACCCAGGGCCAAGGCTACCTTCGTGTTTTGGCATTTTGGGACCAAGTACATGGATCGATGGCATCATGAAATAAAAACACTATTCATTTTCAAAAGATATTATCTATAATACAATATAGGAAAGGAATAACCGCCTCTTGGCTTCACATAAAGAGTGGCCAGAATTGATTGTTAATCCTCAAATCCAACGGCTCAAGAAGCTCTTACTCCCCCACGATCTCTCCAATCCACCTCAACCCCCAAGCAGTTCAGAGCGCCAAGCCCACTTCATCGTCCTCCCAACCCTTCCCCTCCTCCCCCGCCCCTTCTTAACCCCCGACGTCTCTTCCCCCGCCCCTTCTTAAGCACCTCTCCATCCACTTTGATTACGGCGCCACCCAACCCTTACTCACGCCTCCGCTTCTCATCACTCGCAGCAGAGTTTATTCCCTCGCAGCAAAGTCCCAAATTCAGGTATGAATTTCTGTTAATTCAATCCAATTACTCTGTTTTTGGTTTTCGATTGTTCCAATTCAGATCTTAATGGGCAAAATGGTCTGATAAATTAAGATATAGGTCAGTAATTTTGCAAAACCATACCCACATATGGGATTGCCAGTCTATGAATTGCAATAGCAAAAATCCTAGAATTATGAATTCGGTTTTGAGTTGACTAATCTGGGTTTCTTCTACTTCAATTCTTTTTGTTGATTTAATTGTTTTATTTGCTTACAATTAATATACATGAGTGTTTTTTTTTCCTGGTGGTATATCTATATGTACAGTAATTATATATGTACAATAATTTATATATCCATGTATGATGAATGCATAGGTCCACAGATATGTTAAATAGCAAGATTTGTGGTGATAGTGCACTTGCCTAGTATCTGGTGGCTTCTCTTCGGTGGAGATCATGGGCGGAGCCAGGGGGGCATGGGGGGGCACTCGCCCCCCCAAATGACGGAAATGCAAAAAAATTTTTTTGCCCCCCCATATTTTTTTTTTATATATGTATATATATAATTAACTTCAAGATTAACACCGGTGGTGCGGTTCGTAGAAGGGGTGAAGTTAAAGCCTTTGGTGTTTCCTTTCAAATCCATGTTCGAGCCCTGCTACCTACATTTTCAATTAATTTTATTTGTCCTCCATCTTTGCTATTCTCTCTTTCTCTCCATCCATTTCTTTTTCTTAACAGTTTTGTTTTTCTCTTTCTCCTAATTTCCTCACATTTTTTCAATCTTAATTAATTAGTTAGGCTTTTCCCATTTCTTAATTCTTTACATTTTAAACTAAAATACATTGTATTTCATGGATCCGACCCATTTATTACTTGTCCGACACGAAAAAAAAATTTCGGGGGCGCTGCCCCCGAACCCCGGTGAAATCTTGCCCCCCCCCTCGGGCAATTCCTGGCTCCGCCCCTGGTGGAGATGACGTATTTTCTACCCCTCCGCCCCAAAATAAATGTCCGATCTCGCATAAATTAAAATAGAGTACTTTCATGGTTTAATTGGAAACTTATAAGTTTTTTTTTTTAATTAGTAGTATTTTTTTTTAATCTAAACAACTTTAAACCTTCAAATAATTTGAGTTACAGTTGAGATGTTCGAGGCTAATGCTTCTGCTGAGGAGGGATGTGTGGAGTCTAATTTTATAGGTTATGGAGTGACTTGGTTTTCTTGAGGTGACAAACCATTATCTTAGTTAAAAAGTTCATTCACATGAAGCATATTTGCATATAATAGTAACTAGAAGCTAAACTGTAAATGTTCAGCAAAATGAAAAGCTTTATCCAACATTATAAAGATAAAACCACGTAATTCAGTATATTTGGTTAACCCAAGAGCACCTACATACATCTTTCATCAAGGCCTATAGGCTAAGCGATCTCCAGTCAATCAATCATCTACAATTATGCAAACTACATTATTAGATTACAAGATTGCATACCAGAGCTCTTGAAATGCTAACAAAAGCTAAAAGAAGGATCGGTTTCAGGAAGGAGTTAGTGAAAGGAAAGGTATCAAAAAAGCCAACGAAGAAGGAAACTCAATTTATAAAATCAAGTGGAAGAAATGGGAAGGAAAGAGAGCTGGTGGGAAAAGAAATATGTAGTGAAGATCTTTCAGCGTCTGAGGAGGAAACATTTTTGCTGTCATGGTCCTGAATGGTTCAGAATATTACAAAGATTTGAATCCTTGGACCGTTGGAGATGGGCTTACTTCGATAAATGGAAGCAATATCTAATGGGACGGAAATTTGGGATTCCGGGGACTGGATTAATATTCAAGTCACTGGAATTGATAGGCAAAAATAGCAACGAGAAGTAATTGATAATCTGGTGGAACGACAGAAACGAAGAAGAAACGAGAAAGCAAGCAGAGAATAGTATAAGTGCATCACTTTGATTCATAATTTTGAATGATGATTATAATTATTATGGACATTGGGGGTCTGGGGTGAAAATGAAAGTAATTTTTCAAGTCGAGGTCAAAGATTCAGATTTTAAGAAATGAGTGGTGGTGTGGGGGGTTTGGAGGATTATGAACAGAATTTTGACAAATGAGATGAGGTCTCATGGTATGTAAGTTTTATTGCAGATTTTTTTAAGCGAAAAGATTGGATAATAGAAATGTGAGTTCTAATATGGGGGTGGGGGTGATTTGGGAGTGGTGGGATGATCTGTTAAGAAGATTTGATTTATTTGATGAGGAATGTGAATTAGATCGCATCAGGTTCTCTTCTATGTTATGGCATATCTCATGCTTTTATGTTTTGCTCGCTCATTGCAGTTGAAGAAGTATTCGAACGGATTAATGTTTTATTGTTAACAAATATCGAAAATTGTTTCTATATTATTTCTCTAAATAATTTATAATTTATAATTGTTTGTCTTCGAATAATTGAAGCCTGTTTTTAGTTTCAGTGCCTCTTTTGAGAATGCCCTTAGTCATTTTCGTTTATTTTTCAAGTTTTTAAACTGTCATAGATTTCTACGTAAAGGGTAACCAAGGATGTAAGGCATAATTGATGTACATTGATAGTCAGGCATAAGACAACTCATGGAAAAGCTGTTTTATTCTACTTATCATTTTTTCCACTGCTTACCTTTTTGTACTGACCCGTGCCATTGGCACGGGCTTTTGAGTACTAGCTTTAATTAAAATAACTTAATGGTGCAGTCTACTCTCTAACTAAACTCCTCCAAAAGAACTTTAAAAACTGACTGAAATTAAAGTCACCAAAACCTTATATATATAAGGGCTTCAGCAAGTACATGAATACTATTGTAAAGGAAAAACATAGGCAGATATATGAGTGGGAAAACAAGTTTAATCAGTCAATGAATTTACCGCTGTTTTTGCCATAGAGAGGAGGGCGCACAACGACGTGCATAGTGATAACACCTCCTGGAACTTCACTAACCGGAGATCTAGACTCGGTGAGGGATTTGTTGTTTTCTAATATCTTTCCAGCATTAATGAGCTTCACATCAGCTATCGTCTTAGGTCCATTTTCTTTATCTGCAAAAGGATAAATAGTTCCAAGTTCAGATATCAAATCAATGTCAGATAATAGCTCGGCTATGAAGGAAGGTAAAATTTCAACAAATTGAATTTAAGAAAGAGGCAAACCATCAATAGAGAACACAATTGAAGATATAAAATCACCCACTACAAATGTAAGACGACAATATTCTAATACGTTTATTCATCTACGCAGATCATAACTTCGAGACTCTTCTTGGTGCATAATTAGTGCAGCCAAACATCACCACAAGGATGAAGAAAATAAGCCCAAACTCCCTATAAAAAGGACGGGAAAAAAGAAAGAAACTAAGACAAGAGAAGGGTCTCGATGGGTATGAACAAAGAGTGCATCAGAACAGCCAAGCCCACAGAGCCCAAGATTTACATTGACAGTGGAAAAGAATAACGGCTCCCTCTTGTTGCATATATAAACCTTGCAATGGAACCAGGAGAGATAGCTTGACGTTGAGAATGACGTACCATATTATGGTTATCACAAAACTTACTGTTTTACATACTAATATAATTAGTGAGTAAAATGAGATTGAACTTAAGAACTTAACAAATAATAGTGTGCTTTGAGCTCATTGGTGCTTCACATTGTGATTATGATCTTTCTTGCACAGGTCCGGTTGAAGACAATAGGGCCTTCTGCAGAAACACCAAATGCAATGGTGCCCCATAGCTGCATTATTCATAGACAGCCACTTGGGGAAAATCGAAGATTCATTGCTGAAGAAGGCATTCCCAACATGCCACCCTTCATTTAAACCAGCTTCAAGACTCTTCCAGGGCTCCATTGGTTCACCTCATGGCAGCATGGTTTTTCCAAGCGATTGGGTGAGGCACCAAGTAAATAGATGAAGAATTACACAATGGTGGGAGACTCCTATAAGGTGTCGGGTGACATCCTTCTTTCTCCCAATCAACGTATGAATATTAGAGGACGGATCTTGTAATAGATTGAGCTTCATGCTAAGAATCGGCAACCTATGGTGGTTAATTGACAAGTATGGCGGAGGGTCTCTAGACAAACGTGGCACCAATTAAAACAAGTACCACCAGTCATTGAGCGAATATTACTCTTATTTGTCCTTAAGTACAGCTTGCAAACTTTGAAATATATTGTTTGCTAATAATCAAAAGCAAAAAAGGAAAAGCGAAAATCTGCAACAAATAACGCAAAATTATGAACTCACTCAGGGGGATACATAATCTATGAAGCAAGCACCTAGGAATGCAAATTAAAACAAGAAAATCAATGAATTGTCGATCAATATAAGAAACACCTATGAAAGCATACCAAGACCAAAGAAAATAACAATTTCAACAGTCAATAGTTTACAATTTTATGTAACAAAACAGAAAGAAACTAAGATCAAACTAAAAGGGGCTTCTATATAAATTATGAGTTAAAACCAAAGATAATAAATTAAATATCAAGCAAAAACAAAGAACAAACAGAACTGATATTAACAAAATCCTACAAAAAAAAAAAAAATCAAATCTCAAAAATCAAAAATCAAAAATCAAGAAGCAGGATATGTTTATACAACCTTTAGGCCATTGAGCAAGTATACTCTCTTTGAGAGATGCCACAGTAGTACTAGGACTGTATTTTGTTGGTCCAATATTAGTGCCATCAGCTAACCTAAATTTCACCTCAACTAACTCTTCAACAGCCATCAATAAAACCTCACACCAGCAAGAACACCAAGAAAAAATAATTCCACCTCAAATTTTCTAAAACCCACTTCAACACAAATAACCAAAATGCGAAAAACCCAGATAAAATCTGACAATATATCCACCAAAGAATTAGCCAGAATAATCAATCTTGAATTACAGAAAATTGAAATGAGGTGATGATCTTGATTGTTACTAATAAAGAGCAGGTGGAATGATTTTGAAGTCAAATGATTGGAAAGAATCTTGTTGAAGATAGTTTTAAGATTTGAGAGAAATTGGGAAGGGTTGAAAATATGAAAAAAATGGTTTGGTGGGGATACCAAGAATGGATCGATCGATAATGGGGTCAGCCGAAAGAATGAGAGAGTTGTTTGTTTGTAATTTGCTTTGATTTGTAGAAACAAAAAAAGAGCTGGGCCACTAATGAGCCTCGGCCCTGGCCTTGGCCCTGACCTTGTGGTATCTTAGCGGCTTTCTTTCGAGGAGATCGTGTGTTTAATTTTCTTTCGAAAAATTTTTGTGGTTTAATTTATATCATGGATTTCAGGCTCCTAAGGAGTCCCCGGGGCACATTCGTGCCGTTAAGAGTGTAAATGCACATACTGAGAGGCTGGTACATGGTGGTCCAGGATTAATCCGAACCTGGGTAAAAAAAAAAAAGAGTTGGGCCTCTTTTTCATTTTCTGTTCTTATTCGAATAGACATACAATTCAGACTATTTTTTTTTTCTCCATTCAAATCTGAATGCCTCTTATTTTTCTCTTAATTTTCAGATGTAAAATTATCACTTATTTGCCTCTTAATTATTTTTTTTATATATATCTATTTCATAAACTCATAATTTCAAAAATATCCAACCCAAACACTAGATCAATAACCATTCATCTCATCTCTCTACTCCATTAAATATCGTAACATTAAATTCAGATGTAAATTCAGATGAATATTCAAACAGTTTGAGTAATTCGGAAATCGATCTTCAAACGTTACCTGTTATCAATTCAGCCAAATTAAAGCGTGAAATCAGATTTCAGCACTTAATCCTTAAAAAAATCAAATGCCACCTTAATGAATGAAGGGAGAATAACCTATGATTAGTTCTAAAAATGTTTTATAATGCCCATAATTTTCTTTTCATATTTAGCAATACTGTATACAAAATAATATATAATGAATGGAATATGGGTCAGTCCCAACATGTGAAGCCCAAATATTCTGGCTATTACCAAGGCACAACTAATGAATGTACCAACCCAGCTATTACAACTCTATTGGCCCAACGGTATAAATCAGTCGACCAATCTCATTGTTCGATATTCATTGGTCCCCACCTAGCTTCGTCCGGCATATGATCTCCTACTTGAACAATCTCTGCCCAGCTAAGACACGAAGTCAGGTCGACCTCGACCTAACGACACGTGCGTTTATCCACGACTCTATTCGTAACCGTCTTCTACAATCACGAAAACCGTTACGCAAGCATTATCTCCGCGATCCAAGGGATTCACATCAATCCTATGGCACCACTATATATACCATACTACTTCCAACGTAAACATGTAATGTCATATTCAATATTTGAGATTCAAGTCGTTCAATACAGTTTAATACGAGCTTAACACTATATCTCATCATTACGCGTAGGGTATTAGCCGGAGACAATCCTGGCTAGTCATTTGTTCGTGGTTTCAGGTCACAGTTGTTGTATTATACCCTATTGCTGGACTAATGTTGATTCAGACCATTTTCTGTATCACCAGTTTGGTTCCATTGCCGGGAAGCGACAACACTATACCTTGAAACCTTGCATAATGACAGACATTGTATTCGATTGGCATACTGCTACTGCCTCCAGTGAACCAATTAATGAGAATTATGGGGGAAATAACCCAGGCACGGATGCATGTGCGGGGAACCGTACTACTAAGTCAGCCTCGTTCTTAAATATGATCGACTAAAGGCTTGAGTCAGCCTCGTTCTCAAACAGGCTCGACCAAAGTCTTAAGTCAACCTCGTTCATAAACATGTTCGATTGAAGACTGAAGTCAGTCTCGTTCTCAAACAAGCTCGACTAAAGCCTTAAGTCAGCTTCGTTCTTAAAGAAGGTTCGACCTAAGACTTGGTCAATCTAGCTTGCAAAATTGATCCAATCAAGACTTTGGTCGATCACTTACTTATGCTAGTTCGACAATAAATTAAAACTATATGGATCAGACAAAAATGATTCAACGTTAACTAGCATAAAGATGTCAAGTCCCCCAAAAGCGGGCTAGGACTGATTCAAATACATAATGTTATAAATTGAACTAACTACCAAATCGGGCTAAGGCATATATGGATCGAAGACAATAAAACATAAATTGTTCAATACTTGTTCATTACAAAAAAACAAAAACTGAAGGATCAAGCCTACTGATCATTGTCGTGATGCTCCTCATCATCTTGCCGTTGTTGTTGTTGTTGCTCACTTTGCTCGGCTTCATTAAATACTTGGTCCTGAGCGACCTCTTCATCCTCATCGACTTCATCAGCCTCATTGAGCTCTTGGAGTATAGAGTTGAAGTCCTTGGCTCAACTGGCGGGGTGACCCAAGGCTCTAGCCCATCCTCTACATCTTGTTTGGCTATGACGGCCAAATCATTTTCATTGTAGGGTACAAGAGGATGGCCAACACGAGCTGCCTCGTCGTAGCGATCAGCAAAAGCCCATTGGGCTAACTTCTCAACTGACAGCTCGACCGTGGGATCAACAAGGGCCCTCCGAGCCATGTGTTGGCATCCGACATCATAGAAGTCACTAGCTCGAGACGCTATGATGTCGTAGCACTCATTGCAGTTTTTAAATTGCTCGACGGTGGCCTTCTCCCGAGCTAGAACTTCTTTCTCCCACCTCAACCTTGCTGCTTGGTGGTCGTTGTTCATTTGGTCGATCCTCCTGTTGCGATCTTGAACCAAACCAGACTGCTGGCCGAGCTGCCCCTCCAACCTGGCCTTCTCTAGCTTGGCTGCAGCTGCCTCCTCCTCCAATGCTGCCTTGGTTGAGGCCCAAGATTCCAACCTTAGCTTGAAGAGGAACGAGTTGCTCCTTGGCAACCTTCAGAGCAGCCAAAGCATCATCCAGCTCCTTCTCGGTGTTAAAGTGGGCCGCCTGAATAGCCTGGCATTAGGAGTCAGAATCTGTGAGCTTCTCTCTAAGCACAGCGGCCATTCTAGCCTTCCTGGAGTAATTAGAGGAGGATATCTGTTCCTTCTCTATGGCTGCCTACCAACTGCATTTGGCTTGCTCCGTCAAAGCAAGAGATTGCACAACAAAAAGAAGACGATCAAGACTATGACGACATAAATAATGACGAGCAAACAGAACAATGAAAATAATGGAAGTATTACCTCGAAAGCAAGCAGGCCGGACCTGTCACTATACTCCTATGGAGTGAGACCATCCTCAACAAACTGGGCTAGCAGGTCCCTATCTGTAGCCCTCCTCACTATAATCTGCCCCAAACCTAGCTCGGGGTATTGGCGGCTCAAGGAATTGATACCGGAAAGAAGGGGGACATCACTTAATCTCTCCATCGTGGCCTGCACCTCCTCAGTGCTCCTAGCATATGGGGCTTGAGGTGGAGGATGGCTAGAAGCAAAGCCAACTGCTATGGAAGTGCCCACTTCTTCAAGTCCCAGATCGACGCGGGACCTCTTCCTAAGCCTGCCAAGAGGTGGGTCGACCTCAGTTTCTTCTGGCTCGTCTGCATCGAGCTCCAAGTCAACAAAATTATGGGGATCTGCCCCAGCTTATTCTTGTCTGGGCTCAAAGCCCGATGCATTTTCGGCTGACAAGTCGACCTCCCCCTCATCCCCAAATACTTGTACCTGGGGCGCCTGCTCGATGGGATCTACTTGCCCAGTCCCGTCAACTGGGATCATTCCCACTCCATCCTTGGGAAGCAAGGCGTTGCAATCCATAGCTTCCTTCTCCCTGCTAACCCTTGCGTTGGCCGTCCCATGGGCCTTCTTGTTCCTCCTCCTATCACCGAGGTCAACAATTCTATTCATTTGGGCTTCTTGCTCGGCGGTAAGAACTGCATAATAAAAAAGAAGATGGTTAGCAAAGAAGTGTGCGAGCAAAGTGTAAATCGTGAAAATAATGATACAAGTACTTAACCGCCATAACAGAATAGGCCTCTGTAGTGGCCCAGCTTCTTCTTGCATAAATGATATTGGGATTCAAATCTTTCCCTCTCATGAATCACCCAGTCCTGGTAACTAAGGCTTCTGATTATAGGGACAAGAAGGGCTACTTCTCCATCTCCACCCAGTATCATCCCGGCCTTGATGAAGAAGTTCTTATCCGATCCAAGGGTAGCCTAGCTTATGGTGCTCCTCCGAGCCACCAACGTCAACCTGCGAGTGAGCTCATCGCTCCACTCCGGGACTTATTATTCTTCTTCCTTCATTGGCGGCGTATCTGCCTCAGGCAAAGGGAATTCCCAACCCTTTCTACTCTCCACAAGTATCATGTGATTGTTTCACCCAAAAACCTTGTCGGGAAAATTGATGAATAGTTTGGGGGCCTTGGCCTTTGTAGGGGTGCTAAACCCAAAGGTCTTCTCGTTTATAACCACCTTAAAAACCTCCTAAAACGTGCATACATGGCTCGTACCCCACGAACTTGCACACCATGGCAGAGCGTACCAATACCCTAACTGTGTTAGCTCCTAATTGAATGGGGACAGCGGCCAAACACTCGAGAAATTTGCAGATGAAGGGGTCTATGGGTAGGCGTAGGCCGGCCTCAAATTGAAAAAAAGGCTCCCTTGGTCAAACACAGACCCCAATGGATCCAAGATTGGGCCTTCCTTTGCCTCTCGGTGAAGTGGGTCAGATGGAAGTCATCTCTGGAGACCTCAAAGAAGTCATGTAGAATTTTGATACGGGAGTCAGCATTCTTCCTCCCTATGACCGACTTGGAGGCCACATACCCTCTTTCGTTGCGACCTGGAACCACGGTCCAGCAAAATTTGCTTACAATATTCCCCGAGGAGGAGGTCGATGCTACGGGGTCGAAGGTTGTTGAGCTGCCATATCTACGAAAGACACAAAAACAGGGGAATCAGACCTAGTTGAAGTATGTTACGAACTATCTAAGGGCGATCTAGATTTCCCTGGAAAGGCTAACCTCTCTCTAGGAAAAAGGGGTTTATTGGACTTGATGTAAAAGATTATAAGTTGATCTATCAACTTATTGAAGAGACGGAAAACGGATAATCCGTGGATCATCCGCCTCCAAATCCCCCATACTCTCATCAGCTGGAAACCCTAGTTCACCGTAAAAAAGACTCGACCTATTCAAGAGGGTGATACACTCATCTCTAGTCAACTCTCTCCATGGCCCCTCTAGTCGTTTATAAATTCTAAGGTTAACACAGTTATATCCATACCTAGCCCCTAACTCGAAGCCGAAGGTCCTAGCCATGGTAGAATAATAGAGAAAGCTCAAAATTAAACCTAAAGGAAAGAAATTGAAGGGTACCTTGTTGATTGGGGGAAAGATGGAGTTCAACGAAGAAACGAGAAGCTTGATTGCACCGAAAAGTCGAATTCTTTGTTGTTTGCTCTTGCTGGGTATTTGAATGCTCAAGGATTGTAAAGTTTGGAAAGGAAAAGAGTCCTTCCTTTTATACTACTTCTAATCCTTGCCTGAATTAGAAAGGGTGGGAGACATAACCATTCAAATGTCAGAATAAAAGATCAACGCCAGTTTCCAATGCAGTTGTCCAATCGCCAGAACTGTCTCATTAAGGCGGAAATTATGACGTATTAAATAGCGTATCCAACCGCCAGAAGTCAATCGTCGAGAGCGACCTACTTCTACCCAGTTGACCTTTCACCAGCGGACTACGTAAGTCATCACAAGTTTTTCCATTAACTTCCTGGTTTTTAAAGTCAACTCAGAAAGTTGGGGGCCACTAAACAGAACAAAAGTGATGGGTCAGGCTCAACGTGTGAAGCCCAAAAATAACTTATGGGGCATTTAAATTAATGAAAAACTTAAAGGGAAGTGTTTTGCCCCAAAAATAATGGGTAAATTTTCATGAATGAAAGTAAATTGTCACCCATTTGGAAAGTTAAGTGACATTTTATTTATAACCCAACGGTGGCCAAAATTTTATTTTACTGTGTCTAACGCCAGAGGTTAGGAGAGAGTTCAAATCTAGTGCTTTTCGATAATGAGACTTGACTTTATCACTGAGTCAGTCTTTTAGGAACAACGGTGACCAATGTATGAAATAGTATAATATTCAAAAAATATTTAAATTTATAATTGACTTAGGGTAATTTTGATTTTTTTTTAATATTATTCTGA
The DNA here is from genome assembly GCA_022495995.1 of Adenophora triphylla var. japonica. Lineage (NCBI taxonomy): Eukaryota > Viridiplantae > Streptophyta > Magnoliopsida > Asterales > Campanulaceae > Adenophora > Adenophora triphylla. The sequence goes on along the minus strand of JAFEMH010000820.1, from coordinate 150,498 downwards.
GAAGGATAGAATATTTTGTTTCAATTTGTCAATTTGAAGGGAAAAAAAAACATTCAATTTTTCAAGTCTAGAAAATTACTTAGATTTTACTACAAAGTTCTTGCCTCAATAAAGAAAAGTTGAAGAGTTGTCTAATTGTTCCATCTAATTTTCAATCCCCCTTTTAGTTTTATTTTTTCACAAAAAAAAAAAAAAAGATTGTTTCTTACCACATTTTTTTTTTTTACAAAAAACGGTAGTAAAACACTGCTATATTTCAAAGAGCTCAAGCTCAAGACAGTTGATTTAGGTGCTTGTCCGTTTGTCCACCACAGTTGCAATGGAGTTTATGCTATATAGCTAATAACCAAGAGAAAATTTCAGTCTCAAAACACTCTTATAATATTTATATTTTTTTTATTTTAGTTTTCTTTAAATAATTATTTTATTTTAAATGAGGAAATAATTTTATGATTTTACCATAGTACGAAAGAATTGTAGCACAATCAGTTCATAACTGCAACATTTATTTTATTTTAAAACAGAGGAAATATAGCAATAAAGAAAAGACGTTGCACACTAATCATACATGTGACAATCTTCTCGCAAGATAAAACAACTAATCATACATGCGGCAATCTTCTCACAACATAGCGGCAATCTTCTCACAACATAAAATTATCCCTATAAATAATGGTTTGTTGATTTGACTTTTTGTTGAGCTTTGAACAAATATATGACATATTTAATTATGGCAGGAAATTGAAAAATTTTTATTGATTCACCATTAATAATATTATCAACAATAACTTTTAGAATTTCATGAACATAATTAATCTCTCATAAATTTGTGGTCAAAGTTCAACAAAAAAATCAAATGGGAAACATTTTGGGACAGAGGGAGTACTATTTTTGATAGAAGCACTTCATATCAAAACTTGACTAACAAAACTGTGTTTAACTGTGATTGAATTTCATAATTCAGTCAAGTACGAGCACCTAACCAGATTTACCAAGAACCAAACCATTGTTGACTTTGTAACATGGTATAGATGAGAAGCTGACAAGTCAAGTACAACAACAATTTGCAGTGATCTGACACCTTAAATGAATTATTGAAGGAGCCAGCAGGAGGTTCAGTCAAACTTGAAGCTTAAAAAAACTAGCAGGAGGTTCAGTCAAACTTGAAGCTTAAAAAAACTATCATAATCCAGCCTCAAAATTTAAGATAAATTAAAATTGATATCCATGTCCTTAGGAAGCTCTTACAAAGCATTGTTTCCCACAGAAAAACACATTTAAGGTACTTGACAAAGAAAAATAGGGATCAAATCTACTAGCATCTAAAAAACACATGATTCTATGTTGTTTTAAAGGCAAAATAATGATCAGATAACAAGTCTCTCACTGATCACCAGGCAGAGTTTTGATAATGTCCGAGTCACCTGTAACATTGAATAGCAATAGGGATAAGCAAATGAGCACGTGTAATCAATAAAGAAACTTTAAACAAAAGAGGAAAGCACGACAGCAGTAACCAGGTCATACCTGGATCAACAATGCTAAGGCAAGAGACGCGGAAATACTTTCCACATGCTGTTCCAAGATCGACATTGTCTGCACACAAAATAGAAGACCACCAAAAGATTGTAAGAACAGTGAACTGAACATTAACACATGTGATCAGGCTTAAAGTAAATAAAGACCAAATGAAAAAAAGATGGAGGAGAGGTAAAGAAGGCATGGATAGTTTAGAGCTGTTAGCAATGGGTCAGGATGCAGCATGTCTTCCCCCAAATTTAAGATACTAAAAGATAAAATGGCTGTCTTTTCTAGTAGTGGACAATAAAATCTTCAAAGGCCACCCCCCAGAGGCGGTAGACTCAAGCATATGGTCAAAAAGATTTCAGGTTACTGAATTTCTCTTTTATTGTATAAAGTACATATTTTCTCTTGTAATTGAAGGCATATTTAACTTGTCGCAATAGTAGATATTTTCTCATATAAAAGATTTTAAGCTGTTGAATTTCTCCTTCATCGTATAAAGAACGTATTTTCCCTTATAATTGAAGGCATATAAAACTTGTCGTAAAAGTACATATTATTTCTTATAATTGAAGGCATTTAAAACTTGTCGCAATACACTCCCTATCAATCTTTTACCTACTTAGATCTCATTATTGTTGAGTGAATAAGCATTTTTCTTATAGCATGACATATCCTGCATTCTCAATTTACAAACCCATGAAGATGCACTTAATCATCACAAAGCATTGAATCATTTAACAACATTGTTGAGAAAATAATTATGTTATCATGTTTAACCATCCAAAAAGGACCAGGCTATCTTTGTAATCTCCAAATGTCCTTCCATCTTTTTCTAACCAGTAGACTTTGAGACTTAACTTAAAGTACGTTATGCTAGGGGTTACATCAATGATAGCTAATTATTGGTAGGAACTTGCCATATTCAATGTATTTCACAGTTGTTTATAGCTATTCCCCATAGCTTGTCTTTAGTTTCTTATTTTTACTAAGTTTCTCTTGAAACCACTATTCACACTTCTACGGAACACAACAATTTGACCATCTCTCATATATTAATCCACTTTGTTCATAAAAAAAATTGTTCTTATTAAAGTTGTTATCAACCAACTTAGATAAATCTAGCTGATCATGTTAGAAACACATCGGACAATCATTACAGCCAAAACCCAAATATATATCAACACCGCCACAATAAACAACCAAAAACTACAATCAGACAACAAAAATTCACCAAAATAATAACTTGAGCTCATCAAATATACTGCACTTACTTCCATTGTAGTGATGGACTCCAACCTTAGCGAGCATAGCATAATACTCAATCTCAGACTTTCTCAATGGAGGGCAATTGTTTGAAATGATAATCAATTTCCCTACAGTTCCAACACGATCAAAACACATTCAATTTCCCCGACTAACAAAAAAAAATCTAAAAACAAAGTAAGAACATCTAAAAACAAATTATCGACCTTTGGAGCTCCTGAGAGACTCGAGGACAGTCTTGTAACCGAGAGTGTACTTGCCACTCTTCATGACAAGAGCGAGCCTGTTGTTGATGCTCTCATGAGTCTTCTTGGTCTTCTTTCCGGCCACCATTTTCGATCGGTAAACAGATGCTCCTGAAGAAACAAAATAGAATTATGAACACTGATTACAGATATTTAATAACAGAGATCTGGGAATGAAACACTAGAGATTGAGAGAGATCGTGACCTGACTTGCGGCTGCGGAGGAGGTGCGGGAAGAGGAGCGCTAGGGTTTGGAGATAATAAGAAAGCTGGAGATGTCTAGGGTTTATAATTTATTTGTGAAGTTCTTCACTTGACGCTCAGTTATGGGCCTGTATTGAAGGCCCAGTTCTTATTGACTTAGCCTTTTCTTTTCGGTGCCCTAGCTAGCCCATGGTGTTATTGTTTATTTTCAAAATTACTTGTTGGGCCAGCATAATAACACTTGAGGCCCATTTCAACTTAAGTTTTTACTTCATCCGTCTAAAAAAACCTTACCCACTTTATTATTTTATTATTTGGGTGTTACATTGTAAGTCACTTCCTAAAAAAAAGAAAAGTATATAATATTTTTTATTAATAGCACTTATTTGTCATACTCACGAACAACTATTTAATTACTATTGTCTACATAACTTTCTCTTTCATATCACTCACAATACTTACTTTTATAACATTATTTCTCTATTATTCTCGTTTCGAACATTAAGGACTCGTTTGGTAGGATGATAAGATTAACATGTATTAATAGTCAGGAGATTATTACTCCAGGAATTAATTATACTACCCTTTTTTCGGGATAAATATGAAGGGGATAAGAGGTGATAAGAGGTCTTATCCAAGTTGTTAGGATTATTATACCGGTTGCATTTAATCTATCAAACAACAAGCATATTGGACTAACGATCCTATACAACGCTAAAAGGGCTACCAAACAACCCCTAAGGGTTCGTTTGGTAGCCTGATAAGATTAACCCGTACGAATAGTGAAGAGATTATTAATCCAGAGATTAATAATATCACATTTTTGGGATAAATATGAAGGGGATAAGAGATGATAAGAGGCTTTATCCAAATTGTTAGGATTATTATTCCGATCTCATTTAATCTAACAAACATCAAGCTTATTGGACTACTAATTCTATCTGGTCCTAAGAAGGGCTACCAAACGGCCCATAAGTGTTTAAGGTTCTATTGAACGGAGGAAGGAAGTATATTGTTTGTAATAGATCCAAGTGGTATTATATTTTGTTATAGGATTCAATAGTGATGAAATACGAGTTTGTAATGGATAAGGCAATACGAGTTTGTAATGGATAGGGCAATAGATAATAGATGTGTAGTAAATTTCATAGGAATTTATAATATGATGGCAATTTCCTCGAATGATACCGACTTTCTAAAAAAAAATGCACAAAATCTTATAATTTTTTTAAATAATACGAAAAATTGATTTCATGCCTTTATAAACAATTTATTTTTCTTTTTGTCCAAACTTTATTTTTCTACTTTAGATTTAGACCTACAACAAGTTAAACCTCCTATATTGCAAAAGCGCATCATCCAGACAGAACTAGTGAAAAAGCCTACCATTTTTCACCAAAAAACCTCAAGTAAACAATCTCTCCATTCATATCACATGTTAAGAACTGAACTATTGCTAGACTATTTGAGATGGCCCCTTACTCTTCGCTTACTTCTATTAGCCTTTTTATCTGCAACTTGTTCTTTCGTCAATGGCAAATAATAAATCTGAGGCTTTGTCCTTGTTTTCCTGAAGAGGTCATCCAAAGTACCAATTGGCGAGTCTACTTTCTCAGGGAGTGGTGGTGGAGATTTGGGTCGGATGTGCTGCCTGAGGTCTTTTTGCTTAGGTGGCTGAACCGGAGCTTGTGTTGGAGTGCCATTTGGCACTGTGGTTATATGAGCCGGGGCAGGCTGGTTATGTGTCTCTGAGCGTGTTTTCACTTCTTCTGGATCAGCAAACTCTGCAAGGAGAAAACGCTCTCCATTTGGTGGCCACTGAAGGTTGTATATAGCATTGCGAGTCTCTATAGCTTCCTCCACAGAAGAGTACTGCAGAAAGTCGAGCATTTTGTCATATAAAGTTTCATGGCAAAATGGTAATACGATAAAGTTGAAAGCATAAAATTTGAGATTTTTTGGACATCCATTTTGGGAAAGAGGGAGTAATATTTATCTTATGGCTTTACCGAATGAAGAGCTTACAGTAATAGTGCAATGTAAGTTTCCCCTGTGCTCCCACATTGAGCTTAGCACTTGAAATGTCAATATTCTTTTTCCTTTTTTATAGAATGAAAGTCAAAACATTTTAAACTGACTACTTACTATATCGGGTTCTATCTACACAAAATAATTCAAAGCTGTGCCCAACATGTCGTTCAAATATGGACCTTAAATCTATACATCCATGGAGCCTGTAAACTTACTAAGAGGACTATTTAAGTTTTAAGAGTAAATTCTAGAGTCTGATAAACTGATGAAGTAATTTGATTTATAAATATTTTCCATCTGTATTTGTGTTAAAGAGAGGAGAGAGAGAGAGAGAGAGAGAGAAAGAGAGAGAGAGGATGCATTACCGTCACATAGCAATGAGTCTTTATATTGTCCATCCAAAAGCTGCAAACTTCCCCTGTTTTTGCAAGAAGTTCTTGCACGGCCTTGAGTGTGAAAGGACGTAGAAATTGGTCAATTCTGAGAGAATTAGTTGGTGTTTTCGAGGATGGAGGAACTGCAAATGGTGAGTGACAGGGAATCAAAAATAAAATTGTAGTAACACCATTTCCAGATAGAATTTTCAAAATCAAAATACCATGAAATTCACTCACCAATGCGTTCCTTGGGTGCATCTTTACTATGTGTAGTGTCAGACAAGGGCAAGTTACATTTCGGTAGAGTGGCATGGCTCGAATCGTCTGCCACTCTCGTATAACCCGGAGCACCTGAACCAAGTTGTTCAGGAATATTATGGTCCTCAAAATTCCAATTGCGTTGCCGCTTTGGATGTCCTTCACAATCAACTGCTGCTTCATCTGTGAATAAAAGTTTCTGAGCAGATAAATTGGAAAAAATAATACACATATGCTGGCCGAAACTCTTGAACCCTAGAAGACTATGTTAATGTGTGAAAAGCCTTGGAACTACCTCATAAATTGATGATACTACCAGAAACTCTAAATTCTAGAAGGAAGTGCATTCAGAAGTTGTAAAACCTTAATTTTTGATTGGTCAGAAGACAAACTAAACAGTTCAAGAAACCTGGGGAGCTTTCATTTGTAGAAGCAAATGCATTCAGAAGTCGTAAAATTCTCTTTTCAAGAAGTCAGTGACAAAAAGTATTCATCGGTAGACTAACAGCCAAACACCATGGTGAACCTGCATCTATCTACCTTCAGGAAAAAATCATTTGAGTAGAACGGTGATTTGTTGATTCGAGGTTAAAAAGAAAAGGTCCCATAGTCTTGAGAGTAGCAAGTAGGATGGGGGAATTGGTTTCCAAGGTCGGATCAATAATCAGTGCCTAAATGAACAAGAATAAAACTAAATGAAAATAATTAGAAGCAAAAGGACCAAGACTCCATACATTTGAGTATTGTTTCTCTCTCGCAGGTGATGGAAGTAACAGATTCATGCCATGATCAAATTCACACCAAGGAATAGCCAAGTACACGTGGCATCATAGGCAAGTACTAAGTACTTGTGGCATCAGAGGCCAAGTGCTATACACATGGAACTTTCAAGTTGTGTGAATGCGCTACTAAAATTGCTTATCAGGCAATTTCCTTAATATTTCTTGGGACAGAGGGAGCAATGTACAAGGACTCGGAGTACAGAGCCGGGTGTGGGTATGTGTCCAAAAGGTCAAATTTTATAAATCTTGAATTTCAGGATCCTCAGATTCGGCTGAAAAGTGTCCGAATTCTGGACACGGGTGCATGGACAGATGACACATAAGTGATCATACCTTCTCAGAGCATAATGCACGGGGTTTGTGCATTATTTAATAGTTTGAAGGAAAAAAGTGCAAAAAAAAATAAAAAAATAAACCACACAACTCTTAGCCTATTTCAAGTTTGGTCGACTATTTTATTTTGTCTTTCAACACATCCAACTATTTTTTTGTATTAATGGTCACTACCGCTAACAACGGCATCCATTTTTTGATGTTTAGTGGCCATGTGGTGTGCATGTGACAATATTTCAAGGGTAAAATAGGAAAATCAATGCAGAAAGGGACATTGAAGGTTTTATATATAAAGTTAAAGCTAAGCAAAAATGTAAATATTGAGTGGTCACTTGAATGGTTTGTGATATTTCTCTTCCTTCTAGTTTAATTAGTTCTAACAAATCTTCCTGGTTCATGTTCTCATCAATCTGATAAACTTGTTACTCACCAGAGTAGAATTTCTAAGAAAGAAAATAATTTTAGCGCAATTTCGTGAAGGTACATGCAAGTAAAGCTACATTATTAAAAAGTTTCACTTGTCAAATGTGACATTTTTTATTGGGTTGGAGGGAGTATATAACAGTCCGAATTTGGATACAGATTTAAACTATCATTTTTTCTTCATTAAACAAGAGAAAGAAAACCACTGAAAACAGAATCACCAAAAGTAATAATTAATGGACTATGCAAACTTGCTAAATAATAGCAGTACCTCGAGCTTTTCTTTTCTCAGAAGACACGGCAGTTTTATCCATCTTTTCAAGAGAACAATCCAGCTTACTGAAAGATGAATCAGGGACCGTAGTTACAAAGGTATAGCTCGTCTTTACACCAGGCACTTGAGTCAACTCAATCTTTTCACTGACTTCATCATCCATATGAAGAACCTGATCATCGTTCATCTCTACTACATTGTCGAATGAATCATCATCTAAAGTTTGGTCTATATTAATTTTCTCATCTCTATCCTCGGCCATTTTGCCAAAATTCGCATCTGGAAATGTGCTGCGGCCATCTTCACATCAAAAGAAGCGTAAACAGACATTTCAGTCGGCGAGATACAAGAGATAAATCATAAAACAAAGAAAAGCTAGGGAATGCACGGTATAATAGATCAAAACCGAAAAATGCCAAGAAAAAAAAGGCGAGAATGAGAATACCTTGCAATATCTCCTCCTCAGCGGAACCAGCTCCACGGGGACTGTCCACAACATATGTTTTCACATTGTCAACAGACAACTCAATGCCAGCATCGCCAAAACTCTCATCTTTGGCAGTTGGCATTTCAGGAAGCTCAACATGATTCCCTACATTATTTGAACTAGTATCAAATTCAATTGGATTATTTTCCACAACATCCTCCACTTTGGGATCATCATATTGAGAATGGGCTGAGTTCGATAATGCCGACAATCCCCCAGATGCGCCATCATTCACACTGTTATCCCTATTGGTGTCTGCCACAAATCCCTCTCCTATATGAGGCACATGATCATCCAAATTCAATCTGAAATCATCTGGAGGGGGGCCTAAGCTAGCTGACGGCTGCACTATCTCCGACTTATCAATTTCTAGTTCTAAATGAGCATTATCAGCAATTAAATTATCATCTAATTCTTTCATTTCATTATTAGACACAATCTCAGTAGGAATTGACTCAATATTAACTTGAGATCCTACATTTGTGTTGACCTTATATACCTGGTTGCTCGTATGAGATGCATCATACTCAATATTCATCCTTGAAGGATTAAAACAATCTTTCTCCAACTCGACTTCACTTCTTTCTAGTGCTTTATCATTCAACACACTCTGCTTTACCTCATTATTCTTGACCAATCTACTGGATTCCATGATAGGCTCTACAACTTCTGTTTCCCCAATCACAACAGTATCAACTAGAGGAAATCCGAGATATTCACTCTCCGTTTTGGTTCTGTCATTATGAAACCTGTCCTCGATGAAGGTAATCTTGGTAGTCGCCCTTTCATTGAAACTACCATGGGTATCCAAGGTAGTCTTCAAAACTTCTGCTTGGTCAACATCCTTCTGGGGAGACTTCATAACCACATTATCTATCTCAACAATGGAATTTTCCAGTGCTTCAATGGATGCAGTCATGATATTACTGACTCCCACCGAAAATTTAGAACTAAGTGATCCCTCAATCAACTGAATATCAGCAGAACTACCAATTGTCGCATCTTGCATTTTTGGTTGGTGAACCTCTGCAGTATGGGTACCAACGTCAACCGATGCCACAGTGTCTTGTCCCTTGCCGTTAGTATCCCCATAGATGGAATTACTTCCAGATTCGCCGACAATTTTAGCATTATTAGAAAGTGATTCTCCACATACAGACTTTCCCAGATCTTCAGGTTCAGGGCTAACACCTGCAGTCGCTTCAGCCGAAAAATCATTCATTTCCTTCTGTATGGCTTCATGTAGCCTCTTTATCAGTTCATCCTTCAGTCCCTTTGTTGTTAATTTCCGCTTCTTGAGCTCTTCCCTCAACTCTACAACTTTCCATAAATTAATTGGCCGCTTCTTGAGTACAGGATATTGTGTTGACATTGCTCCTACAAGCAAATACTCTCAGCTTATATATAATATGCATCAAAGGTATAACTAAAAAGTTAAGGACGTAACAAGATGCACAAGAAGCAAGAAAATAAAATAAGCCGTAACTAAGCAATGGTTGCAACCCTTCAAGACTGGAAGAGAAATCGCCTGAAAAGCTCCCTTACCATATGCTCACAAAGAAGCTAAACACTTTGTTACCTGGACTCGGCTACAAGTATTGGATATGGGTACATATCCGAGTGTTGAATCCTCCAAATTTTGCAATTTATCACCAAAATTAGTGCAAATTAGCTTCTTTTTCCCCCAAACTATCGCTAATGGACAAAGTATTTCCCCAAATGTTCTTATTGAAGAAGGATCCCCTTTTCTTGAATTCTCTATTGCTAATAGAGAATTCAAAGTTTTGTGACTTTAAAGTGAAGGGTCTTTGTTACAGAGGCTAAACATATGACTACATCCCATAAAGGGGCTTCGTTAAGTATTGGTTCTCAATACTACTTCTCAGTTCTGCTCAAAAATTTCTACTTTCCCACTCAGAATAGGTTGGTTTCTCCTGTCATGGATGTTGAACAAATCAACCTACTTGGGCTCTAATATCACTTGTTAGTGAAACCAGGATATCAGAGTTAACTAGTTAGGTCAAGATCCCATTATTGCAGTTTATGGTACTGAGAAAAAAAAAAAACAAAGCCCATATATTGACATGAGATGACATACACATTTACAAGGTTCAGCAAAAGCTTGCCTACATCTATGGATTTCCCTCTCTGAGTCTCAGAGATCATGCAAAAATAAACTCTTGTGCTTGCAACCAACCCAATATTCTTTGTCCCCTTGGATGAGCTATTTGTGCTCAATTTCCTGGTGAAATTACTAACTCTCAGTTCTCAGTTTCTCTCCCGGTCTCCGCCCTAATACCCACTAAATAAACTTTGGTACTCCAAGAACTGAATAGTACTAAATGTTTGTGCACTAACTTTTTGACCAATATATATTTAATGAAAAATGAACCATCATGTAGAAGCACACCCAACACAGTGGTGAAGCTACTTATAAGGTAAGGGGGTCATTTGACCCCTTGTCTTTTACAATCTAACATTTTACTACCTTGAAGTTACAAAAATCTATTTGTTAGCATTAAAATAGTACGAAAAGTTTATGTTTGACCCCCTTCTCGAAGATAAAATACCACCAAGTTGTAATTCTGGCCCCCTCGAAACAAAATCATGGCTTCGCTACTGGCCCAATATATCTAATTGAATGTAAGCCTGGCTGGTGAAAGTTCGAATTTTATTCCAACTCTTTCAAATGCGTCCTCCGATCAAATATATCACCAAGAGTATGTAATGTGTTCAATAATGGAGACATTGACTTACGAGAGAGTCATCTGCCATTTAGAGCGGCCCCGAAAAAGTGTCATTTCCAAATTTCAGCAATAAAATTCTGTTTGTTTTGGCAGCGGTGAATCAGAACAAGTGACTACAAGTGACTGCATGGGTGGATTTTATCAGATGGATTTTTCTTAGTCTACTGTGCAAGAACCGTACAAGAATATTGCCTATCAATAAATAAATTGGATTCCTAATTCATCCAGGTTGTCAAAGACTCACCAGGATATCTGGCACTCCACATTCTCTTGCTCTTCTTGCTATGTGATAAAAAAATTGCTTTGTGGCATTACTTCTTCTAGAACTTACTCCCACCTCTACTCTCCAAAATCTTGATTTCTTGTTCTTATATATTAAAAAAAATGTATCTTTATTGTAAGTTAAAAAAAGTGGTATATTAAAGAGAAAACTTAAGATTAGGAGAGAGTTGTATTTATGATAATATACTTACTCCCTCCGTCCCAAAATGTAGTGCTTTTTTTTTTTGTCCGTCTCAAATAAAGGAAGTCCCATTTCTAAACAAGGAAATAGTATCACCGCAATTTTACAATAGTACAAGCAATGTACAAACAAGTAAATCCCATTCCATACAAGGTTTGACTAATCGAGTAACTCCAATATATTGGACTTGTCAAATAAGGAAACATTATTTGAGCTAAATGGAGGGAATGGAAAAAGGAAAAACTAGTTAATTCATCACTGATAAAGGGAATATTGATGGCAGACATGAATCATAATAATCAATAAAATGGAGAATTAAACCCATAAGAACTTACCGCGCGAAAATGAAACACCAGAAATAGCTCTTCCAAATTGAAAACCCTAGTTTCCAATTGCAGCCAAACACAAACAAACAAGCAAAATTGAAATTAGAATTCAACTATTCAAGCGAATGTTTCAAACAATGCAAATGTAATTCAGGTTTTGATCAAATTAATGAAAAATACAAACAATTATGAAAAAAAAAATGTGGGGAAAATACAGAGAGAATGGATCAGACGTGTTTCACGATTTAATTAAATTAAATAAAAAAATTAATAAAAAATTAAATAAAAAATTATGTTTGTCAAGCTCCTTGGAATGCGTCGTTCGAAGCTCCGGCGCGGGTAGTTTGATCTCTGGATCCCCTGCAATCCCGCTCGGTTGTATAATTGCACATTTTGCCCCTGCACTTTTGAACATTCTAAATTAGCCCTTGTATAATGGACTTAGTTGCGGTGGTCCCTAAGGTGAACGACGTTAGTTAAATCTCTATTAAATCAGTATTTGCTTAGTAATTACATTATCATTTTTGGGCTTCTAAGACCCTTCATCCAAATCAATATTTTAAGACCAACGAATTTCCAATATTCTAAATTATCATGCCTGTTACCTTTAGGAACAACTGGTAGAATCTGCCTAAAGTCACCTCCAAGTACAACAACCACACCACCAAACGGCTTTTCAGAGCATCTGCCATTTGTTGAACGTAAGACATCCCGTAAACTACGATCGACGGCCTCAAAACAATGTCTATGCGCCATTGGAGCTTCATCCCAAATAATTAGCTTTGTTTTTTGTAGAAGTCCTGTCTCATCTGTACCAGGCCTTAATTTACTGCAAGTAGAACTCTCATCGACCTGTATAGGAATACCAAACCTTGAATGTGCAGTCCTACCCTTAGGAAGTAGCAAAGAAACAATTCCACTGGAAGCTACTGGAAGAACAATTTCCCCCCTGCTTCTTAAGGCAGAACACAAAGTCCTCCATAAGAATGTTTTACTGGTACCTCAATAACCCTATAAGAAAAATACCCCACCATCTCCCTATCAACAATTTGAAATATCAGATTACCCTCACTCTTATATTTGGTCAAATATTTGTCCGCCTCATACATTACGTATAATACTAGTTCGTCTCTTATATCAAAAGTATAAGAATCAATTATTTAACTTTTTACTTAATTTTTAAGAAAATAAATAAATAAATTTTGATATTTTTATCAAAACTGACTATTATACTTTAAGTTTAAGACAAAATAAAATCTTATGCCAAAAGTATAAGGGTCATTTTTTCAATATTTTTCTCAATTTTTAAGAAAATAAATAAAAAACATCTTATATTTTATTAAAAACTGACTATTATTATTTAAGTATTAGACTAAATAAAAATTTATATCAAAAGTATAAGAGTCATTTTTTCACTTATTTTTCTAAACTTTTAAGAAAGAAAAAACTCTAATATTTTATTAAAACTGGCTCTTATACTTAGGCCAAAATACGTTTATCCTCCCAAAATATTCATTGATTTCCACTTTGCACCTCCGTTTCAAAAATCGGTCTGTTTGATACCTAAACTTTCAAATCTTTCCACTTTGCACCCTGACACTAACAAATGTTAGAAAAGTTAACAAAATAAGTCTTGTGTCGAGCACATGATGACAAATGGGCTATTTTGTAATGATCATAAGTTTTTTAAAGGGTCAAATGCAAAATTTTAATATAAAAGTTTAAAATTTATTTATTTTTCAAAAACAATTAACAATATCTTAAATAATTAATATTTTCTGAAAAAATATTTTTATATTTTTCATGTTAAAAATAATTATTTTATGTTAAAAGATAAATTATTTAATGTCCATAATAACATATATTAACATAATATTAAATAATTAATAATTAACATATAGTATGTCCTGAAAAAATGTTATTTTTTTATTTTGAAAAATATGATTAAAAAATAATCCAATAAATAAAAAAAAATTGAATTTTGAAATAAAATTTTATTTGTTTTTTTAAACTAAATAATTAATATTATTTTATTTAATAATATTTTTACATAAATATATATTTAAAAATACAAATGAAACATTATAATGTTTTTTTATAATGTTATTCAAGGTCAAATCCATAGTGGAAAGTGGAAACCATACTTTCATCCCATTTCTTCTTCTGCTTCCTAATTATAGTTAGTTTATCAACCACTAGTAGCCACCCGCACCGCCAAACAAATACACATTGTCGATTTTGCAATCCCACACAACTGATTTCAAAATGATTTCTCCCTAACAATTTACATCAGTGTTCTAAAAGATTCAGCCTAGACCCCGTCGGCCCCTCTTCAACGCCTCGTTCTAAGCTCCGCCTAGGTTCTGACTAATCCCGACTAATCCCGACTAGTTCCCGCCTAGACGCTAGGCCCGGCTCCGCCGCCTAGCGCTTTTTAGAACCTGATTTTCATTAATAAGAAAATTATTAGTAGTAAAAAATATTGGAACTTAGCTTATCTGTCAGTTGAAATTGCATTGCATTAGATTATTTAATGTCAAGGTCTTAGCCCAAGTTAGAAGTGTTGTTGAATGTTGCCAAGTATGGGAAATAATTAATAGAAGTGTTATTGTCTAAGAACTAGTCACCAACCCGTCGGTATCCGACGGGGATATGGAATTGCTTGAACCAAGTTAAATGGCATACAAAATATGTTTTGGTTATTTAATATGTTTTGGTTATTTGCTAATTATTGATAAGAGTAGAATAAGGCCCCGTTTGGGATTGCGGTGAAAGTGGGTAAACGAACGTTCAACCCGAAAGTCGACGCGAAAGAATGTTTGGGGAAAGGAATTGCGATCACGTCCGAAGTCCGTATAACGTGAAATACTGCGTTCCCATGAAGGCCCCGTCTGATACACAGTTTATAAAAAGGAGATTTTTAAGACGAAACAGTTTATAAAAGGAGCTTTTGAAACGGAACATTTTCTTTTAAAATGTGTATGGTGTATCAAATCAAAACGCTAATTTAAGCGTAACAAAATATTACAATGACATATTTACCCTTCTAAAATTACTCCTTTCGTACTGAACACTTTTTTTTTTCTCTTTCATAAATACTCCCTCCGTCCCACCTCACTTGATACTAATTTTCATTTCGGGCCGTCCCACCTCACTTGATACTGTCCAAAATGGCAAGTTTTTACTCTCACAACACCAATCAAATCACTATTATTCCCACTCACTCTCTCTCCTACTTTAACATTCATAAAATAAAACTACAAAAAAAAAATCACTACTTACCTGTTAATTTTCACATACTTGATTTATTAAGGAAAAATATATACTCCCTACATCTAACGTGAGTGGAGATTAAAAAAAATTGATCAGAAGAATTAAGGAAAATTAGGAGACAGAATTAGTGGAAGGTGAATTTTGTGAGTATGAAAAATAAAATAGGAGAGAGAATGAGTGTAAGAAATAATAAGTTGATTAATGTTATGTGTATAAAAGTAAAATAAGAAAGAGAATAAGTGAAAATAATAGTGCAAAAAATTACAATTTTGGGTTGTCTACACTTAAATGGGATGGATGAAAAAAAAAATCTCCACTCATATGTAACAGAGGGAGTATATATTTAAAGGTTGAAATAAATAGAGCTCTTCTTAAAATTTTCTTCCAAAACTTCTCCATAGAAAAAAAAATAATACATTTTCAGAGACAATTCACCACCTCACTTGATAAAAGTAAACGTCTTCTTCCTCACCAATACCTTGCCGGCGACCAAAACACCAGGCGCAACTGAATGGAGCATCTGGCGCCGGAGATCAATTCACCCACCAAACCTCAGGTAAGGTCGGACTCAATTAAATTTAATTAATTTTATTACGACTTGCAATCAGACCCCCAAATCAAATTTGGGGTGAAAGAAATCTCGCCCATTTGAATTTTCAGAGACAGACTCACCCTATCTCTCTCTAAACAACGACCGCTCCCCGGCAAATCAAGCTTCCTCACCGCCGCTCTCTCTCTCTCTCAAACCCAGGTAAACGAAAACCTCACCAGAGAACTCCCCGATTCTCTCTAATCCCCTACTTCACCTCGGCCTATCTCTCTCTCTATACCCAAAACCATCAACAACCGATCCCCTGTTTACTGGACCCTCGCCGTCGTCAATCATCACGGTGCCCTCAATCTCCCTTCATCGTTCCCGACATTTTGTAATTTTGAAAGTTTCGGATATCCGTAACCTTTTGAAAGGATATCCAGAAATTTTGTATTAGTTTCTGGATATCATTTTGTAAGTTTCTGGATATCCAGAACCTTTTGAAAGGATATCCAGAAATTTTGAATTCGGCCAAATAACGTTTATCTCCACAAAGTATCCACCCAATCCCATTTTGCACCTCAGTTTGAAAAGTGGGTCTGCTTGATACTTTAATTTCCAAATTGTCCTCCAAGTGAGAAAGACTAATTAGGCAGTTGAACAATGTCTCTGTTGCTCATCAAGCAACTCGTAAATTCATTTAGCAAGCACAAACGTAAATGATGGACTAATGAAGTATGTGTCGTGAAACTCTTGTTGCATTTGATATCAGTACAACTTAGAAGAATAAGTATAATGCTTTACTTTGAAATTTGGATTTTTAGAGTATTCCACTTTTGTTTTTTGATTCAATAACAAAAAACATATGCAATTGTAATTTTATTATGTATATACTCAGACTTTGAAAATATGTTTCCATATGGTTGTTTATTTGTAAAAGGCATCTTAAAACTTTTAGAAAATTAGTAATTCCATTAACTTGTCCTAGTAATGCATTTCAATTTTCACTATTCTGAGGGTTGCAGTTAAGTAAATAAAAATTATGGTTGATTTGGATAGGGTAATAATCAGTTGCAGTTTATTGAATTTGGGTGGATGACACACTTGATTTGGGTATCTCATCTTATCCAATTAGTTTGTTGAGGGGACAAATGGGATCAATGGCTGATTCCGTCCAACCTGTCAATTTACGCGCTTATTGTGCATATCCGCCCATGGTTGTTCACTTCTTGTCTATGTTGATAATAGGAAGTTTGGCTTCTACAGCTAACTTCATTGTTCAATCGAACATAATATCACCAAGTTATAATGGAAACAATGACAATTAAGGGTTTTGCAATGTCGCTAAGGAGTGAGTTGACTTCATTTATAAAGATTTTACAAATTTTAATGTTATCGTTTTACTTAATTATACATTACTCCCTCTGTCCCATATAAGATTTCACAAATGGGTTTTGCACGGGAATTAAGAAAATGTGTAAGTGGTGTAAGTGTTGTGAGTATGAAAAGTGAGGTAGGAGAGAGGTGGGTTAGGGAATAGTAAGTTGATTGGTGTTGTGAGTATAAAAGAAAGTAGGAGAGAGAATGAGTGAGAGGAATAGTAAAGATTATTTGCCATTTTAGGAAAGTGAAATCTTATATGAGACGTCCAAAATGGCAAAAGTGAAATCTTATTCGGGACGGAGGGAGTATATCATAGCGAAATTTCATTAAAATTTTAATTTTATTTAGAAATAAAATTATAAAATGATACTTATGTGCAAAAAAATTAACCAAACTCTTTTTTATGATAAGCAAAGTATATAAATACTCAATATGTTGTTATTAACGTATCTCCGTACCCGTGTCCAAACTTAGGAAAGAATCCCCGCGTCCACTTTTTTTATTTAGGAAAAGTGAATCCGACACTGGATCCGTACCCGTGTCGGATACCCTTACCCGTGTCCAGGTAACATAGGTTTCTAGCTACCAGTTTTATTCAGGAAATCAGGTCTGTCGTCTTCTTGTTTGCTTAGTTTACTCAAACTACAAATCTTTGCAGGCTAGGTTAAACAAAGTAAAACTCTTTCAAGCAATGGAGGTTTTCTTCGAGAGGTAAGCTTTATACAGTTCTCATGAAAAGGTTCCCGAAGTTTATTTTCTCTTAAGATTTTCTGCAATCCATGCAGATCAAACAGATTTGGTGTAGAGGAACAGCATGTTGTTAGAGAAGTTGTGTGTCGATGTGCCCTTTGCCATGATTCAGATATTGTTCTCCAAAAGAAACCGGTATTGGTCCCTATATCCAAAATTTAGTTATATTGTTGAATATGAGAGAGATGAGTACAAAAGAGTGTACTTAAACGTGTGTGTCTAAGTGTCAAATATTCTCTCGCATCCCAATAAAATTTAAAAATAGCGAAAAATAAAAAGAAAAACTAAGACAAAATACAATAAAAGTGTTTTTGAAAATACTACGAATACCTGAAAATCACATGACTGTCAAATATTTCCTTATACACCACATTCGCCGTCTTGTCGTCCGACGCATCGTCCGAATCACCTATAATAACTTTAAGACCATTTTTGCTAGTAACTCTAGATAATGCAACATACAACCGGCCATGATCAAAACCGGTGTTGGAAGATATAAACCAACATGAGAGAGTGATTGCCATCGGCTCTTATTTATTGTCATAGCAAAAGACACGGAAAGTGGAAATTGTCTTCGCTTGAATCTCGACCGAAAATTTGGACAAATCCGAAGGAGACATTACTATTCTAGGTATTGTCACTTCCATTCCCGCATTCTTCCCCGAAAGCATCTTCCCTACAACAACGTGCTTACCTATACATGTTGAAGAAATTAGTTTTACATTTTACACAATTTAGAATTTATATTTAGTAATGATTACCTAATCGCGTAACAATTAATCTGGTGCCATTGCATAATTCTAAGGCCTGGTTGAGATTTCTCAAGAGCATAACTATACATCCAACCTTCACTTAAGAATATGGTTCGGCAATCCCGAACATTTGATCATATTTAAAAATTCTGAGAAGACATCTTCATTCCCGTGTCATCCTCCTCTTCTACACATATCGCATCGAACTCAAGTATATCTTCTCCTCTCCAGAAATAGTGACATAACATAATCATTAATACTATCAACCGTATCGTTAGTTGGAGCAAGGACAAATTTCGACTATGGAATAATCCTTCGACATCCTTGTTTCGTAATAAGTCGATATATGCATTCAACGATTTTTGGAATAGGATTTGAAGAATCTCGAACCAATATTTCTGGGGCAAACTAATATCAACCTCTCCATCATTATCTTCCCCAAGAACACCGTCTCCAACCGATAATATCCATTGAGCAAAGTCTCTTATCTCCTCGGCCCGATCAGAAGAACCAACCTACATTAAGTTTGATGCAATTTAATTAATTATAACGACTCAAGAACACGTAACCACATTAATAATGAATAAATAATGATTACCCGCAATCTCATGTTTTGAGTCAACCTTAGTACCTCACAATAACTCCAAAGATAAGACGAACAAATTGAGGCATGAACAATATCATGCCCGTTACCTTTAGGAACAACTGGTAGAATCTCGCCTAAAGTCACCTCCAAGTACAACAACCACACCACCAAACGGCTTTTCTGCAGCATCTCGCCATTTGTTGAACGTAAGACATCCCGTAAACTACGATCGACGGCCTCAAAACAATGTCTATGCGCCATTGGAGCTTCATCCCAAATAATTAGCTTTGTTTTTTGTAGAAGTCCCGTCTCATCTGTACTGTGCCTTAATTTACCGCAAGTAGAACTCTCATCGACCCGTATAGTGGATACCAAACCTTGAATGTGCACCCTACCCTTAGGAAGTAGCAAAGAAACAATTCCACTGGAAGCTACTGGAAGAACAATTTCCCCCCTGCTTCTTAAGGCAGAACACAAAGTCCTCCATAAGAATGTTTTACTGGTACCTCCATAACCATATAAGAAAAATACACCACCATCTCCCCTATCAACAGCTGAAATATCAAATTACCCTCACTCTTATATTTGGTCAAATATTTGTCCGCCTCATACATTACGTATAATATTAGTTCGTCTCTTATATCAAAAGTATAAGAATCAATTATTTAACTTTTTACTTAATTTTTAAGAAAATAAATAAATAAATTTTGATATTTTTATCAAAACTGACTATTATACTTTAAGTTTAAGACAAAATAAAATCTTATGCCAAAAGTATAAGGGTCATTTTTTCAATATTTTTCTCAATTTTTAAGAAAATAAATAAAAAACATCTTATATTTTATTAAAAACTGACTATTATTATTTAAGTATTAGACTAAATAAAAATTTATATCAAAAGTATAAGAGTCATTTTTTCACTTATTTTTCTAAACTTTTAAGAAAGAAAAAACTCTAATATTTTATTAAAACTGGCTCTTATACTTAGGCCAAAATACGTTTATCCTCCCAAAATATTCATTGATTTCCACTTTGCACCTCCGTTTCAAAAATCGGTCCGTTTGATACCTAAACTTTCAAATCTTTCCACTTTGCACCCTGACACTAACAAATGTTAGAAAAGTTAACAAAATAAGTCATGTGTCGAGCACATGATGACAAATGGGCTATTTTGTAATGATCATAAGTTTTTTAAAGGGTCAAATGCAAAATTTTAATATAAAAGTTTAAAATTTATTTATTTTTCAAAAACAATTAACAATATCTTAAATAATTAATATTTTCTGAAAAAATATTTTTATATTTTTCATGGTAAAAATAATTATTTTATGTTAAAAGATAAATTAGTTAATGTCCATAATAACATATATTAACATAATATTAAATAATTAACATATATGTCCTGAAAAAATGTTATTTTTTTATTTTGAAACATATGATTAAAAAAATAATCCAATATATAAAAAAACTGAATTTTGAAATAAAATTTTATTTGTTTTTTTAAACTAAATATTTAATAATATTTTTACATAAATATATATTTAAAAATACAAATGAAACATTATAATGTTTTTTTATAATGTTATTCAAGGTCAAATAGGGATGTCCATAGTGGAAACCATACTTTCATCCCATTTCTTCTTCTGCTTCCTAATTATAGTTAGTTTATCAACCACTAGTAGCCACCCGCACCGCCAAACAAATACACATTGTCGATTTTGCAATCCCACAAAACTGATTTCAAAATGATTTCTCCCTAACAATTTACATCAGTGTTCTAAAAGATCCCGCCTAGACCCCGTCGGCCCCTCTTCAACGCCTCGTTCTAAGCTCCGCCTAGGTTCTGACTAATCCCGACTAATCCCGACTAGTCTTCGCCTAGACGCTAGGCCCAACTCTGTCGCCTAGCCCTTTTTAGAACCTTGATTTACATTAATAAGAAAATTATTACTAGTAAAAAATATTGGAACTTAACTTATCTGTCAGTTGAAATTGCATTGCATTAGATTATTTAATGTCAAGGTCTTAGCCCAAGTTAGAAGTGTTGTTGAATGTTGCCAAGTATGGGAAATAATTAATAGAAGTGTTATTGTCTAAGAATGAACATGTTCAAATCTACGGAGAGATTCAGTGTGTTAACAACTTCATCTTCTTGATAGGGACGACGGATTAATTAATATAATTTTGATTACCAAATGGCGCTCTGTCTCACACTAAGCTGAATTATGGAGTAGAAATATAGTATTAGATTATTGAACATGTTGACCCGCGTCCTTAAGCTCGTCTGCTCGTGGCATATGTTTGTTGTAATGAATTAACTGTTCGTGTTTAAATCCAGACTGAAAATGATGTAATTCGGTCCAAGAAAAACAGTAATGACGTGGATGAATATTTGACGAAGTCAAATATTAATTATTTTTGTAATTTAATTAGTATTTTAGGATTTAATTTATTTTAGTTTATATTTTATTTCTTATTTTTGACATTAATTTTAATAGGTTGATTAGAGATGATTTTAGAGTAGATTTTGAGAAGATTAACTAGTTTTTGAGTCCTATTAAGTTACCATATAGGTTAGGAGTAATTCTAAAAGGTTTATGAGTGTTTTTCAAGTTTTATGGGCGCTATAAAATAGGCATAAAGTTGTAATCCAAATTTAGACTATTTTTTTGATTAATAAAATTAATTGCTTTACAATTGTGGGTTTTTTCTTAAGCTTTTTAGCTTGCAGAAGATTCTCTTAGAAGTTTCTTATTAAGTCAATTCATTGGCTTGCAGAATAATCTTCTTCGGTTGATTATTGTAGGTTAAATTCTCTTGTGAGGGTTTAATCATATCCCTTTGTTCTTTAATCGATTTTACTTCTTTTGCGAGGATTTAATCGATTATATTTTATTCTTTTAATTTCCGCTGCGTTTACTTTACATCAGTTGGTATCAGAAATCGGACGATTCTAAGGTTCTCCGACGAGAAGATGACCAACAATGGAGAAAATAACAAATCTGTTGTTATTGATGGGATCAATGATCGTTTGATTCATGCTAATCAACAGGCGAAATATTTTTTTGCAAAGAAGGAGAAACTTTCAAAGGAGGCCAATTTCCACCATGATTTTTTTCTTCATTATGAATCCCTTCTAGTAAGCGGCCGACTTTCGCCAAGAAAACAGTTCATAGTGGATGTGCATAAAGAGTATAGGGATAAAGCTTGGGCGAAATCTGATTTGCATTATTCTCAAGCATGTTTTTATTCCAGGCGAATTCGACGATTGGAGGCGAAATTATCCGCTGAGATTAGGCGTGTGGATGAAGCCAAATCAACTCCAGACCCAAAAACTTTGAACGAAGATTTCAAGGAAGGGGAGGTTATTTTTGAAGTCGCAGAAGATGTATGCGTTGTTCAAGTGATGGAAGAATTTAAATATGATGATCTATGTGAAATTGCAACGGGCGAAGTAATTAAGGTATGTAGTAATATTGTTACTGCAGATTTTATCGTACCTATTCATGCCCTAGTTGAGTCCAAGGTGGAGGATTCTGTTAATATTTGGTTTGTTGCAAAATCAAATGTTATATGGGAAAAAAATTTTGTGGATCATGGGGGGTCGGGGAGGTAGATCGACAAAAGGATAGTGGGATTGATAATATATATATTTATACGGACGATGGCAAATACTAAATACAGAGAACCAAATATACAGGGAAGTAAGTAAATTACCAAAATAACCTTATATATACCTAATTTTTTTTTATTCACTCATACAATCGACGGAGGAGACGAACGGAGGAGAAGAACGGAGGGATATAGGATTTCTGTGGAGGGAATGAACGCACGGTGTTTGGGCTGAAATTGTGCCCATTTTGGAAGGGCGAATTCACGCTAATCTTGCAAATTTCATCGACGGAGGAGACGAACGGAGGAGACGAACGGAGGAGACGAACGGAGGGATATAGGGTTTCGTGAGGGGATTTAACGCACGGCTGCCACGAAATTGTGCCCATTTTGGAAGGGCGAATTCCCTCTAATCTTGCAAATTTCATCGACGAAGGAGACGAACGGAGGAGACGAGGGATATAGGGTTTCTGTGGAGGGGATGAACGCACGGCGTTTGGGCTGAAAATTGTGCCCATTTTGGAAGGGGAATTCACGCTAATCTTGCAAATTTCTATACTTGCGTTTCAGAGTTGGGCATTAACAAATTTGTTGTTTCGATTGGTAGTGGTTTAGGTTGGGGATTGATTGATTGTTGAAGAGCACGGTGTGGAATTTGTATGTGCGTCTAATCCTGCATTAACAAATTCGGTGACGTACATGTTCAATCGATTCCGCCATCTCTGTGGTCTCGTATAAACTCACACGAGATGTGTTTCGTGTGAGTTTACACGAGACACATCTCGTATAAACTCACACGAGATGTGTTTCGTGTGAGTTTACACGAGACACATCTCGTGTGAACTCACACGAGACACATCTCGTGTGAGTTTACATGAAATCTCGTCTGAACTCACACGAGATATCTCAGAGATTCACACGATTTAGCGAGAATATCTCGTGTATATACACACGAGACGGGCAAGGACAGAATTGGAATTTTTTCGTTCCGTGTATTTTTGAGGCCGTGTATTTAACTATATCCACGGACGATCGACAAAAGGATAGTGTGATTGATAATATATATATTTATCCGGACGATCGACAAGAGGTTGATGAGGAAGATGGTATAATCTTATTTTCGGGGGAAATTTCCATGCATATATTAATGCTTCATTGTCATATTTATTCCAAATACTTGTTTCAATGGGACGGAACGGTGTTCTTTCTTCTTCCGAGTATGAGGAAAGTTTTGATTTATTCAAAGTATTTATTTTGGTGGAACAGATCAATTCAAGTTCTTTCAATTCTTTCTACGTTAAAGATGAAGATTTATTCAAAGTATTTATTTCGATGGAATGACTCATTTCAAAGATTAGATGAGGATTCGGGACAAATCCTTTTTCAAGTGGGGGTGAATGATGTAATCCGGTCCAAGAAGAACAGTAATGACGTGGATGAATATTTGACGAAGTCAAATATTAATTATTTTTGTATTTTAATTAGTATTTTAGGATTTAATTTGTTTTAGTTTATATTTTATTTCTTATTTTCGACATTAATTTTAATAGGTTGATTAGAGATGATTTTAGAGTAGATTTTTAGGAGATTAACTAGTTTTTGAGTCCTATTAAGTTACCATATAGGTTAGGAGTAATTTTAGAAGGTTTATGAGTGTTTTTCAAGTTTTATGGGCGCTATAAAATAGGCCTAAAGTTGTAATCCGAATTTAGACTATTTTTTTGATTAATAAAATTAATTGCTTTGCAATTGTGGGTTTTTCCTTAAGCTTTTTAGCTTGCAGAAGATTCTCTTAGAAGATTCTCATTAAACCAATTCATTGACTTGCAGAATAATCTTCTTCGATTGATTATTGTAGGTTAAATTCTCTTGCGAGGGTTTAATCATATCTCTTTGTTCTTTAATCGATTTTACTCATTTTGCGAAGATTTAATCGATTATATTTTATTCTTTTAATTTCCGCTGCGTTTACTTTACGTCAGAAAATAACGACTCCTCAAGTCAGTTCAGTTTTTAGGAAGTTCCACATGAACAGTAGTAACCTAAGCAAACAGATTGGCACTAGCTAGCAAAAATCTACCTCTTCCGGGACCATCTTTTTTTAGTGTGTGTGGTGAAGGCGCAAATGCAAGCTAGTAAGCACTCACTATACTTGGATGGTTGTTGAGTATATGTCAAAATTGTGTTACAGTGGTAGGCCATTTGTCAACTTTTCCCCCTCTTTTTTCGGCTTTCTGTGTGCTGTAACATAATGTCAGAGAGGGACGGAATTGTCACGACTATGGTGGTATCGTTAAGAATGATTTTGTACAAGGCGTGCATGCTGGGGCCTTTGGGGCGGCCGGGCACATATTATGCAGATTGATAGCAACTCATCAGTAATGTCCTGCAGCTCATCCCCTACCTCCCATTTCGGGTGCTCTATAAAGTTAAGACTTCAATAATACTCCCTCCGTCCGTCCCAAAATGAATGACTAAAAAATTAATACTCCGTATGTTATTAACACGTATTGTTGATCAATGTTGCCAAGTCTGGGAAATAATTAATTAAAGTGTTATTGTCTAAGAATGAACATGTTCAAATCTAAGGAGATATTCAGTGTCTTAACAACTTCATCTTCTTGATAGGGACGGCGGATTAAAGATTTATTTATTTTTTTAATTTCCAAATGGCTTTCTGTCTCGCACTAAGCTGAATTATGGAGGGGATAATAATAGATTATTGAGCTTGTCGACCCATACACATGCTTAAGCTCGTTTGTTCATGGGCGTGGCTAGACGTGTCCAAAATCTAACCGGAACCGGCTAACCGAAGGTTAAAATCCGGTCAACTAACCGGTCAAAACCGTTAACCGGTTTAACCGTAACCGGATTATCCGAAACCGGCGGTTAACCGGTTCGGTTAAGGTTAAAAGTTTTTAAAATCGACTAACCGGCGGTTATATCGCCGTCGGTTATTTAACCGGTTATAACTGTTTAAATAACCAGTGGTTATAACCGGATTAACCGGCCAAATTCAACATTTTCAGTTAGTTTTTCAGAATTTCAGTTAGTTTTTAGAACTTCAGTCAGTTTTTTTTAACGTTTTCAGTTAGTTTTTCAGAATTTCAGTTAGTTTTTTGAAATTCTAGTCAGTTTTTTAAAGATTTTCAGTTAGTTTTTTAACAAATTTTAACAGAAACTGTTAAAAAATCCGTTAAAAGGACTAATCTGAAAAGAAAAAAAAGGGCTTCAGTTAACCGTTTTAACCGGATAAACCGTGTTAACCGGTTATAACCGTTAACGGGATAACCGTAACCGTTAGTACACGGTTAACGGTTAGGTTACGGTTAAGACTTAACGGATTTTTTAACCGGCGGTTATAACCGTTAACCGGCGGTTATAACCGGATGGACACGTCTAGGCGTGGCGTATATTTCTTGTTTTGACTGTCAGAGAAAAGAGGCCTACTATTCAAATCAATCAAGCCATAGAAGAATGTTCCATTGACACATTCAGGGGAACAAGTACATTGCAAATATTTTGAAATAAAAAAAATTATCATAAAAATGCAAGTAATTTGGGACGAAAGGAGTAATGTTTTTTATTATTATGTATTGTACCAATTTGATGTAATATGACTTATTAATATGTGGAAGTAGTTATGTTATGTTGTTGTGGCATAAATTGGTGAAGGGTGGACTCTTATGTCCCTACGTATATTAATATAACCATTGATTAATTATTTATTGATCACTCATATTTTAGCAAGTGTTATAGATTTTGATTTGATAGGAATTAAATTATTGCCTATCACTATGCATGCATGGCCCAAATATTAAAACGTACAACCTCCCAAATGTTGTTATGTGTTTTTATAATTTCTGGAACATCTTTAGGTGGCACCCTGGATGTTAATTAGTCACACATGGCTTATATTTTAAGTGTTGGGCCCACTTCAGGGGCTGGACAAAAGACATACAGCTACTTCTGTCTGCCCGTGCAATCCCAAAAAAAAAAAAAAAAAATTTGCAAAACGACGTCGTTTTGACATGTTTTAAAAAGATTAATCCTAGGAAACGTTAAATGTAAATTGTGTTTATTTTATGTAATGTTGACGTATTGAAGCATGTTATATTTATGTATGTAAACATTTTGAATTTTAGTTTCGCGCCAATTTTTTTTTAGTAAAGAACAGGCAACACCAAATGTTTTGGTGTAGATCCGCCGCTGGCTCACTTGTCTGTTTTTTTCTAATACTAGTCTAACACCCGTGCGTTAAACGCACGACCAAAAAACTTTGATAAATATCATGAACTAAATCATATAGTTACTATTACTATCTTATTTGATATGCATGACGATCATTAAATAAAAATAATTATTTCATTTCTAAGTAATTAATGTTATCAACAACTATATTTTTTTATTAATTCGCGTCTTTTAAAAAATAATCGTTTTTGATATAATCTTATAAAGTCATACTTCGTATTATCTAACCAATATTATATATTAGTTTTCTTTTTTAAAATTATCTTATAGTTTTTATTTAGAAAACCCATATAAAATAGATTTTTTTTAGAAAACTATTTTGAAATTGTTAAGAAACCATTTATATTTTATTTTTTACTTGCAAAATTAAGAGTTTGCAAATCAATGATATTTATGAATTTGTGAAGAAAGGAGTTTAGGTATAGTGACTAAGAGTAAGAGAAAAAAGTAATACTTCATTTGCATTTAATTAATAGGGGAGAGAATAGGATAATAGGTTAATTTAAAGACAATTAATTGTTTTATTGATTAGTTGATAAAAAACAAAACAAATATTCTAGAATCATTCATATTTTGGAGGGAAAATGACCTTATTGAAGTGTTCTATGCACTTCAACCTTTATATATATATAGATATAGATTATATCCACTTTTAAACAATGGATCATGGCTTACTTCTTCCCTTTTGAAAATATATCCTTAAATATTCATTTAGATAAAACATTGATAAGAGAGAATTCACAACTTTCGGTATCATTATATATCGAAATTTTAAATTACTTATATACATTTAATATCTCCCAATAAAACAAAATGAAATGACCATGATTATACATATATTTTTGTAAGAAGATCAAAAGTAAACATATACTGAACCTACCAACTTCTATTTAAATTCAAATATTATTTTACTAAAAACAGTATTTTCAGTTTTGAATCAATTATTTATTCTTTAAATCAAAATCAAATATTTTAATAAAAGACTAAAATACTTCTACTCCTAATTTTACAACAAATTTATTTTCTACCAAAGTAATACTTTATTTTTAAATCGTCACTTTGCCCCCATTATTTAAATCGTTACATTTTGTATCGGAGAGAGTATTAATTTTGAAGTGACTTTTCTATAGTCATATCTATATGTCTATTAATCCCTTCATTTATATTTGTCACTTTAGGAGATAATTTGTGTTCCTAAATATTAATCATTATAGCTTACTTTTTTTAGAATGGTCAAAAGTTTCTTTGTCGTTAATATGCATTCGTTCATTTACTTATGTAAAAATATGTAATGTGCAAGATGAAGAGAAAGGTTAAAAAAAGATTAATTTATGAATTTCTTGATTTGTTTGATTTGTGAAATTTTGTGTAAAGTGACAAATAAAATGAAATGGAGGGAGTATAATTATAACAAATTTGGTGATAATCTTTCACAAACTCCAAAACAAAATTAAAAATGTTAAAAGAGGGACAAATCTTAATACTAACCGAAGTTTTGATATTTTGCACTCGTTTTAAAAAAGAAATGACGAAAATAACACAAAAATTCTTTTACCGCCCACTTTAAAAAAAAATTATTATCAAATTTCTTTAACTTTTCTTCCTTCATTCGTATTTTACAAAAAAATATGATACTCATTTATTTTCTATTTTATTTGTATAACTTTTATTTAAGAGTAATTATCTATTTTTCAACCATTATTTTGAATGATACACATCAAAGAAATTATTATTTAATTTAAGTAGTCAGCTCAAATCATTTTTTTAAATCGAAGGAGTCACCTCAATTCTTAAGAAACTCAAATTGCATTTAAAAAATTATTTTTCTAGCATTTAACATTTTTAGTGCATTTATGCATTCATTAATGACTTTGTATTTTTCTTTGCCAATAGAGTTTTTAATTTAAAAATTGCAAATCTATATCTAATAAAAAAATCAATACTCAATGCTAACATGCACCATTATTCTCTTTTTGGCGGGAAATGCTAACATGCACCACTATCCTCTTTTTATATATATATAGATTTTTACTCTCCTGTTCTGAAAAATAGCGTAAAATTTATTGAATATTGACTAATAAATTATCTCAAATGTATTATTTTAATAAAATTATTGTACATCGTTATATTATATTTTTAAAAAAATTTATTAAGATAATTAAATAGAAAAATTCAAACAATGAGTATTATAACTTTGGA
Source organism: Adenophora triphylla var. japonica (assembly GCA_022495995.1). Lineage (NCBI taxonomy): Eukaryota > Viridiplantae > Streptophyta > Magnoliopsida > Asterales > Campanulaceae > Adenophora > Adenophora triphylla. The sequence goes on along the minus strand of JAFEMH010000820.1, from coordinate 121,420 downwards.
CTACAATTATTTTCCTTATATACACGATTATTTTTTACCTTAATTTTCATTTAAAAATAATAAAAAGAATGCAAATGAGAAAACAATCACCTATTCAATCCAAACATAATTTTGCTTTTATATTACATCCCAAAATGTTTGTTTCATTTGACTTTTTTATTGAACTTTGACCACAAATATATGACAATTTAATAATGTTCATGAAATTCTAAAAATTTCTATTGATTCACCATTAATAATAATATCAACAACAATTTTTAGAATTTTATGAACATGATTAATCTCTTATAAATTTGTGGTCAAAGTTCAACAAAAAAATCAAATGGAACAAACATTTTGGGACGAAGGTAGTATTAAACAGAAGTTACTGATATACTCGAATACATGAGCAATAACATACATGCTACTACAACAACAACAACAAAGCCTTAGTCCCAAAATAATTTGGGGTCGGCTAACATGAATCATCATACATGCTACTAGATTCTAAAAATTGTTAGGTGACAGTTGGACACTGAATTCGGTTCTAGCACTTAAGGCGTAAAGGCGGGGTTTAGACATGACCGCTGATTTACAATATTTCGGTGAAATAGTTTGATGTGACTGGAAGATGGAGGAGGATGTTTAAGTCTCTCAAACCTTAATTCAATAATTGATGTCTAAAACGAATTGACGACGATGAATATGAAGGGGAAAACTTAGATGTAGAGGAAAATTGATTTAAATATTTTTTTTTTGTGAGCACTAGATTGAGATTTCAACGAATCATTGTTCAGTACAAAGATTTTTTGGAACTTATACTAATAAAAAGACGTCATTTTAAAACTATTTTTTTTTAAATGTTAAAACAGAGAGGGGGATTTCGACGATTTTTTGACTAAACACAATTTTGTGGCCACCTAGCCTGACTAGTTGGTGTTGGGGCCTTGGGGCTTCTAGACAACAATTTTTAGACTGAACGCGTTTTCGGTTGTGTAGCGCCTACTGTTAAATTATAACACGATGGTGGGATAAATTTCTTTCTTGTTCTTCCTTGATTCAGTTGAAGCTATGTATATACAAAGACACGAAACTTTAGCCACAAGATACGCTAGACTTGTATCACAAATCCACTACCTAAAATACACCAAACTCTATTTACAGCAAGATATATACTAGAAATAGAGAACCACTAATACTAGGAAAATATACACGCTAACACCTCCCTCAAGTTGGAGCATGGAGATTCGAAGTGCCCAACTTGACGAGAAGGTAGTCGAACTGGTGCCTCCCAAGTGCTTTAGTGAGGATATCGGCCAACTGCTGGGATGAAGACACGAAGTCTGTGGAGATGATGTTGGATCGAAGGGCGTCACAAATGAAATGACAATCCGCCTCGATGTGTTTGGTGTGCTCATGAAAGACCGAGTTGGGAGCGATGTGCAGCGCAGATTGGCTATCACATAGAATGCGCATCGGCTTTGGATGATCAACACCGAGGGATGCCAAAAGACCTTTCAGCCACTTTAATTCACAAGTGGACGCAGCAACAAAGCGATATTCGGCCTCAGCCGAAGAGCGAGAAACGGTGGGCTGTTTCTTGGTTTTCCAAGAAATTGGGGAACCTCCAAGAAACACGAAATAGGCTGTCAATGAATGGCGGGATAAAGGGCAACTCGCCCAATCGACATCACAATAAGCCGTTAATTGCAACTCAGAATCAGATTTGAGCAAAATGCCTTGTCCAGGATTGGACTTCAAGTAACGGACCACACGCAAAGCTGCCTCCCAATGAGCCAGACATGGCTTCTGCATGAATTGGGTAAGAATATGGACGGAATAGGATAACTCCGGACGAGTGACATTCAAATAAATAAGACGACCAACAAGACGGCGATATCTCTCCAGAGAACCCATCACATCATCGTTGACAAGAGCTAGATGATGATTCTATTCCATGAGAGTGACAGCAGGCTTGGAACCCAAGAGACCTGTCTCAGAAAGGATATCCAGTGCATATTTTCGCTGACATAGGAAAATACTTCCAAGCCTAAGAAAAACTTGAGTTGACCCAGGTCCTTCATGTGAAAACAGGATTGCAAGTATTTCTTGAAATGAAGAATGGCGGTAGAATCGTTACCACCAATAACCAAATCATCAACATAAATCAAAATCGTGAGATGAACATTACCCTGCACGAAACTGAATAAGGAGTAATCCGAAGTAGATTGCTGAAAGCCATAATCAGTGAGAGATGAAGCAAGCTTTGCAAACCAGCAGCGCGAAGCTTGACGTAGACCATACAGAGACTCGCATAGACAATAAGCCGTGCCAGCATCAGATTTCCCAAAACCAGGAGGGAATTTCATATAGACCTCCTCATCGAGATCGCCAGAATGCATTATGAACATCCATCTGATGTAACTCCCAATTCTTCACGGTTGCCACAGCAAGGAAAGTGCGAACGGTAACCAACTTAGCTGTAGGTGCAAAAGTCTCTTTAAAGTCCAAACCTTCGACCTGATGGTTACCAAAAATCACCAACCGAGCTTTATAACGCTCAATGGAGCTATCAGCGTTGTGTTTGATTTTATAAACCCATTTGCTCCCAAGTGCCTTCTTTCCTAGGGGCAAATTTTCAACAGTCCAGTTACCATTATTTTCTAGTGCCTGAACCTCCTGTGCCATAGCTTCACGCCAATGGGGGTGTCTCATGGCCTCGATGAAGCTGGAAGGTTTCGTTCCTGCTGTAATGGCAACCAAAATTTTGCAATGCGATACAGAGAATTTATCAGAATTCACAAAATGCGCTATAGGGTAGGGCGTACCTGAGGAAACAGACAGAGATGGGTGAATAGGCGAGGAACTGAGATGGTCTGTATCTATGACGTGGTCCTTTAAACGGACCAAAGGAAACTTTGTGCGTTGCCCGCGCCCAAGAACAGATGAAGACGAGTGTGAATCTGCCACAGGAGGTGGTTTGTCGAAAGTAGAGGAAACTGGAGGTTTTATATTGACAGAAATTTGTGGTGCGGTAACGAATGGCAATGATGCATCGTGTGCATCGTGCGCAGTAGCGGTGCAAACAGATTGCCGCGACAAGACAAATGGGAGAAAGAGGAGGCGATGATTCCTTGTCCGCAGCAGCAGGAAACCAAGACATGTCATCAGTATCAAGAGATGCAACTGGAGATGGATCAAGACTAGAAGGATCTGGATGCAAAAAGGGGAAACGGTTCTCAATGAAGACAACGTCACGAGAATCAAAAAACTGACCAGTTTCTAAATCATACAATCGCCAACCCTTTTTACCGTAGGGATAACCAACAAAAACACATCGTCGACTCCGGCTAGCAAACATGTCCATATCTCTATTGAGACTTTTCTCATAGCAAAGACATTCGAAAACTCGTAAGTCGTAAGTGAGTGATGGAAGAAGGTCGACCAAACAACACCTCGTAGGGTGTCTTCCCTTTCAGAATCACTGTAGGAGTGCGATTAATCAAATGACCAGCAGTGGGAATGCATTCGCCCCAAAATTGAATAGGCAAGCTAGCTTGGAACCTTATTGCTCGACCCACATTTAAGATGTGTCGATGCTTGCGTTCAACTCGCCCATTTTGCTGTGGCATCCCAACCATAGAGGTTTCGTGCACAATGCCATGCTCAGCAAAGTAGGAAGCCAGACAAGTAAATTATGTCCCATTATCACTATGAACAACTTTCACTTGTTTATTGAACTTGCGTTCGGTGAAAGCTATAAAGTTTTTAAGTATACGGGGAGCTTCTTCCTTTCCTTTCAACAAATAAACCCAAACGGCCCGGAAAAAGTCGTCAACAATTGTTAAAAACGATTTTGCCCCACAAAACGTGGCCTCTCTATATGCACCTCACAAATCACAATGAATTAAGTCGAAAATAGCTTGAGTTTTATTTGAACTTGAAACAAAAGGAGCCCGGGTTTGTTTTGTTCGAAAACACACATCACAATGTTCATGCTCTTTACTGTCAAAACTAGAATGTAACAGAGAAAATGTCTCTACTACCCGCATGGACGGATGCCCTAACCTGCGGTGCCATAAATCCGCAGTACATAAACCACTTGTCTTGTTTGTTCGAACTGGAAAATCCTCCCTTGCAACATACAATCCCTCGTTCTTCACCCATTCCAATCAACATCCTTGAAGTGCGGTCTTGTATAACACACATACGATCAGTCAAAGTCAAGATATACTTTCTATCACGTGCTAATTGAGAAACATAAATCAAATTGCAAGTGAGTTGAGGCACATATAAAACGCATGTGAGCCATAATTTGCCCAAAAGTATATTGCTCTCCTTCGTAGCTAGAACCTGTTCTCCATTCGGTAGCCAAACATGACACGGATAAATATCCGTTATAGTAACAAAAGATGCAAGCACACCACTCATGTGATGCGTAGCCCCTGTATCATAAATCCATTGCGTCTTACCAGACAACCGGGCAGTGGTGTGAGAAGTCCAAAGGGATTTCAAAGTCGCCCAATCTTCATTAATCAGATTATCCATCCCGAGTTTGTCCACATCATGATGTAGCAAGAACCAGCACCAGGAACAAGGGCGTAGGACTGGACACATGGGCGACCGCGCAAGGGAGGAAGGGCGACCGCGCAGGTGAGGAATTACGCAAAGGAAAAGTGTCTGGACAAATGGGCGACCGCGCAACTTAGATGGGCGACCACGCAGGTGATGGGAATTTCAGCAGATTTGTTTCTTTTTCCAGTTTTTAAAAACAATTACTTTTGTTAGTGTTTGTGCCCTAGGCTTATAGTTTCTATAAACCTTTATGTATCGTCTTTGTCATTAATAAAAGAGAAATTTTATTTTGATTAATATATGTTTTGCATGTTTATTATATTAATCTGTGTCCCTGGTTATTTAGTGAAAGTTGGTAATGGATGAACATGGAAATGATCATATGCATGAAAATGCACATTACAACTTGTAAATAACTAGTATAAATGCTAATGGATAATCATATGATGATTATTTGCATAGCGATGCACATTGGATTTATGGGTACTTGTTAGAGAACAAGTGACTGGACTTGACCCGTTTGAGATTTATGTTATGGTCAAAATGTCATAATTAAATCTCAAAATAGTAGTGTCATTAGAATCCTTAGACCTGAGATTATCATTGTCTTCCACTTGATGAACGGGTTGTTAGATGTAGTCTAAAGTTATCCTTAACCTAGTAGCAATAAGGGCTATGTTGGTATTGCGGGATTTCTCGTAGGGAAGAATGATAAGTCAAGATGGGATTCGTCCCTCGTAAGAGAGATGTCGGCTTGGGCCGCTCGTAAGAATAGTGTTGATGAAATGTGTGGCCACACTCAAGGAACATGATGTAGATCATGGATACTGGGTTGATCAACATAGTCGGAATCGAGAAAGCATTGAACAATGTAAGTTGATATTGACCATAACTTATGTTCAATATGACATCGTGTGACAAAGGGATTGTGACATTATTACTATTGTGGAAGCATGAACTCTTATGTTGTATTATCTGGGTAGACATAATGGCTTGCTAGAGTCCGCTTATGTCTTATGAGGGTCGATGTGATCGGACTCATTGCCAACATAATACAATCCTATCGGGTCACACACATTTAGAATGTTTTTGATTGAAACTAGAGGAAGAATGATTGAGAGTTCTTGAACCGGCTATCTTTGTCACGCGACATACTTAGCCAGTGGCTAAGTATACCGCGCGACATAATGAGCCACCGGGCGTGGATGACACTGTTCTCCTAATTTGATTAGGAAACATATTCATACTATTGTAGTATAAATATGAGATGGCTGTCAACCCTACTTGTTAGCCGAAATTTTTCAATAAAAATCACAATCAAAAGTCCTCTCAATATTCTTCCATAAGTTTTTGGAATCTAGCAATTCCCAATCCGAGAATCGTTCTCGACATTCATATTTGTGTGGATTACCAAAAGAGGGTCTTAATTTGTTCAAACAAATCAAAGGCCTAGAGTTCAAATCTGAAGATCCAAAGGAGTTGAAGATTCGAAGATTTGAAGATCAAAGTTTGTGATTACGAATCACATAATTATACGTTCGATAGATCAAAACCGGAAAGCGATTAAGGTTGGTAAATCTATCTCGTAGGAATTCAATTTAATCATATAGAACGGATCCTAGGCTCATGGGTTTTAAGTTATTAATGCTAAAATTCCGCTGCGCATGGATCCTTGAAACCCAACAGTGGTATCAGAGCCCCGTTCGTATGGTTAGATTCGAATTGGCATGCTAGAAAGTTGTTATAAATTGTTTATAAATGTTCTAGGCTTGCTTTGAATGAATTAGATTTAATTGTTTATGTGAAACAATTTGCTAATCTATGTTAAATCGGTTTTCGATTATGTTGAATTAAATCGTTAAAAGGTTGTTTATAGGATTTAATTGCATATAATCCGAATTGATTGAAACTGAAATCTCGCGAATCGGCCACCTATGTCGTGCGACATAATAGGCCACTTGAGGAAATCTGGTTATCTCGGCCGCTTATGTCACGCGACATAACTAGCCACCGGGCCGATTATGTCACGCGACATAATAAGCGATCTCGGGCAGATCGCCTTGTTTAAATTTTACGCTAATCTATGATTATGTTAATAATCTGAGATGTTTTATGTATTAATCTGGATGCTATAAATTTCTGGAAATTAAGTTTATAGGTCTATACTAGATTAATTCATTATTTATGTATGCTTAATTAATTTAAATGTGTTTTTATTAATTATTGCGATGCATGAATTATTTGTTCTTAAGTGTTAAGAATTTTATTAGATGTTTAGTTGAAACATTGAATTGAGAATTCCTAAATGTTTAGTTGAAACATTAAATTTTGGTTTTCTGATTGTTTATGAGAAACAAGTCAGTTTACGCAAAATTTGAAGGAATCGATTGTTTATGAGAAACAAATCTGTTTATAAATCTATGCTAGAATTGTATAATAATTATGTCTCGCTTAATTAATTAAAAGATGTTTATTTAATTGTTGCGTTGCATGATTATTATATGTTCTTATGCTTGCTTAATTAATTAAAAGATGTTTATTTAATTGTTGCGTTGCATGATTATTATATGTTCTTATGCTTGCTTAATTAATTAAAAGATGTTTATTTAATTGTTGCGTTGCATGATTATTATATGTTCTTATGCTCGCTAATTAATTAAAAGATGTTTATTTAATTGTTGCGTTGCATGATTATTATATGTTCTTATGCTCGCTTAATTAATTAAAAGATGTTTAATTAATTGTTGTGTTGCATGATTATTAAGTGTTCTTATGCTTGCTTAATTGTTTAAAAAGTGTTTTATTAATTATTGCATTGCATGAAGAACTGTTATAATTCTAGAATGTTTTGAACATTGAATTATGGTTTACTAATTGTTTATGAGAAACAAGTTAGTGTCCGATTGTTTATGAAACAAGTCGCCTTTACAAATAGAATTATGTTGCAATCAAACCGATATTGTAGTTGTACATGTCTAGGAGAGTTCTCGTCTAAGGATTGGGTACTTAAGTAGTCCTTGTGGCTCACCGCTTCCCGAGAACTTACCCGGTGTACTTTACGCTTATCTTTATTGATATGCTTATAATCTATTTTAAAGAACCTTCATTTAATGTTTAAGTTTTATGCCACCCCGAAAGTAAAACACTTGAGAAGTATTGGGATAGGTTGATGTAGTTTCGACTCGCCTGGGTACATCATTCTATTCTAGTATGGAGCAAGATGAGATAAGGGTTGATGCGTTTCAACTTAGTTGGGTGCATCGTTCTATGTATCTCATAAGTTTGAAATTGGTTAGACTTAATTGGTGCTTTCAAAAGAGTTTTGACCCAAGGCATAAGATGAGATTAAAACATGTTTTGACATATGATGTCTAAAATCTCATAAAGGATCTAAGAGTCACATATGATGTGATTGATAAATGTTATCTACCTAAATAACTTAATTTTGGGCATTGACTCGCTTAAACCAAAATTGAAGTGAAATATGGATCTTAGCCCATTATAATTATATGATACATGCTTGTATTTGAAGGTGTATAATTTAGTGGGAGTATTTGTGAAATACTATATTTGTCTCTTGAATGATAAATGTGTTGAATACTTATATGTGTTCATATGTTGCATATCTTATTGTAGATCAAATGGCATTAAACAAAACTCGTCACCGCGATCCGTCATCAAAAGGGCAAAGGTAAAGCAAGTGTTGCTAAGCCTAAGGCAAAGGTTGCCATTGCCAATGAGACTAAACCCAAAAGGTCTCAAAAGGATGCGGTTTACTTCCATGACAATGAGATTGATCATTGGAAGCAAAACCGCAAGGCTAATAAGGAAGGTATGAAGAAGGGCAATATGATTGCTACTAATTCAAATATCTATGTTATAGATATTCTCCTTTCTACTTCTAGCTCTTGGGTATGTGATAATCGGATGTGGATCCCACATTTGTCTAAATGTGCAAGGACTAAAAGATAGAAGGCTACTCAAACAAGGTGAAGTAGACCTACGTGTAGGGAATGGAGCAAGTGTTGCTGCATTAGCCGTAGGGACTTATGAAGTCACTTTACCTAGTGGACTAATACTTGTTTTGAACAATTGTTATTATGTTCCGGATTTGAGTAGAAATATTATTTCAGCTTCTCTTATTTGGACAAAGAAGGATTTAACTTTATTATTGCGAATAATAAGTTATCTATCTATTTAAATGATATGCTTTATGGTATTGCAAACTCATTTAATGGCCTTTATGTCCTAAATGTTGAGAAAGAAAATAATATTGAAAATATTTATAATGTGAGTAAGAAATCCAAACCAAATGATGTGAACAACACATTCATGTGGCATTGCCGCTTGGTCACATAAATGAGAAACGCATTTCTAAACTCCATAAAGATGGATACTTAGACTCATGTGATTATGAATCATATGATGTTTGCGAATCTTGTTTATTGGGAAAATGACCAAACCACCTTACACTAAGAGTAGTGAAAGGGCTAGTGACTTATTGGGTCTAATACATACCGATGTATGTGGACCAATGAGCAAAGATTGCTAGGGGCGGATTTCGGTACTTCATTACGTTCACCGATGACTTATCTAGATATGGCTACGTCTATCTGATGAAGCACAAAAGTGAAGCGTTTGAGATATTTCGAATATTTCAAAATGAAGTACAAAATCAACTTGGCAAGACAATTAAAGCACTTCGATCCGATCGAGGTGGCGTATATTTGAGTCAAGAATTTGACCATCATCTCAAAAACTCGTGGAATCAAGTTTCGCAGTTATCTCCACCCGCGACACCACAATGGAATGGGGTGCCTGGAGAGGAGAAATAGAACCTTGTTAGACATGGTTCGATCGATGATGAGTCAAGTTGACCTTCCTATATCCTTTTGGGGACATGCATTAGAGATCGCAAATTTTCACACTAAACAGAGTCCCTACTAAATCGGCTCCTAAATCACCATATGAGATGTGGTGGGGAAAGAAACCGAATATTTCTTTCATGAAGATTTGGGGTTGCGATGCTTATGTAAAGAGACTTGTCTCCGATAAGCTAGAACCAAAATCCGACAAATGTGTCTTCGTGGGTTATCCTAAGGAAACAAAAAGGATATCAATTTTACAACCGCACCGAGAACAAAGTGTTTGTTGCTCAATATGGTACCTTTCTTGAGAAACAGCTTTCAATAAGGGAACTAGTGGGAGTAAAATTGATCTTGAAGAAGTTCAAGAACCCGAAGACAACATTGAGCCAAGGGTAGAGACGGAACCAAGTTCACAAGGAGTTGTGGAACCGGTTCAAGATACTCAAGTCCGTCGTCGATCTGATAGGTTACGATCCGAGCCCGAGAGATATGGATTTCTTGTATCGGAAAGTAATGAAGTGGAAGTCATCGAGAATGACGAACCGACTTCCTATCAAGAGGCGATGTCCGCTCCGGATTCGGAAAATGGCTTGGAGCCATGAAGTCCGAAATCCAATCCATGGATGATAATCAAGTTTGGAACTTGATTGATCCACCCGAAGGTGTAAAAACCATAGGGTGCAAGTGGGTTTTCAAGAAAAAGACCGACATGGATGGGAAGGTGCATACTTACAAAGCTAGGCTTGTAGCAAAGGGATATAGGCAAACTCATGGTATCGACTATGATGAAACCTTTTCGCCCGTTGCGATGCTTAAGTCTATTAGAATTCCGATTGCCATAGCCGCATATTATGACTATGAGATATGGCAAATGGATGTCAAAACAGCTTTTCTAAATGGGAAGTTACTTGAGGATGTGTATATGATACAACCCGAAGGTTTTGTCGATCCAAAGAATTCTAATAAAGTGTGCAAGTTGCAAAGGTCCATATATGGATTAAAGCAAGCTTCTAGGAGTTGGAATCTACGTTTTGATGAATCGGTCAAAGAGTTTGGCTTCATCAAGAACGAAGATGAACCTTGTGTATACAAGAAAATCAGTGGGAGCAAAGTGCTTTTTCTAATACTATATGTCGATGATATCTTAATCATTGGAAATGACATTCCCGCACTTCGATCGTCAAGTCTTGGTTAGGAAAGTGTTTTTCAATGAAAGATATGGGTGAAGCCTCTTATATTCTTGGCATTAAGATCTATAGAGATAGATCTAGAAGGATGATTGGTTTGAGTCAAAGTACATATATTGACAAGGTCCTTAGAAGATTCAAGATGGAAAATTCTAAGAGAGGGAACTTGCCAAGTAGGTCATGGTGTAATTCTTAGCAAGAATCAATGTCCTAAGACTATTGATGAGCAAAAGAGAATGAATGCGATTCCGTATGCTTCGGCAATTGGATCCATCATGTACGCCATGATATGCACTAGACCGGATGTCTCGTATGCTTTGAGCACCACGAGTCGATACCAATCTAATCCGGGCGAAAGCCATTGATAGCAGCCAAGACCATCCTTAAGTACTTACGAAGAACTAAGGATGCGTTCTGGTTTTTGGAGGAATGGAAGAAGATCTTGTTGTAAAAGGTTACACGATGCTAGCTTCCAAACCGACAAAGATGACTTTAAGTCGCAACTGGGGTTTGTGTTTATGCTTAATCTGAGGTGCGGTTTGTTGGAAGAGTTCCAAGCAAAGTACCACAAACTCGATTCTACAACCGAGGCCGAGTACATAGCAAAGATCCGATGCAAACTAAAGAGGCAGCTTTGGATCAAGAAGTTCATTAGTGATTTGGAAGTTGTTCCAAGTATCACTAATCCGACAGAGCTTTATCATGGACAACAATGGTGCCATTGCACAAGCAAAGGAACCAAGGTCACACCAAAGATCCAAACACATTCTTAGACGTTTCCATGTGATTCGAGAAATCATAGAAAGAGGAGATGTCAAGATATGCAGAGTATCAACCGACGACAACATTAGCGATCCACTTACAAAGCCGCTTAGCACAAGCGAAACATGATGGTCATGTTAGGTCCACGGGTATACGATACATGGGAGATTGGGCCTAGTGCAAGTGGGAGCCGTTAGTGTTTGTGCCCTAGGCTTATAGTTTCTATAAACCTTTATGTATCGTCTTTGTCATTAATAAAAGAGAAATTTTATTTTGATTAATATATGTTTTGCATGTTTATTATATTAATCTCGTGTCCCTAGTTATTTAGTGAAAGTTGGTAATGGATGAACATGGAAATGATCATATGCATGAAAAATGCACATTACAACTTGTAAATAACTAGTATAAATGCTAATGGATAATCATATGATGATTATTTGCATAGCGATGCACATTGGATTTATGGGTACTTGTTAGAGAACAAGTGATCGGACTTGACCCGTTTCGAGATTTATGTTATGGTCAAAATGTCATAATTAAATCTCAAAATAGTAGTGTCATTAGAATCCTTAGACCCGAGATTATCATTGTCTTCCACTTGATGAACGTGTTGTTAGATGTAGTCTAAAGTTATCCTTAACCGGGTAGCAATAAGGGCTATGTTGGCAGTATCAAGGGATTTCGTAGGGAAGAATGATAAGTCAAGATGGGATTTGTCCCTCGTAAGAGAGATGTCGGCTTGGGCCCCTCGTAAGAATAGTGTTGATGAAATGTGTGGCCACACTCAAGGAACATGATAGAGATCATGGATACTTGGTTGATCAACATATTCGGAATCGAGAAAGCATTGAACAATGTAAGTTGATATCGACCATGACTTATGTTCAATATGACATCGTGTGACAAAGGGATTGTGACATTATTACTATTGTGGAAGCATGAACTCTTATGTTGTATTATTTGGGTAGACATAATGGCTTGCTAGAGTCCGCTTATGTCTTATGAGGGTCGATGTGATCGGACTCATTGCCAACATAATACAATCCTATTGGGTCACACACATTTAGAATGTTTTTGATTGAAACTAGAGGAAGAATGATTGAGAGTTGCTGAAACCGGTTATCTTTGTCACGCGACATACTTAGCCAATGGCTAAGTATACCGCGCGACATAATGAGCCACCAGGCGTGGATGACAGCCTGTTCTCCTAATTTGATTAGGAAACATATTCATACTATTGTAGTATAAATATGAGATGGCTGTCAACCCTACTTGTTAGCCGAAATTTTTCAATAAAAATCACAATCAAAAGTCCTCTCAATATTCTTCCATAAGTTTTTGGAATCTAGCAATTCCCAATCCGAGAATCGTTCTCGACATTCATATTTGTGTGGATTACCAAAAGAGGGTCTTAATTTGTTCAAACAAATCAAAGGCCTAGAGTTCAAATCTGAAGATCCAAAGGAGTTGAAGATTCGAAGATTTGAAGATCAAAGTTTGTGATTACGAATCACATAATTATACGTTCGATAGATCAAAACCGGAAAGCGATTAAGGTTGGTAAATCTATCTCGTAGGAATTCAATTTAATCATATAGAACGGATCCTAGGCTCATGGGTTTTAAGTTATTAATGCTAAAATTCCGCTGCGCATGGATCCTTGAAACCCAACAACTTTAAGGGTATTTTAGGAAATTAATATTCCGATTTTTTTAATTAGGGTTTTCAGTAGGGTTTTAGCTCTAGAATGTTCTTTTCTTTATTATAAATAGTTGCATTAGGAATTGTATTTAGGAGAGTTGAATTTTGATAAATTATTTTGATTGCTTTGCAATTGTGAGTCTTTCTTGACTTGTTGAAGGTGGATTCCTTCTGTTCTTCGAGGTTCTCATCTTTTAGGTGTTAATCTTGCCAAATCCAAATTCGTGGATTCGAATTGGGTCAAATAGTTGTTGATTCAATTATTTGCCTATTCGATTACTATTTCTTTTAATTCCGCTTCAACCCCTTTACATCAATTGGTATCAGATAACGGACGACCCTGTTGAGTACCACGCCCCTTACCACGACCCTGCTGTTCGGTGCCCCACCAATCGGGATAGCCGTGAAGGCGATAGCAATTATCAACCGTGTGGCCAAATTTGTGCCAGTGAGAACGAACCAATTTGCCATCCTCCTTGCGATCCCCCCCTGAAATACGATTTCCTACTGTCTTGACAGCAAAACTCATGGCTTCATTGGTGCTCTCAGAAGGTCCCTTCGTCATAATCTGCACCTGTTCCTGTTCCATAACCCGCGAGTACGTGTGATACATGTTGGGAAGCGGGTCTGTGGCAATGATGTTAGAGCGAACAGTGCAAAAAACGCTATCATCCATCCCCATAAGGAACTGATGTACTCGTTCTTCTTCAGCCCTTTTCTCGAGTTTCAGGTTAAGATTGCACTTACATCCGTTGCAAGAACACATGGGCATTTGATCATAATCCGTCAGATCATCCCAAATCTTCTTAATTCTGGCGTAATAACTCATAACAGTATCTCCACTCTGTTTGCAGTTTGCCACTTCGATCTTCAACTAGTGCACACGAGCCCCATTGCGAACTGAAAATCTTTGTTGAACATCATCCCACAATTCCTTAGCCGTATCCCTGTAAGAGATTGTGGAACGCAATCCAGATTCTATGGTATTAAAAATCCATGAAATGAGCATGGAGTTTACCGTATCCCAATCATCGGACTCTTATGAGTCTTCCTCCGGTTCTACGATGGTTCCATCAATGAAATCTTTCTTCTTTTTCGCCCTCAACGAAGTCTTGATCGCCTTCGCCCATTCTTCGTAGTTGGGTCCTTTCAACTGAGTATGGGTAATCCAAAGTCCAGGATGATCGTTGGGTGCGAGTGCGAACGGCGAGATAGGTTTCTTTCCTTCCTTCGCGCCGCTGTCGCCAACAGCGCCATCAACATGGGTCATGGCTAATTCAGTTTAGGGTTGTCTTTGTTTAGGCTCTGATACCATGTTAAATTATAACACGGTAGTGGGATAAATTTCTTTCTTGTTCTTCCTTGATTCAGCTGAAGCTATGTATATACAAAGACACAAAATTTTAGCCACAAGATATGCTAGACTTCTATCACAAATCCACTACCTAAAATACACCAAACTCTTTTTACAGCAGCAAGATATATACTACAAATAGAGAACCACTAATACTAGGAAAATATACACGCTAACACCTGCACCTACTTGGGATAGGTCATAGGCGGCAAACTTTTTTGACTAAACACATTTTTTGCCAATTTTTTTTTTGACTGAATGCATTCTTTTAACCAAGAGATTACTAGTCTAATTATACTTAACTATTCATCAAGTAGATAAACTCCAAAATTAGATACAAGTCGATTTAGAGTCAACAATGATATGTCAACTTCAATCAAATGTAGTATAATTTTCACTTAAAATTTATAAATAAATAATAAATAAAGTGGACTAAACTACTAAAACAAACTTTGTGATATCCCCTTCCTACATCGGAAATATGTGGAAGTTTAGTGTGATATATAGAAGGCTCATACACTACTATTAAGCATCAAATCATTCATTGGACTTTTGGATGCCTGTGATGGGCTGTGGTTGACCCAATTGAGGAGGTGCTTAATGGGCCAGTGTGTGGTGCCTACGTAGCGGGTTGGGCTTCGGACTCGGGTCGTTACTAATGGTATCAAAGCAGAACCCCGGCCTTAAGGCTTGCGAGCTAGCCCGGGGGTACGATCTGGGTATTTCCTGACCTTGCCAGGGGCGGCAAGGGTTTGAGTGGGGGAGATTGTGATATCCCCTTCCCACATCGGAAATATGTGAAAGTTTAGTGTGATATATAGAAGACTCATACACTACTATTAAGCATCAAATCATCCATTGGACTTTTGGAGGCCTGTGATGGGCTGTGGTTGACCCAATTGAGGAGGTGCTGAAGGGCCATGTGCGCCACGTAATGGACTTCTACGGCCGTTACAAAACTTATTGGAGTCAGCAAATATATAAATAAATAAATACGGAGTAAATAAATATTTTTTGATTAATTAATTAATTAATGGTGCAAGTTATTACCAGCTCCATATCTGAATCTTCACTTGCCACCTGCCTCCTTATCCCTCCCTTCAAATCTTATACGTGTGTTAGGCAGATTGACGTATTACGAGGCTGCAGATATTGCCACTAGACAGACACAGAACCAAAATGAAGTAAGTTTACAAATTATATTATTAAAATATTTCAAAAAAATAATTATTTGTTACATGATTACCTTTATTGATTTTTCCTTTTTTGTCAAGGAAATGGACTGAGCTGATAAGTTAATTTTTTTTTTTTTAACATGTCAACATTAATTTAGGGGGTTCACCGTCACTCCTTTAGGTGTACCTGTGTCCGTCCCTGCCACTAGAGGACTCAAATTAGGATCAACTTCTCACATTCTTCATGTAACTCTATTTTTTCACTTTTAAAAAATATCGTTTTAATATTTTTATTTTTTTTTAAATTAATTATAAAATCTGTATCGACCTCCTTTGTTTCTAGTATAATATCACTTTTTTTAAAAAAAAAAAAATCTACGACTTTGCGACTCGCTGCGGCAAAATAATTAATTGCAAAGTAATTGGATATAATTATATATTTTAATTTTTTTAGATGAATGGTTGAGATATATTATAAAAAAAAGATTTGTGAATTATAACAAATCTCAAGTGCACATATAAAAATTTATCACTTAATTACCGAGTCGGTTTTATGAAAAACGTGTTTTACACTAAGATATGGAAAAAGTGATTTTTCGTAAATGTTAGTTATAATATAATAAAGTGTCAGATATTCAAAATGACACTTATAAATATTCAAACGGACACTTTTAACATTTGCTAAAAGAAGACTAGTTGTAGTGTTAAGAATTGTTAGTTAGCTATAGTGTTAAATAGTGTCGGGATTGCAAGTTGTAATGTTAAACAGTGTCGGTGATAGTGTTAAAAATAGTGTCAATTCTAGTGTTAAAAAGTGTCGATTATAGTGTTAAAAAGTGTCAGTAAATTTTTATAAGTTTCGATTATTTACAAAAATGCGCCCTTTTTACAAAAATTCCACCACGCAATTTGAAAACGAGTGTATGAGATTTTGTGTTCCTTTAATTTTCAGTTTAATAATTCATATAAAATGGGGAAAAACTTATAATATCCATTAGAATAAAGAGATAATTTATCTGAAAAAAAAAATATTCTTTCATTTCACTTATCGTGTACCTTAAGCAAGTAATTATCTTTATATTGCAAACACTAACTCAAAAAAAAAAAAAAAAAGGCAAACTCCAGTGCGTCAAGCGCTTCGTGCCAAGTGAGGGTTGGGAGAGGGAACTATTTGCTAGAGTCTTTCCCTGACAATTGCCAAGAAATTATTTGCCAAGGTTCAAACCCGTCACCTTATGATCACCAAATAAACAACTTATTATTATGTGCTAACCGTCAAGTTAATTAGTTAAGAATGATCTATGTGCTACTTATGAGAAAAATAAGTTCTACACCCTCCTTTCCAAAATACTATTCCCTTCGTTCCACTTCAATTGGTCCACTTTTCTTTTTGGGACGTCCCACTTTAATTGATCCATTCCATAAATGAAAAGTTTTTCATATATTTATACCCTTATCATTTCCACATATTTACAAAAAAACCAATCATTAACTTACTATTCCTCCCACTCATTTTCTCTCCTATTAAATATTTTAAACTTTTATATTCTCTTTCCTATTTTCTATCACACATTTAATTTTTACATTCTCTCTTCTCTAATTTCTACCCACTTTATTCATTTTTCTTAAAAATCGTGAAATTTACCCCGGGACCAATTGAAGTGGGACGGAGGGAGTACTATATACTTCTTCCTTCCCATTATAAAAAGCACAAAAATAGATTTTGCACAAAAATTAAAAAAATTGTATAGTAAATTATGTGTTTTGTAATTGAAAGGTGAGATAGGTGAGAAAAAATTGGATGGAAAATATTAAGTGAATAGATAACGTGACTATGACAAGTGAATTTTGGCCATAAATAACCAAGTATTAAAAATAATCATTTTTTTGATTTGTGTCTTTTATAAAGGAACAACTAATTAGGGTTTTTGTGCCTTTTGTAATTGTACTAAGGGAGGGAGTACGCACTATTACTTTTCAAAATGAACGGAGTAAGATTTAAGAATACACAAGCAATTCATATTTGACGAAGTCAAATATATTAATTATTTTTGTATTTTAATTAGTATTTTAGGACCGTATTTTGTTTTCTTATTTTGTTTCCTTTTTCTATTAGAATTTTCTATATTTTCTTTTTATATTTCCTTAAGGATTTAGGAGAGTATTTTGTTTCCTTATTTTGTTTCCTTTTTCTATTAGGATTTTCTATATTTTCTTTTTATTTTTCCTTAAGGATTTAGGAGAGTATGATCTATAAATACTTCCCTCTAGTTTTAGTTTTAGGTAATTGACATTATTATTATTTTATTTGGTTTTCAAGTTAGTAATAAAACTTCGTGTTTTATTGAAAGAATTCGTTCTTGAGTTCTTGGGAATTCCTTTAATTCCTGCAGAGGTTTTAATCATTCTTGATTAATTCCTATATCATTCCGCTGCGTTTACATCAGTTGGTATCAGAGCGAGGACGATCCTTGGAAGATGACCAATTCCGGTGGAGCCAACGGAGACACGCAAACCACTCTTGCAGCAATCCTTGAGCGCATAGCAATTCAAGATCGCGAATATAGGGAACGTTCGGAGCGACAAGAAGCCCTCCAAAGAGAGCAACACACCCAATTATTAGCGACTCAAGGATCGCGAGTAGATGGTGGCGATGTCAACCCAAACAATCAACATGGTCCTCATGGGGAACACCTCCGCCATGATGGTCCGATTGGACGGGAGAATAGAACTAACGATGGGGGAGAAGAAAAATCACTTCTTGAGAAGATCGATCTGCGTCTGAAGCATGATCGTTGTCAGGTACGAAAATTTTCCATAAAGTTTAATAAACTTGACAAGGAGGCCGATGTTAAGAATGACATAATGCTTTATTTTGAATCTGGGATTCAAAGCGGCCGACTTTACGCAAGTAATCAATTTTTTGTGGATGAGTATCGCGACTTAAGGGATGCTGTTTGGGCAGAAGCCAAACGATGTGTTGTCCAAATCGATCTTTATACGAAAAGAATTCAGCGTTCGGAGGCACGAAAGGGAGGCTGAATTGAAGCGTCTTGAGGAGGAAAAACGTCGCCTTGTTAATGAAGAATTTCCTACTCAAGAAGAAGCTTTTGATGAAGAGGTTATTTGTGAAGTCGCAGAAGATTTATGCGTTGTTCAAGTGATGGAAGAATCTAAAGATGATGATCTGTATGAAATTGCAACGGGCGAAGTAATTAAGGTATGTAGTAATATTGTTACTGCAGATTTTATTGTCCCTATTCATACCCTAGTTAAGTTCAAGGTGGAGGATACTGTTAATATGGATTGGTTCGTTACAAAATCAAATTTTATATGGGGCAAAAATTTTGTGAATCATGGGGAGGTCGGGGAGGTAGATCGACAAAAGGATAGTGGGATTGATAATATATATATTTATCCGAAAGAGCGACAAGAGGTTGATGAGGAAGATGGTATAATATTATTTTCGGAGGAAATTTCCATGCCTATATTAATGCTTCGTTGTCATATTTATTCCAAGTACTTGTTCCAATGGGACGGATCAATTCAAGTTCTTTCAATTCTTTCTACGTTAAAGATGAAGATTTATTCAAAGTATTTATTTCGATGGAATGGCTCGTTTCAAAGATCGGACGAGGATTCAGGACGAATCCTTTTTCAAGTGGGGGTGAATGATGTAATCCGGTCCAAGAAGAACAGTAATGATATAAAAAGGATATTTGACGAAGTCAAATATATTAATTATTTTTGTATTTTAATTAATATTTTAGGACCGTATTTTGTTTCCTTATTTTGTTTCCTTTTTCTATTAGGATTTTCTATATTTTCTTTTTTATATTTCCTTAAGGATTTAGGAGAGTATTTTGTTTCCTTATTTTGTTTCCTTTTTCTATTAGGAGTTTCTATATTTTCTTTTTATGTTTCCTTAAGGATTTAGGAAAGTATGATCTATAAATACTTCCCTCTAGTTTTAGTTTTAGGTAATTGACATTATTATTATTTTATTTGGTTTTCAAGTTAGTAATAAAACTTCGTGTTTTATTGAAAGAATTCGTTCTTGAGTTCTTGGGAATTCCTTTAATTCCTGTAGAGGTTTTAATCATTCTTGATTAATTTCTATATCATTCCGCTGCATTTACACCACAACGAGAGTCCAATTCCCCTCTTCTATTACAATCAATGGTAGGGATATGTTCCTTACTTTTATATTAAAGGCTGAGGTTTACTTAATTAACGTGGAACTCAAATAAAATAACGATTTCGAAACATTGATACTGAAATATACTCCTTCTTCTCGGTCGAAGTGTCCCAAAATTAATTATGCACAAGAATTAAGAAATGAATATATATAATGCAAAAAGTGTATAGTAAAATAAATGTTGTGAGTATGAAAAGTGATGTAGAAAAGAGAAAGTGGGGTAAGGAATAGTTAGTGGATATTTATTGTGAGTATGTCCCACAAATAAAAAAATAATAAAAAACTTTCCTTTTTTGAGTTGGGACATTTTAAATGAGACACTCAAAAAGAAAAGTTGGGACACTTCGAACGGGACGAAAGTAGTAAATTGGTGGCACATTTCAGGACATTGGCTGCATCAAAGCACAAAAACTCCCAACCGCAGCAATTTCAAATTCATGATTTAAGTAACTAAATCACAATCGTGAAAGTTTCTACATTTGGGTCTTTGTCCTCCCCAAAAAAAGGGGAAAACCCCATGTTAAGGGAAAAAAAAATTGTAGTTTGTTATGTGCCCACTTCATTATTTTATGTGTGATTGATTTGCAATGTGTCACTATAAATATGGTTGTGGCCGTAGCCATACAATCCATGACAACATTCCCCTCCCCACACACAGACTCACACTAGCATTCCCCTCAGCAATATTATATATATATATATATATATATATATATATATATATATATATATATATATACCTTCATGCTAGTTATTACTTTAGGGGAACACTGAACTTGCATATACAGCAGCTTCATTTGCAAAGGGGAAAAAAGGGGAAAAAATGGGAGTTTCAGGAACTTTAGAGTACTTGTCAGACTTACTGAGCAGCACCAAGAAAGGGAAGAAAAGAAAGCAAATGACTACAGTTTCACTCAAAATCAGGATGGATTGTGAAGGCTGTAAACTTAAGGTCAAGAATGTTCTCTCCTCCCTAAAAGGTACGTAAACAACTATTTTCTCTAATTTTTAGGAAAAAAAAAAAAGAAGCGACATTTATTTTGAGACGGACGAAAATATATGCAGGGGTGAAGACGGTGGATGTGGACTTGAAGCAACAGAAGGCAACAGTGACAGGATATGTTGATGCAAAGAAAGTGTTGAAGAAGGCACAATCGACGGGGAAGAAGGTGGAGTTATGGCCGTATGTACCGTACAATTTGGTGGCTCATCCATATGTTGCTCAGGTTTACGACAAGAAGGCGCCACCTGGCTTCGTACGAAAGTCCGAGGATCGAGCCATTGTTGGTCTCAATCCAGTGGAAGAACAGTATACACTTATGTTCAGTGATGAGAATCCAAATGCTTGCTCTATTATGTAGACTAAATTGTACGCTTTTTGTTCTTGCCTTCTGTTTGTTTCATCAATATATCTAGAAGGACCAAGTGTTTGTTCAAGCTAGTTTAATGGACAAGATGTTGATCATATGGTTCTAATTTTATGTAAATATATCTATATAGAAGGACCAAGTGTTTGTTCAAGCAAAAAATAAAAATAAATAAATAAATATATACTCCCTCCGTCCCGGAAAAATATGCAAAAAAAAAAACTTGACACGAGAATTAAGGTCGAGAATTAAGGTAAAAGGTGAAAAAGGTGATGTGTTGTGAGTGTAGATGGTTTGGTAGGAAAGAGAAAGTGGAGTAAGTGAGTAATTGTTGTGAGCAGAGACAAGTGGGTCTCATTTTCATTTTGGAAAAGTGCAGATTATTGTGGGACGCCCAAAAGATGTCTTTTTGCATATTATACCTTCATGCTAGTTTTAATATCAATTTTTGGCTCGGTCTTAATGTCATACTTGTTAGAGATATTTTCCCATATCGAGAATTGACAAATCTTGCATATAACATATAAAGATATTGGGCCACTCTCTTGACACCACTTGGCTTTTTAAGTTGGAAATTCATATTTTAATATGGTATCAGAGCAGGTTCGTTACGCGTGCAGACCCAACGGCCCACGATGTTGCTTCGCGCCACCCGATTAATAATTCTACGTTGTAAGCATTTGGCAAAGCCCGACTACACGTGAGGGGGCGTGTTAGAGATATTATTCTATATCAGGAATTGATAAATCTTGTGTATAACATATAAAGATAATGGGAAACTTCCATTGACACCAATTGATTTTAAAATGGTTCCTCGTTCCATGTTACGGCGAAGGCTATGAAGAGTGAATAAATGACCTTAAATCTTTGTGTACTAACCCCTAATCGGATTATTTGGGATTCGGAAGTGAAAGAAATTCTTTTATTCACTGATAGTGAATAAATTGGCGTATTACCAAATCATGCCCCTATTGCCACAATTGTCGATATAGGTATTTTGAGAATACGTCTTAATGACCAATGGGTAAGGTTCTGATGGGCGGTTTTGTTAGAATAGGTAATAATGAGGGCCCAAATACGATAGGGAAATGAAGTTTGTAATTTTGTGTGGAAGTCTTTTTCTTTTTCCATTCCTTATCACTATTCTCCCTTTTGGGAGACCATTCATGTCCACACTTCACTCCAATTTGTACTAGTGTGATCTTTTTTCTAATAAACCATCAGAAAGGGTCTTTGCTTTGCAGGCAGGTCTCAACTCCCAATTTCTCATTGACTTTCTTTTTACATCACCCTTTCATCATTACTAAAAAAATTGAGCAATTATTTTAGTTAATTTAATTATTTTAACAAAAATGTAAAACTTGTTATTGTATTGATAGTATTGTTGACGGTTTATCAATTACAAGTTTTAGATTTAAATTAATATAATTAAATCAATCTATAATTATTACTCAAAGTTCTCTTCGTAGTAACGATAAAAAAAAATAAGAATATCATTTTAGAACGGGGAGCATTGGTTTTTGCTTCATTTTCATCGTGAATCATCTGAAAACACTCTCTTGGTGCTTTAATATTGGGGTGGTGCTTTAATATTGGGGCGAGGTTACGTACATCCAACCCGATTATCCCAACATAGGCGAGAGCCTTTACTAAATTGAGATAATGTTTTTGTGGTCTTGTCCATACAAGTTAAAAGTGTGGCTAATTTTTGGTTTTCACTTTCTCTCTTTGTAAGCCTATTCTTTCTCTTTCTCTTTACCTTTGTATTCATTACAAGAAATATAGGCTTTTTAGAGGCACTCAACTATCAACTATGCCACTAGCATTATGATATATTGGCAATTTATAATGCCACTAAATCCAAATTCTCTAATATCACTATTTTTTAAGCTCAAGCAAATTTGCATATTGTGACATTTTTAGCATTATGTCACTTCTATTGATGCCAGTAAACAATCTTTTTCTTGTGTAGTGATTTT
This sequence comes from Adenophora triphylla var. japonica, assembly GCA_022495995.1. Classification (NCBI taxonomy): domain Eukaryota; kingdom Viridiplantae; phylum Streptophyta; class Magnoliopsida; order Asterales; family Campanulaceae; genus Adenophora; species Adenophora triphylla. Next base: position 98,272 of record JAFEMH010000820.1, on the reverse strand, counting down.
TTTTTTTTTTATGTTTTCAGGCAACTATTATAAATTCTTTAAGAGAATTGTTAAATAGGCCCGTAAAATTGTTGAGTAAATCCGTAAATTTAAAACTGTTGTAACAGAACTATGTATAAGATAGAAAATAAATCAATCACACAACACAACAATATACGTGGTTCACCAACTTGGCTACGTCCACGGGCAGATGGTAAGAATATTATTATCAACTGGTAATCACCAAATACAATCTCTAATCTAATGCACGAATTTCTTGATCACAATAATTCACAACTGTGCAAACCATATGTCTAGAGAAACACAAAGACAAGAAAACCCTTGAAACACCTAGAATTATTGATCTTATCACAATAGAAATTATAACATTGAAAACTGCTAGGGAATAGGGCTTATTTATACTGTCTATTCCTAACCCTGCAGGGTTTTAGAGTCCTGCACCAAATTTGCCGCTGATCAAGCTCAATCCGCACTAGGGCGTGATCGCTCCGTCCGCCCAAACAGGCACCACGCATTGCCCCAAAATTTTAGAGACTCCGCGCGGTCGCACTCCTGCCTGGCGCGGTCGCTCCTTAGGTGTTGTCACAGGAATTACCGGTTTGCCCCTTGTTCAATCCTCTAAGTTGTTGTCAAGTTAGATGGCATCAAACTCAACAAATCTCCATCTTTTGATATCTAACCTCCCGGTCAAAAAATCAAAACTCCCCTCTGCCTCAGATGTGTTATGCCAAACACCCAACTTGTCATACGGACAACCAAAACTGTATCTCCCTATACACCCAAATGTATTACGCCGAACACCAAAACACTTGCTGCAACAGTTGATCAGACCCGTTCAACAAGTAAACAAACGTGTCTACCTAACACCCAAATGTATCCCCCAGACACCCAAACTGTGTTGCGCCCAGCACACCAATATTATACTTACTTTTCCATAATTCCTACGCATTCAATTTTGGTAACATATTTTATGGGACGGAGGGGATACATAGAGTGAGCATTGATTGAAACAAATCCAAAAACCAAGGGGCACTTGAAATTGGCCATATCTCAAGGAAGCAGCAGCAACATGAATATATGACTTCAGATTCAGCATTTTCTTGATCAATACTTCCTCACTGACAAGAATATCCATTTCAATGCAAATAAAGTAGTTTAAATTACAAATAATCACATTATCATGAACATATACAATCAACAAGACACGACTACTATCAGTCCGTTGAAAGATGACAATATTCTCATCGGTGTTCTAAAAATCGTTCGCTTTCTCTGGAAATTACTGTTAATGGTGTATCAATAACATGTTTTAGAATTTCATTTGGATAATTAGTCTTTGCTAAATATTTAGTCAAAGTTCAATGAACTCAATCTCTAGAAAAGTGGGATTATCTTTATGATGAGACCGAGGGAATATATAGGAAGTGGACAGATGATCATAAGAGACACATGTAGAGCTAGGATAAATTATACCTTATCTAAGGCCGAATGCTATGAAGATCTGAATCTTGTTCTAATGACGCGGGATCTAATACTACCGAGACTTCTGTACAATATGAACTTAGAGATTCACTAATTATAAATGTTGCGATATAGGATTTTTCAGAACTTAATAAATTTCTTATTTATCATATGTGATTGACTAGGCACTGCACTTCTGACACTCAAATTTTTTTGGTCCGGCTATTCTTAATTATGCGCATATATAAGATTTTCAATTCAAAGTGAAAAGTGCCATGAGAAAAACTTCAAAATATATTTAAGATGATGGGTTATGCATACCAGAGAAGACGTCTCTTCAATTTATGATCCATTCTCCCATGAAAGCAGCTCAGGCATTGGAGGTTTCCCTTCAAACACACAAAGTGATGAATAACTTTAGACATGACCTCATGAATCCAGAAAAAAAAAAGATAATAGTCCGTACTATGTCGTGAATGAGTAACAAATCTATATCATGCTCATGTAAATTTGACAGAAAAAGGGCGGTGAAGACCAGGGAACATATAAATGTTAGTAAAAATTTGTTCAGGACCAACTGTTATTATTAAAGACAAATATTGTTGTGTGCCAAGAACTCCTTAATGAGCATTGCAAAGTAAAACTATATGTTCACTTAGGAAATAATAATATTTATTTGAAGAACAAACTTGCTGACAAGCCAAATATTATGGCCATTTATCGAACATTATGAAGGATCCTATAAATCTAGCTACCTGGTGCCCAACTGTAACCATGTTTATCTAAGGAATTTTGACGCCATCTTTATACATGCAGACAGTTTAGGATTTCAATCCCAAAAGTTGAAATGCAAAACTTAATTATCATGTTTGATATCCGATATTACTTTCAATCTTTAAGCAAGATAATATTTAATGCTAGGAAAGTTGTAAATGAGGTTGTGCATGTTCTGCAAGATCTTTAACAAGGACCATGAAGACTTACGTGCACATTGACTTAATTATCATGTTTGATATCCGATAATAATAGACATAAAATTCAAAGGAATTGGAACTGGATGAAATTTCCTATAGCTGAAACAAAATGGACTAACAAGTAACAGTCAAAATGGACGTTATGAATTATGATGCAGGCTAATTTGGTCCAAAAAGTGACGATCTCGGAATACCTAGAAATTCGCACACGACTTGCGAAATGTGGTCAGGATATCAAATAATAGCTTCGTGATGCCGAGACGTGATTTTAGCCATCTGGGATCGTTTGAGGGGCGAAACAATCATTTTATTGTTTTTTGAATTTTAATTTTGCATTTTCAGATTTCATTTATTTCTTTATTGTTTGTGGGCTTAGTGGGCAATTTCTAGGTCATTGTTTATATGCATGTTAGGAGTAATGGACCAGGGATTTTTATTTTTTTTGGCTTTGTTGGATGAAAGACAGTTTTCTCCTAGAAAACTACATTTGCTCTTGAATTATCTCTCTCTAGTTCAGTCATTCTGGCAAGTTTACCCTATATATTTTCATGTTTTGAGACTGTTTGGAGAACAAATCTTCAATTTTCTATTTGTTCACACGTTTTAATTCTTCAATCTTTTTTAATTTTATTTTATTTTTCACGATAACATATGGTGATTCATGTTAGCCGACCCAAATATTTTGATACTAAGGATTTGTTGTTGTTTTTGTTGTTCACAAGTTTAAATTCTTACAGTAGTTAATTCCTGTACTTAGATGTGTATTAGTATTCAGTTAGTTAATTGTTTACCTGTAAGGTTGTTGATTGTCTTAAAAGCAGCCTAGAAATACTTGGATAGTTGGATGTGTATTATTCAGTTAGTTACATCATTAATATAAACTTCGATATCTACATCTTTAATTAGCCAAACTTCTATTGCGAAGTAATTTTAAATGAAGTTGTTTGTGTGCTGCAGGATCTTTAACAAACACTACAAAGCTATGTGCAGATTTACAAATGAATTATAAATGAAGTCGTTCGACAATAATCATTACTGAAGAAATATACACGGTAACATTTGAAAATGACCATTATTTCTAAAGGATATCAGGGACAAAACAAACTCTGTATGAAGCCGGAAACAATTTATATTTGTAATAGGTACAGAACCCCTTGATAAAAAAACTAAATATCTCAAGAAATCTAAACAACACGAGTTCTTGATAAATATATCTCATAATATTTAATTTCGGACCTTGTTTTCTTTTCGACTTCCTAATTGTTGACACCGTGGTAGCCTGAGAATGGAGCACCATTTTAACATCGGGCTAGTCACTATTCGCTCCCTCCGTTATACTAAATGAAATTGCAACTACTGTACAACTTTTCAAATGTAAACTTTTTGAGTGGAGACTGAAGGGGTTACAAAACGAAATCGATCTACCAAACTTGTGAATGCATTTATTACTAGAAAGCATACTGACAAATTACTATAACCATATTTCAAAAATTGTCTCTTTTTCCCATGAAAAAGGTAAAGTCTTTAGTTGCTAAAGTTATGAATGGACAGCCTGTTCTTATAATTTTTGTATAAATAGGCATCCATCCCCTTCATATAGCACATATATAGTTTCTACTTGTTCTCCTAGTTTTACTTATGGCATTCCATTTTCTTTCTTTGAGTTGAGTTTCTTCCAACCCTCCCCGAATCCAATGGCCGGAAGGCCTTCCGGGAAAGAGAAATTTAGCTCCTCTAAAGCAAAGGCGGCCATTGGGCGGCGTAGGATTCTACGGATCCTTAGACAGCCTACTTCATTGTAAGTTAACCCCTTTTCAGTTTTAATTTTTCCTCCATCGATAATTTCATTTACTATCTCTCCATATTTGTAGAAATCAGAGTGCATGATTTTTGTTGATCTAATAGTTCCTTCCTTTTTTTGTTTATCAATATATATAGGGCCGATAACCTCTCAGCATTTCACAGTGATTCAGATTCGGAGCCCGAGTAAGAAGACTAACTGAGCTCTTATTTTAAGACAACACTTTTAGTTGTTACTCCCTCCGTCCCACCTCAATTGATCCACTTTCTTTTTAGGGACGTCCCACCTCAATTGATCCATTCCTTAAATGGAAAGTTTTCCATATATTTATACCCTAATCATTTCCATATATTTACAAAAAAAACATTCATTATATCCACTTTAACTTACTATTCCTCCCACTCATTCTCTCTCCTATTAAATATTTTTAACTTTTACATTCTCTCTCCTATTACCTACCACACATTTAACTTTTACATTCTCTCTCCTCTAATTTTTACCCACTTTAATAATTTTTCTTAAAAACCGTGTCCCACCTCAATGGACCAATTGAGGTGGGACGGAGGGAGTATTTTTTTTTTTTCTTTTTAAGGACTATACTTATTTAATTTCATTTGCTTGACATGCAGCTTGGATTTTCTTGAAGAACTTAATGAAGTTGTCCTCTCTCTCTCTCTCTCCCTCTCTCTTCCCCTCTCCCTCTCTCTTCCTAAATATCTATGGGGCCATCCACCGCGGTATGTATCGGGCTTTTTTGTGGTTTTTCTAACACATGTATTCATTCCATGCAGAGAATAAGCATTCATATGGTGGCACAATTTGTTCTAGATTTAGATAAGGCAATTTTATTGTACAGGCTTTTGCTCTTACTCAATAATCTTTCTTTTTTCTTTTGAATTTGGTTGATTGTATCAAATTCTGATTTTTTGGACTTTATTCCCTAAGCCTCCTCCAGTCAGATCAATTTGCTTAATAAGGACATGACATTTTCTATATGCCATTATTAACAGATTTGACTCCAAATCAAAATTCCATAAAAACTCTTTGCGGACTGTACATTTGTATCAAATGCCAAAAATACCCCCTTCCTCTCACACAAAACCTCTCACCCTCCCTCATCATTAACAATCCAAAAAAAAAAAAAAAACACAGACACAACAACTCAAACTCTCTTTCTTCTTTACAAACCTCCGGTCACCATTCCACCGACCACACCTCCGATAACCCCTCCTCCGGCTACCTCCGGCATCAAAGCTCCAGGCTCCATCCCCAACCAGTTTCGGCCACCGAACACCTATTTTTGAACAGGTCTGAGATTGTGAGTGATAATACAGAATATTCTGTCTCAGATCTGTCCACATCTGATTCGGGTCGCTCTCCGACCCTTCGTCTTCTCTGGCGTTATCTCGTACCTCTCCAATTTTTTCTTCATTGTATTTCTGCTGCTCTTTTTTACTTGCTAATTTTCGTCACATCTTCTAAACCTCCTACTGAAGTGATTTAAGTTCTTGGAATGTAGCTCTTGGGAATGCCTGTGAGATTTGGGTTTATATGTTGGTGGGTTTTGTTAATCTGATGAAAGTGTTTGTTGTTGTCAAAAGGCGTGGTTGGCTGGAGACAGCTAATACTTGGGAAACTTTGGTGAATCTACAATCATGTTCTGATGTAATTGAAGCAAGGTTAACCCTTTAATTTCCTTCAATTTTTCATTTTTGCTAGTCTTTATTTATTTTTTGAGTGTTCATTAGTTACTTTAAGATTTTAATTGGGTTTTATATTTAATTATAATGGTTTTTCAGCTTGCAATCGAGAAAAGGGAAGTCAGGTCGAAAGCGTAAGCACAAGCACGGGGTTACTCCTCAACCACAGTCTAAGAAGAAGCCGCAACAACAGCGGAAGCAGCAGCAGCGTTTGCCCGCTGCTGCTACATATGATGTACCTGCAGTGAGTGTGACACTAATTGAAGACCATCCCGTGGTTTCCCCACGGGATGAGGGAAGAAAGGAGATGGATTTGTCCAGCAGAAAGCTTAGCGTACCTAAAGGTTCAACATTTGTGAATCTGGACAATCCTGGAGATGTTTCTGTGCATGTCCAAGAACAGCCTGCAGCTCATACAAATGGGGTTCCAAGTGTCGATGAACGATGGGAATGAAGCTAGTCAAACTGGTCGACAAATTGGAGCTAGAAGGAGGAAATCTGGTTCTGTTAAAGGGGTTTAAGTTGGAATCGAGCTCCCATGCAGCAGATAGGCGATTTCATCATTTTTATTTCTAGTTATTTGTTGTTGGTTCTGAATAAAAACTAGATCTCTATTATTCGATATGTTTTTTTGGTATAAATTGTACTCCCTCAATCCCATTGATATGTGCACAAAAATGAGAATGCACGGGAATTAAGAATAAATGTTATAAAAGTAGATTTGTGAGGGGGTAGGAAAGATAAAGTGGGGTAGGAAATAGTAACTGGATAGTTGTTGTAAGTATGACAAGTGAGTCTCATTAATAAAAAAAACATTATGAAATTTCATTTTGGGAAAGTGAGACTTATCAATGAAATGCTCAAAAGGGAAGTTTGTGCACATATCAATGTGGCGAATGGAGTATGAGTTAGTACAATGAATGTGTCTATTTGTAGCAGAAAATTGTTAATTTTTATAAAAAAAAAAAAAAAATACTCCCTCCGTCCCACCTCAATTGGTCCACTTTCCTTTTTGGGACGTCCCACCTCAATTGGTCCATTCCTTAAATGGAAAGTTTTTCCTATATTAATACCCTTATCATCTCCATATATTTACAAAAAAACCATTCATTATATCCACTTTAACTTACTATTCCTCCCACTCATTCTCTCTCCTATTAAATATTTTTAACTTTTACATTCTCTCTCCTATTCCCTACCACACATTTAACTTTTACATTCTCTCTCCTCTAATTTCTTCCCACTTTAATAATTTTTCTTAAAAACCGTGTCCCACCTCAATGGACCAATTGAGGTGGGACGGAGGGAGTATGTTATATCTGGTTAAAAGTATGGTCTTATAATTGAACTATCATAAATAAAATTTAGTTTGATAGTTAAATTATGAGAGTCAATATAATAAAATATCAGAGGTTTTTTTTTTTTTTTTTTTTTTTTGAAAAAGGCTCTTATAGTTAAAGCATAAGAGGCAAGTATTATACCTCAACTATAAAAGTCAATATTAATAAATTTTTAAATAAAAATTGAAAAAAATGGCTCTTATAGTTCAACTAAAATAGACGAACTAGTCTTACACTTCAGCTAATAATAGCGATTTGTATTTGGCCAAAAATGAAAGAGGGCACGTCAAGGGCACGTACGTCTCTGAAATGTCGAAGGGTTTATGTGAATTTTTTTAAATACATGATCCTTTTATGGCATTATGTTTAGGATGAAGGGCCCTAAGATCACAAACTCCTTCTTTTTGTGCATGCTAAATGGATGATTCTGCAATGGTAGGGCTTGGGTATGCATTCAATATCTACACTTTTATACCTGCAGTTATGTACTACTCCTACCTTCAAAGTTACTTACTACTCCTACCTTCAAACTGATATCATCTTTAGTTACTGATGGAGTGTTTCATCCTCGTGATTAACGACGACAGACTAACCCGAATATTTTCTGATTTTTTTGTTGTTTTCCTTACTTGAAACTTGGTTTTGTACTTATGTGGTCACATGTTTTTCAAGCAACTCAAAAGGGTGCTGAGATACCCAGAAGCGAGAAAAAAAGTTTATACTAACTTCTCCATCTCCACAACAATCCTCATTTGTTAATTATTCATGATTAATTCCACCTCAAGTTCATTAAATTGAATGTATTTCCTTTCTTTTGGTAATCTATAGTATAAATCACAACCCCTTCGTGAACAGTACAATGAACAGTTCCAATGGCCAAATTTCCCATTTTGCCCTCACTAAGTTGTCCCTTTCCCATTTTGCACTTAAAATAAAAAACAAAAAAAACAAACGTGTCCTCGGACACGGGCTTTTACTAGTGTTTTATATAAATGGGTGGATTGTCGTAATTCTTCCTGTCCAAGATTATACTCCGTTCAATCCAAAATAAGTGCTACCTATTCCTTTTTCAAATTATCCAAAATAAATGATCATTTTCCCTTTTTGATATATTAGAATGAATTGTGTGTACAAGTTTTTTTGGGTCCGCATTTATATCCGCTAGTTTAATGGTCAAATTGGTTTCCGGGAGTATGCGTTTCAAGTCAAATGTAACACTTAGTTCAGATACAAGGGACCAAGTAAAAGTTAAATAAGTGCTACTCCCTCTGTCCCAAAATAAACGGAAAAAAAATTCTCAAATTTGCTCTTAATCGAGAGCAAATTTGAATTTATTATTTTTTTTTTTTGAAATGAAAATTACAGTAACTAATACTCCTAAATACGTAACTGCAGGGAGCATGCTACCGAAAAGAAGAGGCGGCTCAGAGAGCTAAAAAAGATGCTAGCTATAGATGGGGTCCTTGGTTTTTGTTTTTATAGATTGCTGGATATTGTAATAAGATGTTTTAATTTGCTCTTTTAGTTTATGAAGGAGAAAGGTATGCTTTAACATGACCAAATTAGTTGCTATAGCTTTGTTTTATTTGAACTTTCTAGTCAAATGTTTTTTTCCGTAAACAGAAAGACAGTGATTGTAGGCCGGATTTTTTTTCATATATACTTCCTCCGTCCAACATGAGTTTGCAAAATAACCGTCAAGGCACGGAAATTAAGAAAAGGGTGAAAAGGGTAATGTGTTGTGAGTATAGATAGTTGGGTAGGAGAGAGAAAGAGGGGTAGGGAATAGTTAGAGGATAATTGTTTTGAGTATGACATGTAGGCCCCACTATTTATTAAGTAATTAAAACTTACCTAAAATGGAATTTGCAAGTTCAAGTGGGACACCTAAAGGGGTAGATTTTGCAAGTTTAGGTGGGACGGAGGGAGTAAATGATTTCGTAATATATTCACTTTCGATTTGTCAAAACTATTTAAGAATGGTGTTTTGTTTGTACTTTTCTTGTACCATTATAAAGTTATTTCCTTTTTAGAAACATGACAATTTTTTGAGTCAGACAGAAAAAGAAAACGCTACAATTTTTTTTAGGATGGGGGGAGCATCAATTTAGCACTCTACTATTATTTACATCAGGTCAGTAAAACTGTGAATCAGCATGGTGCAACACTTGAAAGTTGAAACCCAGTATTCAACCTGAGTTAGGCACAATCATTAAACTACTCCCTGTGTTTCAAAATGATATTTCCACTTTTTTATTGGTTAATTTTATTGAGCTTTGAACAAAGATTTAGAAAAAAATAATTATCACAGTGAAATTCTAAAACTGGTTATTGATACACCTTTAAAAATGCTACCAATAACAATTTTAGAATTTCATTAAAATAATGATTTTTTTCCAAAATCTTTCGCCAAAATTCAATCAGAGTAACCACTAAAAAGTGAGACTATCAGGGATAAGAATAGAGAGAGTATTAAATGATAATATACAGCACATAACCATTGACTATGAAGCATAGAAAATGCAGAAGGCATCAGAAAAGCAGCATTTCCAACAAAGAACAACTATCTTAGGAAAAAGGTATTGTTGAATACCAAAGGTTCACGCTGAAAAAGTTCTCGACCATTCATTTTCACTAATCCAGCAGCAATGTCCTCCTCACGTTTCCTTGATTCTTCTACTTTCTTAGCTGCTGCACCAGCATCCTACAGAACATGAAAATAAGCCAGTTTCTGATTACTTCTCAGTGTTTGAGGTGAAAAGGCCAGATTTATAGTTTCACTAACATGCAACGAGAGAGAGAGAGAGAGAGAGAGAGAGAGAGAGAGAGAGAGAGAGAGAGAGAGAGAGAGAGAGAGATGTTTCATATGCAATCATAAAGAAACGTCATAATATTTGGTTAGAATCCATCTTTATATAAGATAAACAGGAGATAAAGCTTTAAATATAGTAGTTGGAGTGACCACAGAATCAAGAAATACAATGAACGAACAAGAGGAAGTGGATAGATAACCAGGATAAATATTAACTTATTGTCTAAGGGTGATAAGAAGATCCAAATACGGTTCTAATAACTTGGGTTCTAAATCTAATATTGGCGAATCGGGCAAGGAATCCATAGAGAATCTGCCACTGAGAGTTGCGCATAAAATGAACTTAGAAATTCATTAATTATAAATGTTGATCTGTAGACTCATTATGAACTTAAAAAGTCCCTATGTATCATATGATTGACTAGGCGCTGCACTTCTTCATCCCCTCTTATAAATGGAAGGCTGCGCTTTAGAATCTTGACACTCCAAAAAATTTGGGTGCGGCTATTAGTTAATAGTTATGTGCATAAGATTTTTAATTCACAGTAAAAAGTGCGACTAACTTTTTGGGACCAAAAAAAGGCAAATGAGAACATCTTTATGGAATGGAGGGAGCAAACACTTATGTTCAGTGATGAAAATCCAAATGCTAGCTCTATTATGTAGACTATTTTGTACCCTTTTGTTCTTGCCGAAGTCTTTCTTTCATCACTTTATCCAGAAAGGCCAAGTGCTTGTTCCTACTTGTAAATGGAGCAAAAAAATAATGGACAATATGTTGATCAGATGGTTCTAATATTTGTTAATAATCTTGAAAATCAAAATGCTTACAAGAGAAGGTAGAAAAGAGAGTGAAAGTGGTACTAAACAAAACTGTTGATCAGCAGTATTGAGGTTGGGTACTGATTATGAGAAAGATGTAGGTGTTAGTGCCCTAGGCCTATAGAGATAGACCTTTATGTAATGTCATTGTTCATTTATATATGAGATTGTTTCTTTGATTATTATATGTGTTTGCATGTTTACATTAATAATTGTGTCCCTAGTACTTATGAAGCACTAGTATGAAGTCTAATGGATAATCATGTGATGATTATATGCATAGAGATGCACATTAGATTCATGGGTACTTGTTAGAGAACAAGGTACTGGACTTGACCCATTATGAGATCTATGTCATGGTCAAATGTCATAATTAGATCTCATATAGTCATATCATTGATATCCTTTGACCTGAGATTATCATCGTCTTCCACTCGATGAATATCATGTTTGATATAGTTTAACGTTGTCTTTAACCGGATGACAATAAGGGCTATCATTGGCATGGTATGATTCTTGTTGGGAAGAATGATAAGTCAAGATGGAAATTGTCCCTCGTAAAGAGAGATATTTGCTTGGCCACTCGTGAGTAAGATTGATGTAGTGCATGGCCATGCCCGAATGAATTAATATGATTAATGTCATTCGATTAATCAATTTACTTAGTAACGAGAAAGCATTAATTCTATCTTTGTATGATCAAGATGAGCAAATAGTGATTGCTATACGTTTAAAATGGTTGAACTCAATAAGGCTATCAAAACAGTTTTGGGCCTAAGGCATAAGATGAGATTGAAACATGTAACATATGATGTCTATAATCTCATAAAAGATCTAAGAGTCATATGTTGATATGATTGATAAATGTTATCTACCTTTTTAGTTTAATTTTGAGCAGTCGTGCCATAGCCGACTTGAAATTAAATTAAAGTTGGGTCTTAGCCTATTAAATTATATTATGCATGTTTGTATATGAAGGTTATATAATTTAGTGGGAGTATTTGTGAAATACATTATTTAATCTCTTAAATGAAATTGGTGCTCATATATGTTTATATCTTGTTGCATATCTTTGTAGATCAATGGCTGCTAACACTAATCAGAATTTGTCACTGCGATCAGTCCTTGAGAAGGACAAGTTAGAAGAGAATGGCAACAACTATGTGGATTGGATCCGCTGTTTGAGAATTGTTCTCAAACAGGAAAGGAAGTTGTACATTCTCGATGGACCCACTCCACCCGAGCCTGCTGCTAGTGCACCTAAAGCTGAAAGGGACCAACATAAGAAACATGTTGATGATTCTATAGATGTTGGTTGCACGATCTTGGCTACTACTATGTGTAAGGCCCTTCAGAAGGACCTTGTACATATGGAAGCTTATGATTTGGGAAATCATTTAAAGGAAATGTTCCAGTTGCAAGCACGTCAGGAAAGGTTTGACACTATGAAGGCTCTTCATTCATGCAAGATGATTGAAGGACAACCTGTTGGGCCTCATGTGTTGAAAATGAAGGGTCACCTCGAGCACCTTGAGAGGCTTGGATATCCTATCCAGTTAGAGCTGGCTACGGATATGATATTACATTCACTCCCTGAAAGTTATAATCAGTTCGTTCTGAATTATAACATGAATGGGATGAATAAATCTCTGTCTGAATTGCATGGGATGCTAAAGAATGCGAAGAACAATATTACCAAGAAAACCAATCAAGTGTTGATGGTGAACAAAGGAAAAGGGTTCAAGAAAAACAAGGTTAAAGCAAAAGTTGCTAAACCGGAGGCAAAGGTTGTCGTTGTTGAGAAGCCTCAACCCAAATCCCAAAAGGATGCGGTATGCTACCATTGCAATGAAACTGGGCATTGGAAGCGTAACTGCAAAGCTTATCAGGAAGGGCTGAAGAAGAAGGGCAATGTGATTGCCACGACTTGGTGTATCTATATGATAGATGTTCTACTTTCTACTTCTAGTGCTTGGGTATTAGATACCGGATGTGGATCTCACATTTGTCTAAATGTGCAGGGACTTAAGAATAGAAGGTCGCTCAAAAAGGGTGAAGTAGATCTGCGGGTTGGAAATGGAGCAAGAGTTGCTGCATTGGCCGTAGGGACTTACGAAGTCACTTTACCTAGCGGATTAATTTTAGTTTTAAATAACTGTTATTATGTTCCGAATTTGAGCAGAAACATTATTTCTATTTCATATTTAGACAATGAGGGTTATAATTTTCTTATTGCGAATAAGAAATTTTCAATTTATTTGAATGACATGCTTTATTGTGTTGCTCATTCTTTTAATGGCCTTTATGTCTTAGATGTTGAAAGTAATGTTGAGAATGTTTATCATGTTAGTAAGAAATCTAAACCAAATGATGTGAACAACACATACAAATGGCATTGCCGTCTTGGTCACATAAACGAGAAACGCGTATCTAAACTCCATAAAGATGGATATTTAGACTCATATGATTATGAATCATATGATGTTTGCGAGTCTTGTTTATTGGACAAGATGACTAAAGCTCCTTTTACTAAGAGTAGTGAAAGGGCTAGTGATTTATTGGCTCTCATACATACTGATGTGTGTGGACCAATGAATAGCATTGCTAGGGGAGGATTTCGGTACTTCATAACGTTCACTGATGACTTCTCCAGATATGGCTATGTCTATCTGATGAAGTACAAAAGTGAAGCATTTGAGATATTCAGAATATTTCAAAATGAGGTATAAAATCAACTTGGCAAAACTATTAAAACCATTCGATCCGATCGAGGTGGTGAATACTTAAGCCAAGAATTTGACAATCATCTGAAAAGTTGTGGAATTGTTTCAGAACTTACTCCACCCGGAACACCACAATGGAATGGTGTATCCGAGAGGAGAAATCGAACTCTATTAGATATGGTTCGATCGATGATGAGTCAAGTTAACCTTCCTATTTCTTTTTGGGGACATGCACTGGAAACAGCTGCTTTCACGCTTAATAAGGTCCCTACTAAATCGGCTCCTAAAACCCCACATGAGATGTGGTATGGAAGAAAGCCTAACTTATCTTTCATGAAGATTTGGGGTTGTGAGGCTTATGTAAAGAAATTAGTTTCTGAACATAAACTTGCACCTAAATCTGATAAATGCATTTTCGTTGGTTATCCTAAGGAAACGAAAGGATATCTATTTTACAACCAATCCGAGAACAAAGTGTTTGTTGCTCGAAATGGTGTCTTTCTAGAGAAAGAGTTTCTCTCTAAAGAAACTAGTGGGAGTAAAATTGATCTTGAAGAAATTCAAGAACCCGAAAATGACAAGGAACCGATAGTAGAGACGGAACCAAGTTCACATGTTGTGGAACCGGTTCAAGATACACAAGTTCTTCGCAGATCGGATAGGATACGATCCGAACCTGAGAGATATGGATTTCTCATGACGGAAAGTAATGAAGTAGAAATCATTGAGAATGATGAACCTACTTCCTATCAAGAGGCGATGTCCACTCCTGATTCGGACAAGTGGCTAGGAGCTATGGAATCCGAGATCAAATCCATGTACGATAATCAAGTTTGGAACTTTATTGATCCACCCGAAGGTGTAAAAACCATAGGGTGCAAGTGGGTTTTCAAAAAGAAAACTGACATGGATGGGAAGGTACATACTTATAAGGCTAGGCTAGTTGCTAAGGGGTATAGGCAGATTCATGGCGTTGACTATGATGAAACCTTTTCGCCCGTAGCAATGCTTAAGTCTATTAGAATCTTAATTGCCATAGCCGCATATTACGACTATGAGATATGGCAAATGGACGTCAAAACAGCGTTTCTTAACGGAAACCTACTTGAGGATGTATACATGATACAGCCTGAAGGATTTGTCGATCCAAAGAATTCTAACAAAGTGTGTAAGTTGCAGAGATCCATTTATGGATTGAAGCAAGCTTCCCGGAGCTGGAATCTACGTTTTGATGAATCAGTCAAAGAGTTTGGCTTAATCAAAAACGAAGATGAGCCTTGTGTATACAAGAAAATAAGTGGGAGCATAGTCCTATTTCTGGTGCTATATGTCGATGACATCTTGCTTATTGGAAACAATGTTCCTGCACTTGAGACTGTTAAGTCTTGGTTAGGAAAATGTTTTTCAATGAAAGATATGGGTGAAGCGGCTTATATCATTGGTATCAAGATCTATAGAGATAGATCAAGAAGGATGATTGGTTTGAGTCAGAGTACATATATTGACAAGGTCCTTAGAAGATTCCGCATGGAAAATTCTAAGAGAGGAACTGCCAATGGGGCGTGGCATTACTCTTAGCAAGACTCATTGTCCTAAGACAAATGATGAGCGAAAGAGGATGAGTGATATTCCATATGCTTCGGCAATTGGATCTATCATGTATGCCATGTTGTGTACTAGACCCGATGTCTCGTATGCTCTAAGCGCAACAAGTAGATACCAGCCGATCTGGTGAGAACCGTTGGATAGCTGTCAAGAATATCCTTAAGTACTTGAGAAGGACTAAGGATGTATTCTTGGTATTTGGAGGAATGGAAGATGATCCGGTTGTAAAGGGTTACACAGATGCAAGCTTCCAAACCGACAAAGATGACTTTAGATCGCATCTGGTTTTGTTTTTATGCTAAATGGAGGCGCTTTGTTTGTTGGAAGAGTTTCAAGCAAAGCACTGTTGCCGATTCTACAACAGAAGCCGAATACATAGCAAAGATCGGATGCGGCTAAGGAGGCGGTTTGGATCAAGAAGTTCGTTAGTGACTTAGAAGTCGTTCCGAGTATCACTAACCCGATAGAGTCGTTACGTGACAATAATGGTGCTATTGCCCAAGCAAAAGAACCAAGGTCACATCACGATCCAAACACATTTTGAGACGTTTTCACCTCATACGAGAAATGCGTGAAAGGGAGGATGTCAAGATATGCAAGGTACCAACGGATGACAATATTTCGGACCCTCTCACCAAGCCTTTACCACAAGCTAAACATGATGGTCATGTTAGGTCCACGGGTATAAGATACATGAATGATTGGGCCTAGTGCAAGTGGGAGACTGTAGGTGTTAGTGCCTAGGCCTATAGAGATAGACCTTTATGTAATGTCATTTGTTCATTTATATATGAGATTGTTTCTTTGATTATTATATGTGTTTGCATGTTTACATTAATAATTGTGTCCCTAGTACTTATGAAGCACTAGTATGAAGTCTAATGGATAATCATGTGATGATTATATGCATAGAGATGCACATTAGATTCATGGGTACTTGTTAGAGAACAAGATACTGGACTTGACCCATTATGAGATCTATGTCATGGTCAAATGTCATAATTAGATCTCATATAGTCATATCATTGATATCCTTTGACACGAGATTATCATCGTCTTCCACTCGATGAATATCATGTTTGATATAGTTTAACGTTGTCTTTAACCGGATGACAATAAGGGCTATCATTGGCATGGTATGATTCTTGTTGGGAAGAATGATAAGTCAAGATGGAAATTGTTCCTCGTAAAGAGAGATGTTTGCTTGGCCACTCGTGAGTAAGATTGATGTAGTGCGTAGCCACGCCCGAATGAATTAATATGATTAATGTCATTCGATTAATCAATTTACTTAGTAACGAGAAAGCATTGAACAATATGAGTTGACGTGGACCATGACTCATGTTCAATATAACATCGTGTGACAATGGGATTATGATATGTTCTATGTAGGAAAAACGAACATGATATTATATTATTTGGGTAGGCGTGATGGCTTGCTAGAGTCCGCTCATGTCTTATGAGGATCGATGTGATCGAACTTCATTGCCAACATAATATAGTCCTATGGGGTCACACGCATCGAACGAATTGTCAAAAAATGGAATTATGGATTTACGGTGTGTTGGGCGACCGCCCGAGGTTACATGGGCGACCGCCCGTGTTTGAAAACCGGGCATTAGGAAGACGTCCACATGGGCGACCGCCACTTTGCCACTTATCAGGCGACCGCCCAAGATGGTTTTCGAATAAAGGGATTAAAACTCTGGACACGTAGGGCGACCGCCCGTGTCCCGATGAGCGACCGCCCATATGGGGTTTCGGAGAAAGGATTCAAGCTACGGACACACGTGGGCGACCGCCCGTATCCCGATGGGCGACCGCCCACGTCCGCCGATCTTTGAAACCGTTTTTTCCAAGGGTTTTAATAGGGCATATATTTATTGAGTATAAATAGTATCCTTCTACAACCCTAGCGGCCGATTCCGTTTTTGAGCTTTGAGAAAGACAAAAATAGAGAGGATTTTCAATTGTGAATTGAAAAACATCACACCAAGCCCACAATTCATCATAGATTGAAAAGGTTGCAATCAAGGGATCTAGCAATCCTCCTAGAAAGAGTTCTAGGGTTCTGTTCATCGCGTGGATACTCGTAGAGGATCTTCGCTTCTCAAGATCATTTGTTCGTGATTCAAGGATCGTATATTGAAGACTTGCAATTCTTCAACTGGAGTTGGAGCACGTATATCAACGACAAAGGCATTCAAGGTTGGTAACCCTAATTCATACTTCTTAATTATTCATCTAGAACGGATTCTAGGGCTTTGGGTATTCGAGTTATTTGCATTATTCCGCCGCGTGGACCCTTGAAACCCAACAAAGTGGTATCGAGCCCCGTTCATGATGTTTAGTTAGATAATAATCATGATTATTGTGTTATGTGATTATATGAATTTTCATGATAAATATGATTTGGAATGTGAAATTGTATGAGTATTGCTTGTGAAGTAATTGTATATAGTGATATACCATGATTATGAAATTGAAATATGTGATTAATATGATTAATCTAGGTTATGGGATGTCGATTTCATTAATATGATTAATGTGATTAATCTAGGATATTTGTGAAGTATTACTTGGTATATGGGCTGGACACCAAAACCTTCCCCTCTGTGCACTTCGATGGAAGTGTGGGATAACCTTGGAGCACGTGGCCGCGTACTAGTAATTACTGACCAAATGTGATTTGCGTTGTATCATTCCATGTTCATAATTATGCTCATATAGTTTTTCATGAATCAACCTTGCCATGTTAATTGATAAACATGAAAAATTGAACCTTCTTTGAAATTTTGAGTTTGTTTATGCTACCCACTTTAAACACTTGTGAGTACGGGTAGTTTTATGTAGACTCGCCATAGCGAGGTACATTAATTCTATCTTTGTATGATCAAGATGAGCAAATAGTGATTGCTATACGTTTAAAATGGTTGAACTCAATAAGGCTATCAAAACAGTTTTGGGCCTAAGGTATAAGATGAGATTGAAACATGTGACATATGATGTCTATAATCTCATAAAAGATCTAAGAGTCATATGTTGATATGATTGATAAATGTTATCTACCTTTTTAGTTTAATTTTGAGCAAATGTGCATAGCCGACTTGAAATTAAATTAAAGTTGGGTCTTAGCCTATTAAATTATTTTATGCATGTTTGTATATGAAGGTTATATAATTTAGTGGGAGTATTTTTGAAATACATTATTTAATCTCTTAAATGAAATTGGTGCTCATATATGTTTATATCTTGTTGCATATCTTTGTAGATCCATGGCTGCTCACACTACTCAGAATTTGTCACTTCGATCAGTCCTTGAGAAGGACAAGTTAGAAGAGAATGACAACAACTATGTGGATTGGATCCGCTGTTTGAGAATTGTTCTCAAAGCAGAAAGGAAGTTGTACATTCTCGATGGACCCACTCCACCCGGAGCATGCCGCCAGGCTTTAAAAATTTGAAAGGGACCAACATAAGAAACATGTTGATGATTCTATAGATGTTGGTTGCACGATGTCGGCTACTATGTGTAAGGCCCTTGAGAAGGACCTTGTACAGCATGGAAGCTTATGATTTGGAAAATCATTTAAAGGAAATGTTCGATTGCGAAGCACGTCAGGGAAAGGTTTGACACTATGAAGGTTCTTCATTCAATGCAAGATGATTGAAGGACAACCCGTTGGGCCTCCTGTGTTGAAAATGAAGGGTCACCTCGAGCACCTTGAGAGGCTTGGATATACTATCCAGTTGGAGCTGGCTACGGATATGATATTGCATTCACTCCCTGAAAGTTATAATCAGTTCGTTACGAATTTTAACATGAATGGGATGAATAAATCTCTCGAATTAAATGGGATGCTAAAGAATGCGGAGAACAATATTACCAAGAAAACCAATCAAGTGTTGATGGTGACGGCTAACAAAGGAAAAGGGTTCAAGAAAAACAAGGTTAAAGCCAAAGTTGCTAAACCGGAGGCAAAGGTTGCCATTGTTGAGAAGCCTCACCCCAAATCCCAAAAGGATGCGGTATGCTACCATTGCAATGAAACCGGGCATTGGAAGCGTAATCGCAAAGCTTATCGGGGAAGAATTTGAAGAAGAAGGGCAATGTGATTGCCACGACTTCAGGTATCTATATGATAGATGTTCTACTTTCTACTTCTAGTGCTTGGGTATTAGATACCGGATGTGGATCTCACATTTGTCTAAATGTGCAGGGACTTAAGAATAGAAGGTCGCTCAAAATGGGTGAAGTAGATCTGCGGGTTGGAAATGGAGCAAAGAGTTCTTTGCGTGGCCGTAGGGACTTACGAAGTCACTTTACCTAGCGGATTAATTTTAGTTTTAAATAACACATTATTATGTTCGGATTTGAGCAGAAACATTATTTCTATTTCATATTTAGACAATGAGGGTTATAATTTTCTTATTGCGAATAAGAAATTTTCAATTTATTTGAATGACATGCTTTA
Source organism: Adenophora triphylla var. japonica (assembly GCA_022495995.1). NCBI lineage: Eukaryota > Viridiplantae > Streptophyta > Magnoliopsida > Asterales > Campanulaceae > Adenophora > Adenophora triphylla. The sequence goes on along the minus strand of JAFEMH010000820.1, from coordinate 78,559 downwards.
TTGTGTTGCTCATTCTTTTAATGGCCTTTATGTCTTAAATGTTGAAAGTAATGTTGAGAATGTTTATCATGTTAGTAAGAAATCTAAACCAAATGATGTGAACAACACATACAAATGGCATTGCCGTCTTGGTCACATAAACGAGAAACGCGTATCTAAACTCCATAAAGATGGATATTTAGACTCATATGATTATGAATCATATGATGTTTGCGAGTCTTGTTTATTGGACAAGATGACTAAAGCTCCTTTTACTAAGAGTAGTGAAAGGGCTAGTGATTTATTGGCTCTCATACATACTGATGTGTGTGGACCAATGAATAGCATTGCTAGGGGAGGATTTCGGTACTTCATAACGTTCACTGATGACTTCTCCAGATATGGCTATGTCTATCGATGAAGTACAAAAGTGAAGCATTTGAGATATTCGAGAATATTTCAAAATGAGGTACAAAATCAACTTGGCAAAACTATTAAAACCATTCGATCCGATCGAGGTGGTGAATACTTAAGCCAAGAATTTGACGATCATCCGAAAAGTTGTGGAATTGTTTCAGAACTTACTCCACAGGAACACCACAATGGAATGGTGTATCCGAGAGGAGAAATCGAACTCTATTATATATGGTTCGATCGATGATGAGTCAAGTTAACCTTCCTATTTCTTTTTGGGGACATGCACCGGAAACAATTGCTTTCACGCTTAATAAGGTCCTTACTAAATCGGCTCCTAAAACCCCACATGAGATGTGGTATGGAAGAAAGCCTAGCTTATCTTTCATGAAGATTTGGGGTTGTGAGGCTTATGTAAAGAAATTAGTTTATGAACATAAACTTGCACCTAAATCTGATAAATGCATTTTCGTTGGTTATCCTAAGGAAACGAAAGGATATCTATTTTATAACCAATCCGAGAACAAAGTGTTTGTTGCTCGAAATGGTGTCTTTCTAGAGAAAGAGTTTCTCTCTAAAGAAACTAGTGGGAGTAAAATTGATCTTGAAGAAATTCAAGAACCCGAAAATGACAAGGAACCGATAGTAGAGACGGAACCAAGTTCACAAGCCGTTATGGAACCGGTTCAAGATACACAAGTTCTTCGCAGATCGGATAGGATACGATCCGAACACGAGAGATATGGATTTCTCATGACGAAAAGTAATGAAGTAGAAATCATTGAGAATGATGAACCTACTTCCTATCAAGAGGCGATGTCCACCTCTGATTCGGACAAGCGGTGGCTAGGAGCTATGGAATCCGAGATCAAATCCATGACGATAATCAAGTTTGGAACTTTATTGATCCACCCGAAGGTGTAAAAACCATAGGGTGCGAAGTGGGTTTTCAAAAAGAAAACGCGTGGATGGGAAGGTATATACTTATAAGGCTAGGCTAGTTGCTAAGGGGTATAGGCGGATTCATGGCGTTGACTATGATGAAACCTTTTCGCCCGTAGCAATGCTTAAGTCTATTAGAATCTTAATTGCCATAGCCGCATATTACGACTATGAGATATGGCAAATGGACGTCAAAACAGCGTTTCTTAACGGAAACCTACTTGAGGATGTATACATGATACGGCTGAAGGATTTGTCGATCGAAAGAATTCTAACAAAGTGTGTAAGTTGCGAGAGATCCATTTATGGATTGAAGCAAGCTTCGGAGTTGGAATCTACGTTTTGATGAATCACCAAAGAGTTTGGCTTCATCAAAAGAAGATGAGCCTTGTGTATACAAGAAAATAAGTGGGAGCATAGTCCTATTTCGGTGCTATATGTCGATGACATCTTGCTTATGTGGAAACAATGTTCTCCCGCACTTGGCAGAGACTGGTAAGTCTTGGTTAGGAAAATGTTTTTCAATGAAAGATATGGGTGAAGCGGCTTATATCATTGGTATCAAGATCTATAGAGATAGATCAAGAAGGATGATTGGTTTGAGTCAGAGTACATATATTGACAAGGTCCTTAGAAGATTCCGCATGGAAAATTCTAAGAGAGGAACGCTAATGGGGCGTGGCATTACTCTTAGCAAGACTCATTGTCCTAAGACAAATGATGAGCGAAAGAGGATGAGTGATATTCCATATGCTTCGGCAATTGGATCTATCATGTATGCCATGTTGTGTACTAGACCCGATGTCTCGTATGCTCTAAGCGCAACAAGTAGATACCCCGATCTGGTGAGAACCGTTGGATAGGCTGCCAAGAATATCCTTAAGTACTTGAGAAGGACTAAGGATGTATTCTTGGTATTTGGAGGAATGGAAGATGATCCGGTTGTAAAGGGTTACACAGATGCAAGCTTCCAAACCGACAAAGATGACTTTAGATCGCGATCTGGTTTTGTTTTTATGCTAAATGGAGGTCTTGTTTGTTGGAAGAGTTCCAAGCAGCACCGTTGCGATTCTACAACGAAGCCGAATACATAGCAAAGCATCGGATGCGGCTAAGGAGGCGATTTGGATCAAGAAGTTCGTTAGTGTCTTAGAAGTCGTTCCGAGTATCACTAACCCGATAGAGTCGTTCTGTGACAATAATGGTGCTATTGCCCAAGCAAAAGAACCAAGGTCACATCGGCGATCCAAACACATTTTGAGACGTTTTCACCTCATACGAGAAATGCGTGAAAGGGAGGATGTCAAGATATGCAAGGTACCAACGGATGACAATATTTCGGACCCTCTCACCAAGCCTTTACCACAAGCTAAACATGATGGTCATGTTAGGTACATGGGTATAAGATACATGAATGATTGGGCCTAGTGCGAGTGGGAGGCCGTAGGTGTTAGTGCCACTAGGCCTATAGAGATAGACCTTTATGTAATGTCATTGTTCATTTATATATGAGATTGTTTCTTTGATTATTATATGTGTTTGCATGTTTACATTAATAATTGTGTCCACTAGTACTTATGAAGCACTAGTATGAAGTCTAATGGATAATCATGTGATGATTATATGCGTAGAGATGCACATTAGATTCATGGGTACTTGTTAGAGAACAAGATCTTGGACTTGACCCATTATGAGATCTATGTCATGGTCAAATGTCATAATTAGATCTCATATAGTCATATCATTGATATCCTTTCGACACGAGATTATCATCGTCTTCCACTCGATGAATATCATGTTTGATATAGTTTAACGTTGTCTTTAACCTGATGACAATAAGGGCTATCATTGGCGTGGTATGATTCTTGTTGGGAAGAATGATAAGTCAAGATGGAAATCGTCCCTCGTAAAGAGAGATGTTTGCTTGGCCACTCGTGAGTAAGATTGATGTAGTGCGTAGCTACGCCCGAATGAATTAATATGATTAATGTCATTCGATTAATCAATTTACTTAGTAACGAGAAAGCATTGAACAATATGAGTTGACGTGGACCATGACTCATGTTCAATATAACATCGTGTGACAAATGGGATTATGATATGTTCTATGTAGGAAAACGAACATGATATTATATTATTTGGGTAGGCATGATGGCTTGCTAGAGTCCGCTCATGTCTTATGAGGATCGATGTGATCGAACTTCATTGCCAACATAATATAGTCCTATGGGGTCACACGCATCGAACGAATTGTCAAAAAATGAAATTATGGATTTACGGTGTGTTGGGCGACCGCCCAAGGTTCTATGGGCGACCGCCCATGTTATTTGAAAACCGGGCATTAGGAGGCTGTCCCACATGGGCGACCGCCCTTGCCCTTATGGGCGACCGCCCACGATGGTTTTCGAATAAAGGGATTAAAACTGCGGACACGTAGGCGACCGCCCGTGTCACGATGGCGACCGCCCATATGGGGTTTCGGAGAAAGGATTCAAGCTCGGGACACACGGGCGACCGCCATATCCCGACGGGCGACCGCCCACGTGTCCGCTGATGCTGAAACCGTTTTTTTCCAAGGGTTTTAATAGGGCATATATTTATTGAGTATAAATAGTATCCTTCTACAACCCTAGCAGCCAGTTCCGTTTTTGAGCTTTGAGAAAGACAAAAATAGAGAGGATTTTCAATTGTGAATTGAAAAACATCACACCAATTCCACAATTCATCATAGATTGAAAAGGTTTCAATCAAGGGATCTAGCAATCCTCCTAGAAAGAGTTCTAGGGTTCGTTCATCGCGTGGATACTCGTAGAGGATCTTCGCTTCTCAAGATCATTTGTTCGTGATTCAAGGATCGTATATTGAAGACTTGCCAATTCTTCAATCTGGAGTTGGAGCACGTATATCAACGACAAAGGCATTCAAGGTTGGTAACCCTAATTCATACTTCTTAATTATTCATCTAGAACGGATTCTAGGGCTTTGGGTATTCGAGTTATTTGCATTATTCCGCTGCGCATGGACCCTTGAAACCCAACAAAAGAAACATGTGTTTACTGTTTTATTTTCATGTGTGATTGTTGTTGGCATGATAGGAATGGACTGGGGTGCAATGTCGGTTGGATTTGACAATTAGACTTATGGAGAGAGACTTGGACGGTCGAGATTTGAAGTGACAAATTTTAGACGAAAATGCACCCTAAGATATACTCCCTCCGTCCCACCCAACTGTGAACCATTGACCAAGGCACGCCGATTAAGAAATATTATTAAGATAATGAAAATGTGTGGTAGAAAATGAAGAGAGGGAATGAGTGGAGTAAATAGTAGGTTGGTTGAATAAATTGTGTGGTGGAGAATGAATGGAGTTAATGAGTGGATGGGGTAGGGAGAATATAAAATATTAAAGGACATACCATTTATGGTAGTTCACACTGGGCTGGGACGGACCAAAAGGGAAATAAGTGTACACTGGGCTGGGACGGAGGGAGTAGGCAATAGACATAGAAACAAAAGATGGAGATTGACTGTCAATCCAACTGCTATGCAGTCACACTATTGACATCCATATATATTATCTACACCTCAGAATAAAGAACAGCAATGAAAGAAAGATACTCCTTCGGTTCCATAAAGACAGTCCCACTTTTTTAATGATGGATTTGATTGAACTTTGACTAAAAATTTAGAAAAGACTAATTACCCAACTGAAAAATCTAAAAATTGTTATTGGTAATACTTTTAATGGTGTATCAATAACATGTTTTAGAATTTCATTTGGATAATTAGTCTTTGCTAAATATTTAGTCAAAATTCAATTAACCCAATCTCTAGAAAAGTGGGATTATCTTTATGAGACAGAGGGAGTATATAGGAAGTGGATAGATGATCATAAGAGACACATGTAGAGCTAGGATAAATGATACCTTATCTAAGGCCGAATGCTATGAAGATCTGAATCTTGTTCTAATGACGCGGGATCTAATACTACCGAGACTTCCGTACAATATGAACTTAGAGATTCATTAATTATAAATGTTGCGCTATAGAATTTTTCAGAACTTAATAAATTTCTTATTTATCATATGTGATTGACTAGGCACTGCACTTCTGACACCCAAATTGTTTTGGTCCGGCTATTCTTAATTATGTGCATATATAAGATTTTCAATTCAAAGTGAAAAGTGCCATGAGAAAAACTTCAAAATATATTAAAGATGATGGGTTATGCTTACCAGAAATGACGTCTCTTCAATTTATGATCCATTGTCCCATGGAAGCAGCTCAGGCATTGGAGGTTTCCCTTCAAACACACAAAGTGATGAATATCTTTAGACATGACCTCATGAATCCAGAAAAAAAAAAAAGAAAAAGATAATAGTCCGTACTATGTTGTGAATGAGTAACAAATCTATATCATGCTCATGTAAATTTGATAGAAAAAGGGCGGTGAAGACCAGGGAACATATAAATGTTAGTAAACATTCGTTCAGGACCAACTGTTATTATTAAAGACAAATATTGTTATGTGCCAAGAACTCCTTAATGAGCATTGCAAAGTAAAACTATATGTTCACTTAGGAAATAATAATATTTATTTGAAGAAGAAACTCGTTGACAAGCCAAATATTATGGCCATTTATCGAACATTATGAAGGATCCTATAAATCTAGCTACCTGGTGCCCAACTGTAACCATGTTTATCTAAGGAAATTTGACGCCATCTTTATACATGCAGACAGTTTAAGATTTCATTCCCAAAAGTTGAAATGCAAAACTTAATTATCATGTTTTATATCCAATATTACTTTCAATCTTTAAGCAAGATAATATTTAATGCTAGGAAAGTTGTAAATGAGGTTGTGCATGTTCTGCAAGATCTTTAACAAGGACCCTGAAGACTTGCGTGCACATTGACTTAATTATCATGTTTGATATCCGATAATAACAGACATAAAATTCAAAGGAATTGGAATTGGAACTGGATGAAATTTCCTATAGCTGAAACAAAATGGACTAACACGTAACAGTCAAAATGGGCGTTATGATGCAGGCTAATTTGGTCCAAAAAGTGACGATCTCGGAATACCTAGAAATTCGCACACGACTTGCGAAATGTGGTCAGGATATCAAATAATAGCTTCGCGATGCCGAGACGTGATTTTAGCCATCCGGGGTCGTTTGAGGGGCGAAAAAGTCATTTTATTGTTTTTTGAATTTTAATTTCGTATTTTCAGATTTCATTTTTTTCTTTATTGTTTGTGGGCTTAGTGGGCAGTTTCTAGGTCATTGTTTATATGCATGTTAGGAGTAATGGACCAGGGAGTTTTTTTTTTTTTGGGTGTTGTTGGATGAAAGATAGTTTTCTCCTAGAAAACTACATTTGCTCTTGAATTATCTCTCTCTAGTTCGGTCATTCTGGCAAGTGTTTCGGTATCATGTTACCCTATATATTTTCATGTTTTGAGACTGTTTGGAGAACAAATCTTCAATTTTCTATTTGTTCACACGTTTTAATTTTTCAATCTTTTTTTATTTTATTTTATTTTTCACGATGACATATGAGGATTCATGTTAGCCGACCCCAAATATTTTGAGACTAATGATTTATTGTTGTTGTTGTTGTTCACAAGTTTTAATTCTTACAGTAGTTTATTCCTGTACTTGGACGTGTATTAGTATTCAGTTAGTTAATTGTTTACCTAAGGTTGTTGATTGTCTTAAAAGCAGCCTAGAGATAGTTGGATGTGTATTATTCAGTTAGTTACATCATTAATATAAACTTCGATATCTACATCTTTAATTAGCCAAACTTCTATTGCGAAGTAATTTTAAATGAAGTTGTTTGTGTGCTGCAGGATCTTTAACAAACACTACAAAGCTATGTGCAGATTTACAAATGAAGTCGTTCGACAATAATCATTACTGAAGAAATATACATGGTAACATTTGAAAATGACCATTGTTTCTAAAGGATATCAAGGACAAAACAAACTCTGTATGAAGCCAGAAACAGTTTATATCTGTAATAGGTACAGAACCCCTTGATCAAAAACTAAATATCTCAAGAAATCTAAACAACACGAGTTCTTGATATATCTCATAATATTTAATTTCGGACCTTGTTTTCTTCTTGACTTCCTAATTGTTGACACCGTGGTAGCCTAAGAATGGAACGCCGTTTTAACATCTGGCTAGTCACTATTCGCTCCCTCCGTTATACTAAATGAAATTGCAACTACTGTTCAACTTTTTAAACGTAAACTTTTTGAGTGGAGACTGAAGGGTTACAAAACGAAATCAATCTACCAAACTTGTGAATGCATTTATTACTAGAAAGCATACTGACAAATTACTATAACCATATTTCAAAAATTCTCTTTTTCCCATGAAAAAGGTGAAGTCTTTAGTTGCTAAAGTTATGAATGGACAACCTGTTCTTATAATTTTTGTATAAATAGGCATCCATCCCCTTCATATAGCACATATATAGTTTCTACTTGTTCTCCTAGTTTTACTTATGGCACTCCATTTTCTTTCTTTGAGTTGAGTTTCTACTAACCCTCCCCGAATCCAATGGCCAGAAGGCCTTCCGGGAAAGAGAAATTTAGCTCCTCTAAAGCAAAGGCGGCCATTGAACGGCGTAGGATTCTACGGATCCTTAGACAGCCTACTTCATTGTAAGTTAACCCCTTTTCAGTTTTAATTTTTCCTCTATCAATAATTTCATTTACTATCTCTCCATATTTGTAGAAATCAGAGTGCATGATTTTTGTTGATCTAATAGTTCCTTTTTTTGTTTATCAATATATATAGGGCTGATAACCTCTCAGCATTTCACAGTGATTCAGATTCGGAGCCTGAGTAAGAAGACTAACTGAGCTCTTATTTTAAGTCAATACTTTTAGTTGTTATATTTTTTCTTTTTAAGGACTATACTTATTTAATTTCATTTGCTTGACATGCAGCTTGGATTTTCTTGAAGAAGTTAATGAAGTTGTCCTCTCTCTCTCTCTCTATCTCTCTCTCTCTCTCTCTCTCTCTCTCGCTCCCCCTCCCCCTCTCTCCCTCTCCCTATCTCTCTCTCTCTCTCACTCTCTCTCTCTCGCTCCCCCTCTCCCTCTCTCTTCCTAAATATCTATGGGGCCATCCACGGCGGTATGTATCGGGCTTTTATGTGGTTTTTCTAACACATATATTCATTCCATGCAGGGAATAAGCATTCATATGGTGGCACAATTTGTTCCAGATTTAGACAAGGCAATTTTATTGTACAGGTTTTTGCTCTTACTCAATAATCTTTCTTTTTTCTTTTGAATTTGGTTGATTGTATCAAATTCTGATATTTTTGGACTTTATTCCCTAAGCCTCCTCCAGTCAGATCAATTTGCTTAATAAGGACATGACATTTTCTATATGCCATTATTAACAGATTTGACTCCAAATCAAAATTCCATAAATACTCTTTGCGGACTGTACATTTGTATCAAATGCCAAAAATACCCCCTTCCTCTCACACAAAACCGCTCACCCTCCCTCCTCATTAACAATCCAAAAAAAAAAAAAAAAAACACACACACACACACAACAACTCAAACTCTCTTTCTTCTTTACAAACCTCCGGTCACCCTTCCACCGACCACACCTCCGACCACCCCTCCTCCGGCTACCTCCGGCATCCAAGCTCCAGGCTCCATCCCAAACCAGTTTCGGCCACCAAACACCTATTTTTGAACAGGTCTGAGATTGTGAGTGATAAAACAGAATATTCCGTCTCAGATCTGTCCACATCTGATTCGGGTCGCTCTCCGACCCTTCGTCTTCTCTGGCGTTATCTCGTACCTCTCCAATTTTTTCTTCATTGTATTTCGGCTGCTCTTTTTTACTTGCTAATTTTCGTCACATCTTCTAAACCTCCTACTGAAGTGATTTAAGTTCTTGGAATGTAGCTCTTGGGAATGCCTGTGAGATTTGGGTTTATATGTTGGTGGGTTTTGTTAATCTGATGAAAGTGTTTGTTGTTGTCAAAAGGCGTGGTTGGCTGGAGACAGCTAATACTTGGGAAACTTTGGTGAATCTACAATCATGTTCTGATGTAATTGAAGCAAGGTTAACCCTTTAATTTCCTCCAATTTTTCATTTTTGCTAGTCTTTATATATTTTTTGAGTGTTCATTAGTTACTTTAAGATTTTAATTGGGTTTTATATTTAATTATAACGGTTTTTCAGCTTGCAATCGAGAAAAGGGAAGTCAGGTCGAAAGCGTAAGCGCAAGCACGGGGTTACTCCTCAACCACAGTCTAAGAAGAAGCCGCAACAACAGCGGAAGCAGCAGCAGCGTTCGCCCGCTGCTGCTACATATGATGTACCTGCAGTGAGTGTGACACTAATTGAAGACCATCCCGTGGTTTCCCCACGGGATGAGGGAAGAAAGGAGATGGATTTGTCCAGCAGAAAGCTTAGCGTACCTAAAGGTTCAACATTTGTGAATCTGGACAATCCTGGAGATGTTTCTGTGCATGTCCAAGAACAGCCTGCAGCTCATACAAATGGGGTTCCAAGTGTCGATGGACAATGGGAATGAAGCTAGTCAAACTGGTCGACAAATTGGAGCTAGAAGGAGGAAATCTGGTTCTGTTAAGCGGTTTAAGTTGGAATCGAGCTCCCATGCAGCAGATAGGCGATTTCATCATTTTTATTTCTAGTTATTTGTTGTTGGTCCTGAAAAAAAACTAGATCTCTATTATTCTGTATGGTTTTTTGGTATAAATTGTACTCACTTAGTCCCATTGATATGTGCACAAAAATGAGAATGCACGGGAATTAAGAATAAATGTTATAAAAGTAGATTTGTGAAGGGGTAGGAAAGATAAAGTGGGGTAGGAAATAGTAACTGGATAGTTGTTGTAAGTATGACAAGTGGGTCCCATTAATAAAAAAGCATTATAAATTTTCATTTTGGAAAAGTGAGACTTATCAATGAAATGCTCAAAAGGGAAGTTTGTGCATATCAATGTGGCGAAGGGAGTATGTGTTAGTACAATGAATGTGTCTATTTGTAGCAGAAAATTGTTAATTTTTATAAAAAAAATAAATATGTTATATCTGGTTAAAAGTGTGGTCTTATAATTGAACTATCATAAATAAAATTTAGTTTGATAGTTAAATTATGAGAGTCAATATAATAAAATATCAGATTTTTTATTTTTTTTTTGAAAAAAATGTGAAAATAAATGACTCTTATAGTTAAAGTATAAGAGGCAAGTATTATACCTCAACTATAACAGTCAATATTAATAAAATTTTAAATAAAAATTGAAAAAAATGGCTCTTATAGTTTAACTAAAATAGACGAACTAGTCTTACACTTCAGCTAATAAGAGCAGATTGCTATTTGGCCAAAATTAAAGAGAGGGCACGTCAAGGGCACATTGGTCTCTGAAATGTCGTGGTTTATGTGGATTTTTTTAAATGCCTGGTCCTTTAATGGCATTATGTTTAGGATGAAGGGCCCTAAGATCACAAGCCCCTTCTTTTTGTGCATGCTAAATGGATGATTCTGCAATGGTAGGGCTTGGGTATGCATTCAATATCTACGCTTTCATACCTGCAGTTACTTACTACTCCTACCTTCAAACTGATATCATCTTTAGTTACTGATGGAGTGTTTCATCCTCGTGATTAACGACGACAGACTAACCCGAATATTTTCTGATTTTTTTGTTGTTTTCCTCTCTTGAAATTTGGTTTTGTACATATGTGGTCACATGTTTTTCATCTTTAGTTACTGATGGTTTTGTAACTGCAGGGAGCATGCTGCCGAAAAGAAGAGGCGGCTCAGAGAGCTAAAAAAGATGCTAGCTATAGATGGGGTTTCTTGGTTTTTTGTTTTTATAGATTGCTGGATATTGTAATAAGATGTTTTAATTTGCTCTTTTAGTTTATGAAGGAGAAAGGTATGCTTTAACAAGACCAAATTAGTTGCTATAACTTTGTTTTATTTTAACTTTCTAGTCAAATGCTTTTTCCCGTAAACAGAAAGACAATGATTGTAGGCCGGAATTTTTTTCATATATACTTCCTCCGTCCAACCTGAGTTTGCAAAATAACCGTCAAGGCACGGAAATTAAGAAAAGAGTGAAAAGGTTAATGTGTTGTGAGTGTAGATAGTTGGGTAGGAGAGAGAAAGAGGGGTAGGGAATAGTTAGTGAATAATTGTTGTGAGTATGACATGTGGGCCCCACTATTTATTAAGTAATAAAAACTTACCTAAAATGGAATTTGCAAGTTCAAGTGGGACACCTAAAGGGGTAGTTTTTGCAAGCTCAGGTAGGACGGAGGGAGTAAATGATTTCGTAATATAGTCACTTTTGATTTGTCAAAACTCTTTAAGAATGGTGTTTTGTTAGTACTTTTCTTGTACCATTATAAAGTTATTTCCTTTTTAGAAACACGACAATTTTTGGGTCAGACAGAAAAAGAAAACGCTACAATTTTTTTTAGGATGGGGGGAGCATCAATTTAGCACTCTACTATTATTTACATCAGGTCAGTAAAACTGTGAATCAGCATGGTGCAACACTTGAAAGTTGAAACCCAGTATTCAACCTGAGTTAGGCACAATCATTAAACTACTCCCTGTGTTTCAAAATGATATTTCCACTTTTTTATTGGTTAATTTTATTGAGCTTTGAACAAAGATTTAGAAAAAAATAATTATCACAGTGAAATTCTAAAACTGGTTATTGATACACCTTTAAAAATGCTACCAATCACAATTTTAGAATTTCATTAAAATAATGATTTTTTTTCCAAAATCTTTCGCCAAAATTCAATCAGAGTAACCACTAAAAAGTGAGACTATCAGGGATAAGAATAGAGGGAGTATTAAATGATAATATACAGAACATAACCATTGACTATGAAGCATAGAAAATGCAGAAGGCATCAGAAAAGCAGCATTTCCAACAAAGAACAACTATCTTAGGAAAAAGGTATTGTTGAATACCAAAGGTTCACGCTGAAAAAGTTCTCGACCATTCATTTTCACTAATCCAGCAGCAATGTCCTCCTCACGTTTCCTTGATGCTTCTACTTTCCTAGCTGCTGCACCAGCATCCTACAGAACATGAAAATAAGCCAGTTTCTGATTACTTCTCAGTGTTTCTGAGGTGAAAAGGCCAGATTTATAGTTTCACTAACATGCAAAGAGAGAGAGAGCGAGAGAGAGAGAGAGAGAGAGATGTTTCATATGCAATCATAAAGAAACGTCATAATATGTAGTTAGAATCCATCTTTATATAAAATAAACAGGAGATAAAGCTTTAAATATAGTAGTTGTAGTGACCACAGAATCAAGAAATACAATGAACGAACAAGAGGAAGTGGTTAGATAACCAGGATAAATATTACCTTATTGTCTAAGGGTGATAAGAAGATCCAAATACGGTTCTAATAACTTGGGTTCTAAATCTAATATTGGCGAATCGGGCAAGGAATCCATAGAGAATCTGCCACTGAGACTTGAGCATAAAATGAACTTAGAAATTCATTAATTATAAATGTTGATCTGTAGACTCATTATGAACTTAAAAAGTCCCTATGTATCATGTGATTGACTAGGCACTGCACTTCTTCATCCCCTCTTTATAAATGAAAGGCTGCTCTCTAGAATCTTGACACTCCAAAAAATTTGGGTGGGGCCATTAGTTAATAGTTATGTGCATAAGATTTTCAATTCACAGTAAAAAGTAAGACTATCTTTTTGGGACCAAAAAAAGGCAAATGAGAACATCTTTATGGAACGGAGGAGCAAACACTTATGTTCAGTGATGAATATCCAAATGCTAGCTCTATTATGTAGACTATTTTGTACTCTTTTGTTCTTGCCGAAGTTTTTCTTTCATCAATTAATCCAGAAAGGCCAAGTGCTTGTTCCTACTTGTAAATGGAGCAAAAAAATAATGGACAATATGTTGATCAGATGGTTCTAATATTTGTTAATAATCTTGAAAATCAAAATGCTTACAAGAGAAGGTAGAAAAGAGAGTGAAAGTGGTACTAAACAAAACTGTTGATCAGCATTATTGAGGTTGGGTACTGATTATGAGAAAGAAACATGTGTTTACTGTTTTATTTTCTTGTGTGATTGTTGTTGGCATGATAGGAATGGATTGGGGTGCAATGTCGGTTGGATTTGACAGTTACACTTATGGAGAGAGACTTGGACGGTCGAGATTTGAAGCGACAAATTTTAGACGAAAATGCACCCTAAGATATAGGCAATAGACTTAGAAACAAAAGATGGAGATTGACCGTCAATCCAACTGCTATGCAGTCACACTATGCTGGGTCAGATATGGCGTCGGTGACATCCAAGTGCATAGCAGTCGAAATGTAAGTCAATAAATCTAGTTTTGAGATACTATTGTATGTTTTGACCTCCTCACTCCCATCAACAGGGATCCATTCGATTTATGGAGTTTTAATCTCAACCCTTGGTACACCAAACTGCTGTGCAATCTGGACTGCATATTCCACATTTCCATGTTGGGCCCAAATACGACGGGATATGTAGTTTGTTATTTTGTGTGGATGTCTTTTTCATTTCTCATTACTTATCACCATTCCTCCTTTAGGGACACCATTCATGTCCACACTTCACTCCGATTTGTATCATTTTTTTTTCTAATAAACCATCAGAAAGGGTCTTTGCAGGCTAGTCTCAACTCTCAATTTCTCACATATCCTTAAAACAAAACTCTAAGGATAGAGCTTAAACCAAAGCACATTCGTCCTAAGAGGTTACCCTCCGAATCAACTTCTCTGTAAATCGCCATGGAGAAAAGCACTATTGACATCTAAATATATCAAAGGCTAGTGATTGGAAAACCAACTGAACATTTATTAATGGGGTCAAAAGTATGAATATTATCTACACCACACCCCTGAGCAAATCTCTTAACAAGAAATCTGTCTTGCAGTAGACTAACTGTACTGTACCATCTTGAATCACTTCGACCACATAAATGCACTAATTAACAACCAATAATCTTCATACCTTTAGGAAGTTGGACAAAGTCCTATGTTTCATTAGCCTCAAGAGCCTTCCTTTCCTCTCTATAGAGGAGCTTTCCACTGGGCGATAAAGCTTTAGACACAGTAACTTTTGGGAGCGACCACAGAATTAAGAACTGCAATGAAGGAAAGATATATAGGAAGTGCATAGATAGATGATCATAAAAGACATGTGTAGGGTTAGGATAAGGGATACATTATCTAAGGGTGATATATAAGATGATCCGAATCTGGTTATAAAGAGGTGGGATCTAATATTGGAGGATCAACTTATAAATCTACTTGAGAATCTGCACTGCTGATACTTCTAGCATGTTACCTGATTATCTGCACTGCTGATACGAGTTGTAACGGGTCGACTCATTTAACTCGCAAAAGTTTACATGTCGACATGTACCCGATCTCGTTTAACCCGCAATAGAAAGTACCGAGCAGCCAACCCCGTTAGCCGACTTGTGAATAAACCACACCATTTAACCCGTAAATTTAACCTGTGTAACGAGTTTTATCTGTTACAACCCGCCAGTATCCAATCCATATCACGTCGAATCAACCCGCTCATTTACGGGTTTATGAATGTCCATTTCTTTTCAAATGAATGTCCATTTTTTTTCTTTTCAAATTTACGCATTAAATTTTGATAACATTTTTTATGGGACAGAGGAGATACATAGAGTGAGCATTGATTGAAACAAATTCAAAAACCAAGGGGCACTTGAAATTGGCCATATCTCAACGAAGCAGCAGCATGAATATATGACTTCAGATTCAGCATTTTCTTGATCAATACTTCCTCACTGACAAGAATATCCATTTCAATGCAAATAAAGTAGTTTAAATTACATATAATCACATTATCATAAACATATACAATCAACAAGACACGACTACTATCAGTCCGTTGAAAGATGACAATATTCTCATCGGTGTCTAAAAATCGTTCGCCTCCGAATAAACTTTCTCTGGAAATTACTGTGGAGAAAAGCACTATTGACATCCATATATATATATATATATCAAAGGCTAATGATTAGAAAACCAGCTGAAAACTTATTAATGTCTACACCTCAGAATTAAAATTATCAGTATTATCTACACCTAAGAATAAAGAACAGCAATGAAAGAAAGATACTCCTTCCGTTCCGTTCCATAAAGACAGTCCCACTTTTTTAATGATGGATTTGATTGAACTTTGACTAAAAATTTAGATAAGACTAATTATCCAACTGAAAAATCTAAAAATTGTTATTGGTAATAATTTTAATGGTGTATCAATAACATGTTTTAGAATTTCATTTGGATAATTAGTCTTTGCTAAATACTTAGTCAAAGTTCAATTAACTCAATCTCTAGAAATGTGGGATTATCTTTATGAGACAGAGGGAGTATATAGGAAGTGGATAGATGATCTTAAGAGACACATGTAGAGCTAGGATAAATGATACCTTATCTAAGGCCGAATGCTATGAAGATCTGAATCTTGTTCTAATGACGCGGGATCTAATACTGCCGAGACTTCCGTACAATATGAACTTAGAGATTCACTAATTATAAATGTTGCGCTATAGAATTTTTCAGAACATAATAAATTTCTTATTTATCATATGTGATTGACTAGGCACTGCACTTCTGACACTCAAATTTTTTTGGTCCGGCTATTCTTAATTATGTGCATATAAGATTTTCAATTCAAAGTGAAAAGTGCCATGAGAAAAACTTCAAAATATATTAAAGATGATGGGTTATGCTTACCAGAGATGACGTCTCTTCAATTTATGATCCATTGTCCATGGAAGCAGCTCAGGCATTAGAGGTTTCCCTTCAAACACACAAAGTGATGAATATCTTTAGACATGACCTCATGAATCCAGAAAAAAAAAGAGATAATAGTCCGTACTATGTCGTGAATGAGTAACAAATCTATATCATGCTCATGTAAATTTGACAGAAAAAGGGCGGTGAAGACCAGGGAACATATAAATGTTAGTAAAAATTCGTTCAGGACCAACTGTTATTATTAAAGACAAATATTGTTGTGTGCCAAGAACTCCTTAAGGAGCATTGCAAAGTAAAACTATATGTTCACTTAGGAAATAATAATATTTATTTGAAGAAGAAACTCGTTGACAAGCCAAATATTATGGCCATTTATCGAACATTATGAAGGATCCTATAAATCTAGCTACCTGGTGCCCAACTGTAACCATGTTTATCTAAGGAATTTTGACACCATCTTTATACATGCAGACAGTTTAGGATTTCATTCCCAAAAGTTGAAATGCAAAACTTAATTATCATGTTTTATATCCGATATTACTTTCAATCTTTAAGTAAGATGATATTTATTGCTAGGAAAGTTGTAAATGAGGTTGTGCATGTTCTGCATCTTTAACAAGGACCATGAAGACGTGCGTGCACATTGACTTAATTATCATGTTTGATATCCAATATTAACAGACATAAAATTCAAAGGCATCGGAACTGGATGAAATTTCCTATAGCTGAAACAAAATGGATTAACAAGTACCAGTCAAAATGGGAGTTATGATGCAGGCTAATTTGGTCCAAAAAGTGGCGATCTCGGAATACCTAGAAATTCGCACACGACTTGCGAAATGTGGTCAGGATATCAAATAATAGCTTCGTGATGCCGAGACGTGATTTTAGTCATCTGGGATCGTTTGAGGGGCGAAATAATCATTTTATTGTTTTTTGAATTTTAATTTCGCATTTTCAGATTTCATTTATTTCTTTATTGTTTGTGGGCTTAGTGGGCAATTTCTAGGTCATTGTTTATATGCATGTTAGGAGTAATGGACCAGGGATTTTTATTTTATTTTTTGGCTTTGTTGGATGAAAGATAGTTTTCAAACTACATTTGCTCTTGAATTATCTCTCTCTAGTTCGGTCATTCTGGCAAGTGTTTCGGTATCATGTTAGTTCGGTCATTCTGGCAAGTGTTTCGGTATCATGTTACCCTATATATTTTCATGTTTTGACTTTTGAGACTGTTTGGAGAACAAATCTTCAATTTTCTATTTGTTCACACGTTTTAATTCTTCAATCTTTTTTTATTTTATTTTACTTTTCACGATGACATATGAGGATTCATGTTAGCCGTCCCCAAATATTTTGAGACTTAAGGATTTGTTGTTGTTGTTGTTGTTCACAAGTTTTAATTCTTACAGTAGTTTATTCCTGTACTTAGACGTGTATTAGTATTCAATTAGTTAATTGTTTACCTAAGGTTGTTGATTGTCTTAAAAGCAGCCTAGAGATAGTTGGATGTGTATTATTCAGTTAGTTACATCATTAATATAAACTTCAATATCTACATCTTTAATTAACCAAACTTCTATTGCGAAGTAATTTTAAATGAAGTTGTTTGTGTGCTGCAGAATCTTTAACAAACACTACAAAGCTATGTGCAGATTTACAAATGAATTATAAATGAAGTCGTTCGACAATAATCATTACTGAAGAAATATACTACCCTCCGTCCCATTACAATTCACTCAGTTACTGTACACGCGTGGATTAAGGAAAAAAATAATGATATAAATGTTGTGAGTGTAAAAGTAAAATAGGAGAGAGAATGAGTGGAGGGAATAGTAAATTATAATGGTGTTGTGAGTATTAAAATAATGTAGGAGAGAGAATGAGTGGAGGGAATAGTAAAGATTCTTTGCCATTTTAGGAAGTGTGTGATTTGTAGCGGGACGCCCAAAGAGGAAAGTGTGTGATTTGTAGCGGGACGGAGGGAGTACATGGTAACATTTGAAAATGACCATTGTTTCTAAAGGATATCAAGGACAAAACAAACTATGTACGAAGCCAGAAGCAATTTATATTTGTAATAGGTACAGAACCCCCTTGATCAAAAACTAAATATCTCAAGAAATCTAAACAACACGAGTTCTTGATAAATATATATCTCATAATATTTAATTTCGGACCTTGTTTTCTTCTCGACTTCCTAATTGTTGACACCGTGGTAGCCTGAGAATGGAACACCATTTTAACATCTGGCTAGTCACTATTCGCTCCCTCCGTTATACTAAATGAAATTGCAACTACTGTTCAACTTTTCAAACGTAAACTTTTTGAGTGGAGACTGAAGGGGTTACAAAACGAAATCAATCTACCAAACTTGTGAATGCATTTATTACTAGAAAGCATACTGACAAATTACTATAACCATATTTCAAAAATTGTCTCTTTTTCCCATAAAAAGGTGAAGTCTTTAGTTGCTAAAGTTATGAATGGACAACCTGTTTCTTATATTTTTTGTATAAATAGGCATCCATCCCCTTCATATAGCACATATATAGTTTCTACTTGTTCTCCTAGCTAGTTTTACTCATGGCACTCCATTTTCTTTCTTTGAGTTGAGTTTCTACTAACCCTCCCCGAATCCAATGGCCGGAAGGCCTTCCGGGAAAGAGAAATTTAGCTCCTCTAAAGCAAAGGCGGCCATTGAGCGGCGTAGGATTCTACGGATCCTTAGACAGCTTACTTCATTGTAAGTTAACCCCTTTTCAGTTTTAATTTTTCCTCCATCAATAATTTCATTTACTAGATCTCTCCATATTTGTAGAAATCAGAATGCAAGATTTTTGTTGATCTAAGAGTTCCTTCCTTTTTTAGTTTATCAATATATATAGGGCCGATAACCTCTCAGCATTTCACAGTGATTCAGATTCGGAGCCTGAGTAAGAAGACTAACTGAGCTCTTATTTTAAGTCAATACTTTTAGTTATTTTTTTTTTCTTTTTAAGGACTATACTTATTTAATTTCATTTTCTTGACATGCAGCTTGGATTTTCTTGAAGAAGTTAATGAAGTTGTCCTCTCTCTCTCGCTCCCCCTCTCCCTCTCTCTTCCTAAATATCTATGGGGCCATCCACCGCGGTATGTATCGGGATTTTATGTGGTTTCTCTAACACATGTATTCATTCCATGCAGGGAATAAGCATTCATATGGTGGCACAATTTGTTCCAGATTTAGACAAGGCAATTTTATTGCACAGGTTTTTGCTCTTACTCAATAATCTTTCTTTTTTCTTTTGAATTTGGTTGATTGTATCAAATTCTGATTTTTTGGGCTTTATTCCCTAAGCCTCCTCCAGTCAGATCAATTTGCTTAATAAGGACATAACATTTTCTATATGCCATTATTAACAGATTTGACTCCAAATCAAAATTCCATAAAAACTCTTTGCTGACTGTACATTTGTATCAAAGGCCAAAAATACCCCCTTCCTCTCACACAAAACCGCTCACCCTCCCTCCTCATTAACAATCCAAAAAAAAAACACACACACAACAACTCAAACTCTCTTTCTTCTTTACAAACCTCCGGTCACCCTTCCACCGACCACACCTCCGATCACCCCTCCTCCGGCTACCTCCGGCATCCAAGCTCCAGGCTCCATGCCCAACCAGTTTCGGCCACCGAACACCTATTTTTGAACAAGTCTGAGATTGTGAGTGATAATACAGAATATTCCGTCTCAGATCTGTCCACATCTGATTACGGTCGCTCTCCGACCCTTCGTCTTCTCTGGCGTTGTCTCGTACCTCTCCAATTTTTTCTTCATTGTATTTCTGCTGCTCTTTTTTACTTGCTAATTTTCGTCACATCTTCTAAACCTCCTACTGAAGTGATTTAAGTTCTTGGAATGTAGCTCTTGGGAATGCCTGTGAGATTTGGGTTTATATGTTGGTGGGTTTTGTTAATCTGATGAAAGAAAATGTTTGTTGTTGTCAAAAGGCGTGGTTCGCTGGAGACAGCTAATACTTGGGAAACTTTGGTGCATCTACAATCATGTTCTGATGTAATTGAAGCAAGGTTAACCCTTTAATTTCCTCCAATTTTTCATTTTTGCTAGTCTTTATTTATTTTTTGAGTGTTCATTAGTTACTTTAAGATTTTAATTGGGTTTTATATTTTATTATAATGGTTTTTCAGCTTGCAATCGAGAAAAGGGAAGTCAGGTCGAAAGCGTAAGCGCAAGCACGGGGTTACTCCTCAACCACAGTCTAAGAAGAAGCCGCAACAACAGCAGAAGCAGCAGCAGCGTTCGCCCGCTGCTGCTACATATGATGTACCTGCAGTGAGTGTGACACTAATTGATGACCATCCCGTGGTTTCCCCACAGGATGAGGGAAGAAAGGAGATGGATTTGTCCAGCAGAAAGATTAGCGTACCTAAAGGTTCAAGATTTGTGAATCTGGACAATCCTGGAGATGTTTCTGTGCATGTCCAAGAACAGCCTGCAGCTCTTACAAATGGGGTTCCAAGTGTCGATGGACGATGGGAATGAAGCTAGTCAAACTGGTCGACAAATTGGAGCTTAAAGGAGGAAATCGGGTTCTGTTAAGCGGTTTAAGTTGGAATCGAGCTCCCATGCAGCAGATAGGCGATTTCATCATTTTTATTTCTAGTTATTTGTTGTTGGTTCTGAATAAAAACTAGATCTCTATTATTCGATATGGTTTTTTGGTATAAATTGTACTCACTCAGTCCCATTGATATGTGCACAAAAATGAGAATGCACGGGAATTAAGAATAAATGTTATAAAAGTAGATTTGTGAGGGGGTAAGAAATATAAAGTGGGGTAGGAAATAGTAACTAGATAGTTGTTGTGAGTATGACAAGTGAATCCCATTAATAAAGAAGCATTATAAAATTTCATTTTGGGAAAGTGAGACTTATCAATTGAACGCTCAAAAGGGAAGTTTGTGCACATATCAATGTGTGGCAAAGGGAGTATGTGTTAGTACAATGAATGTGTCTATTTGTTGAAGAAAATTGTTAATTTTTATAAAAAAATTATGTTATATCTGGTAAAAAGTATGGTCTTATAATTGAACTATCATAACTAAAATTTAGTTTGATAGTTAAATTATGAAAGTCAATATAATAAAATATCTGTGTGTTTTTTTTTTTTTTTTTTGAAAAAAATGTGAAAATAAATGACTCTTATAGTTAAAGTATAAGAGGCAAGTATTATACTTCAACTATAACAGTCAATATTAATAAAATTTAAAAAAAAAATGAAAAAAATGGCTCTTATAGTTCAACTAAAATAGACGAACTCGTCTTACACTTCAGCTAATAAGAGTGGATTGGTATTTGGCCAAAAAATGAAAAAAGAGAGGGCACGTAAAGGGCACGTTGGTCTCTGAAATGTCGAAGGGTTTATGTGGAATTTTTTAAATACCTGATCCTTTTATGGCATTATGTTTAGGATGAAGGGCCCTAAGATCACAAGCCCCTTCTTTTTGTGCATGCTAAATGGATGATTCTGCAATGGTAGGGCTTGGGTATGCATTCAATATCTACACTTTCATACCTGCAGCTACTTACTACTCCTACCTTCGAATTACTTACTACTCCTACCTTCAAACTGATATCATCTTTAGTTACTGATGGAGTGTTTCATCCTCGTGATTAACGACGACAGACTAACCCGAATATTTTCTGTTTTTTTTGTTGTTTTCCTCACTTGAAACTTCGTTTTGTACTTACGTGGTCACATGTTTTTCATCTTTAGTTACTGATGGTTTTGTAACTGCAGGGAGCATGCTGCCAAAAGAAGAGTCGGCTCAGAGAGCTAAAAAAGATGCTAGCTATAGATGGGGTTTCTTGGTTTTTTGTTTTTATAGATTGCTGGATATTGTAATAAGATGTTTTAATTTGCTCTTTTAGTTTATGAAGGAGAAAGGTATGCTTTAACAAGACCAAATTAGTTGCTATAGCTTTGTTTTATTTAAACTTTCTAGTCAAATGTTTTTTTTTCGTAAACAGAAAGACAATGATTGTAGGCCGGATTTTTTTTTCATATATACTTCCTCCGTCCAACCTGAATTTGCAAAATAACCGTCAAGGCACGGAAATTAAGAAAAGGGTGAAAAGGTTAATGTGTTGTGAGTATAGATAGTTGGGTAGGAGAGAGAAAGAGGGGTAGGGAATAGTTAGTGGATAATTGTTGTGAGTATGACTTGTGGGCCCCACTATTTATTAAGCATTGACTATGAAGCATAGAAAATGCAGAAGGCAACAGAAAAGCAGCATTTCAAACAACGAACAACTATCTTAGGAAAAAGGTATTGTTGAATACCAAAGGTTCACGCTGAAAAAGTTCTCGACCATTCATTTTCACTAATCCAGCAGCAATGTCCTCACGTTTCCTTGATGCTTCTACTTTCCTAGCTGCTGCACCAGCATCCTACAGAACAGGAAAATAAGCCAGAAACTACTTCTCAGTGTTTCTGAGGTGAAAAGGCCAGATTTATAGTTTCACTAACATGCAACAAGAGAGAGAGAGAGAGAGTCATGTTTCATATGCAATCATAAAGAAACGTCATAATATGTGGTTAGAATCCATCTTTATATAAGATAAACAGGAGATAAAGCTTTAAATATAGTAGTTGGAGTGACCACAGAATCAAGAAATACAATGAACGAACAAGTGGAAGTGGATAGATAACCAGGATAAATATTACCTTATTGTCTAAGAGTGATAAGAAGATCCAAATACGGTTCTAATAACTTGGGTTCTAAATCTAATATTGGCGAATTGGGCAAGGAATCCATAGAGAATCTGCCACTGAGACTTGAGCATAAAATGAACTTAGAAATTCATTAATTATAAATGTTAATCTGTAGACTCATTATGAGCTTAAAAAGTCCCTATGTATCATGTGATTGACTAGGCACTGCACTTCTTCATCCCCTTTTTATAAATGAAAGGCTGCTCTCTAGAATCTTGACACTCCAAAAAATTTGGGTGCGGCCATTAGTTAATAGTTATGTGCATAAGATTTTCAATTCACAGTAAAAAGTGCGACTATCTTTTTGGGACCAAAAAAAGGCAAATGAGAACATCTTTATGGAACGGAGGAGCAAACACTTATGTTCAGTGATGAAAATCCAAATGCTAGCTCTATTATGTAGACTATTTTGTACCCTTTTGTTCTTGCCTTCTCTTTCTTTCATCAATTTATCCAGAAAGGCCAAGTGCTTGTTCCTACTTGTAAATGGAGCAAAAAAATAATGGACAATATGTTGATCATATGGTTCTAATATTTGTTTATAATCATGAAAATCAAAGTGCTTACAAGAGAAGGTAGAAAAGAGAGTGAAAGGGGTACGAAACAAAACTGTTGATCAGCAGTATTGAGGTTGGGTACTGATTAAGAGAAAGAAACATGTGTTTACTGTTTTATTTTCATGTGTGATTGTTGTTGGCATGATAGGGATGGATTGGGGTGCAATGTCAGTTGGATTTGACAGTTAGACTTATGGAGAGAGACTTGGATGGTCGAGATTTGAAGTGACAAATTTTAGACGAAAATGCACCCTGAGATATAGGCAATAGACTTAGAAACAAAAGATGGAGATTGACCGTAAATCCAACTGCTAAGCAGTCACACTATGCTGGGTCAGATATGGCGTCGGTGACATCCAAGTGCATAGCAGTCGAAATGTAAGTCAATAAATCTAGTTTTGAGATACTATTGTATGTTTTGACCTCCTCACTCCCATCAACAGGGATCCATTCGATTTATGGAGTTTTAATCTCAACCCTTGGTACACCAAACTGCTGTGCAATCTGGACTGCATATTCCACATTTCCATGTTGGGCCCAAATACGACGGGATATGTAGTTTGTTATTTTGTGTGGATGTCTTTTTCATTTCTCATTACTTATCACCATTCCTCCTTTAGGGACACCATTCATGTCCACACTTCACTCCAATTTGTATCATTTTTTTTTCTAATAAACCATCAGAAAGGGTCTTTGCAGGCTAGTCTCAACTCTCAATTTCTCACATATCCTTAAAACAAAACTCTAAGGATAGAGCCTAAACCAAAGCACATTCGTCCTAAGAGGTTACCCTCCGAATCAACTTCTCTGTAAATCGCCATGGAGAAAAGCACTATTGACATCTAAATATATCAAAGGCTAGTGATTGGAAAACCAACTGAACATTTATTAATGGGGTCAAAAGTATGAATATTATCTACACCACACCCCTGAGCAAATCTCTTAACAGCAAATCTGTCTTGCAGTAGACTAACTGTACCATCTTAAATCACTTTGACCACATAAATGCACTAATTAACAACCAATAATCTTCATACCTTCAGGAAGTTGGACAAAGTCCTATGTTTCATTAGCCTCAAGAGCCTTCCTTTCCTCTCTATAGAGGAGCTTTCCACTGGGCGATAAAGCTTTAGACACAGTAACTTTTGGGAGCGACCACAGAATTAAGAACTGCAATGAAGGAAAGATATATAGGAAGTGCATAGATAGATGATCATAAAAGACACGTGTAGGGTTAGGATAAGGGATACATTATCTAAGGGTGACATATATGATGATCCGAATCTGGTTATAAAGAGGTGGGATCTAATATTGGAGGATCTACTTATAAATCTACTTGAGAATCTGCACTGCTGATACTTATGTATATTATGAGCTTAGATATTCATTAATTATAAATGTTGCTCTATAGAACCTTTATGAACATAGAAACTCATTAATTATCATGTGATTGACTAGACAATGCACTTCTTCCTCCCTACGTCATAAATATTGCTCAGTAGAATTTTGACATTCCAAATTTTTTGGGTGCGGCTATTAATTAACAGTTATGTGCATAAGATTTCCATTTCACAAAGATAAGTGCTTTGAGAAAAAATATTAAGTTTGATTAAGGATGTGGCTGAAATTTGGAGTTAATTAACCCTTATATAACACTATAATTATTCGTTGAGTGTTCGTTGATGATGATGATGATGCTTACCAGAGATAATGTCTGTGTCTGTCCTTCAATAACTCATGATGGCCAATCAATCCAATCCCTTCAGCTTTTGATCTCTACTTCAAGAAAGTGTATTTATCTAACACACATCAAAACTCCATTTCATGAGTCCGACAGGAGACTAGGATATATGGTAACAGGTGGAAACAAGAACATAAAATGATAACAAGAACAAGCGCAATCTAACACCTTATATACATCTACAGTTTTCGTATAATGCGTAAACAAAAATGCAAAAAGGGTCTAACACCTTATATACATCTACAGTTTGTGTATAATGCGTAAACAAAAATGCAAAAAGGTTTTCAGTCTCTTCTAGTTTTGGTAGATAGCATAGTTTACAGCATGGTTATTTAATTTATACTCACTCCATTCTATTACTCAGAATTGTATGTATATACGTCATTCAATTGTCAAATATGTATACTGGACAAGTCTTTTGCTCATTTGGTCTGTTTGCTTGATTACTTTGCCTGCTATGATGACTTGAATGTTGATACTTGATATTATTAATAAAGTATAGGTTGTGGATTTTCTGACGTTTTGGCCCATACATAGACCAGCAGACATCGTTGCAGGCTCATGGGTTGGCAAATAAAAGGTCCTCCGTATAGATTATAATATTGGTGAAATTCATTACCTTCATATAATTCACACTATCTATATGGAGGAAACAAATTCGGTAAAATAGTAATGAGCCAAGAACTCTTTAATGAACATTGCAAAGTAAAACTATATGTACTTAGAAAATACTATGGAGTAATAATTTGACGAAGAAGCTAATGACAAGCCAAATATTCTGGCCATTCATCGACTTATTATGAAGGGTCCTCTATATTTACCTGATGCCCCCAACTGCAACCAGTACCAAGGACTTTTGAAGCCTCCTTTATACCTGCAGACAGTTAAGGATTTCTTTCCCTAGAGTGTTTGTTCATAATCCCAAAAACCAAAAATGCAAAACTTGCAAGTGTCTACAAATAAAACTTTCAGTCTTTAAGCAAAATGCTAGCTATAACCAGGAAAACTGTTAAGAAGTCATGAATGTGCTGCAAGATCTTTAACAAGGACTATGAAGATGTGCGTGCGCATTGACTTACTTATCATGTTTGATAACGAATATTAATAGATACTCCCTCTGTCTCAGAAAGATAGTCCCATTTGGTTAACACGAGTGAACTTTGACCAACATTAATATCAATCTCATGGTCGCTACCCTATTTTCACATTTTAAGACTTTTTGGAGACATTCATTGTTTACTATTTGTTTTTAAGCTTAATTCTTACCGTAGTTTACTACTACTAATTTCTTTCTTTACCTGTAAGGTTATTAATTGTTTTAGAATAAGCCTAAAAATACTTTATTTAGACGTGTATTATTCAGTTAGTTACATCATCAATGTAAACTTAGATATCTACATCTTTAAATAAGCAAACAGATATTGGGAAATAATTAGAAAGGAAGTTATTCATGTGCTGCAGGATCTTCAATGAACATTACAAAGTTATATAATATATATATATATATATATATATATATATATATATATATATATATATATATATATATATATATATATATATGTATAATGATTTAATTACCATCTTCAACAATAATCATTAGTATTGAAAGTATCTCAAATACAAAACATTTTTTTATCATGGATCAGAATATCATATATTCCCAGTCTTGAACTAAAGAATGCCCAACAAAGGATTTAGAACTCTTCTTCATAGAGATGGCTTAAGGAATGCGCTTTACTTGTTTGTAAATTGCTTCTACAATGGTAAAATTGCACTAAGACACTTTCCTTTTTAAGAAATGCAACATTTATTTTGGGATGTACGAAAAAGGAAAGTGTCATTTATTATGCGACGGAGAAAGTATATCTCACAGCATTTTGTTTCCGACATCTCGTCTTCTCTCCTTAATTGTTGACACCATGGTCGATTGCCTGAGAATGGAACACCAGTTTAACATCTAGCTAGTCAATCCCTTCGTTATACTAAATGAGATTACAAATACTGTAAAACTTTTCAAAAGTAAACTTTTTGAGTGGACTGTTACAAAACAAAATTTATCTGCCAAATTTGTGAATGCATTTATTACTAGAATGCATAATGACAGATTAATCTAACCATATTTCAAAAATTGTCTCTTTTTCCCTTGAAAAGGGGATTCATTGGCAGCTAAATTAATGAATGCACACAATCTGTTGAAAATCTTATTATATTTTCTTTAGGCATCCATTCCCTTCACATAGCACACATATCATTTCTCCTTGTTCTCCTAATTTTATATAGCACTCCATTTCTTTTCTTTTGACTTGAGCTTTCTACTTACCCTCAGAGATATCAATGGCCAGAACTAAGGTTTTCGGGAAAGAGAAATTCAGCACCCCTGAAGCTAAGGCAGCCATCGAGAGACGTAGGATTATGCATATCCTCAGACAGCCTACTTCATTGTAAGTTAAAACCTTTTCAGTTTTATTTTTCCTTGGTAAATAAATCAGATCTAATACTTGATTTTTGTTGATCTAATAGTCATTAATTATCTCGCTTTTGTTCGTACATTTACATAGGGAAGACAACCGGCCAGCAATTGATAGCGATTCAGAGTCGGAGCCTGAGTAAGAAGACTGAGCTCTAATTTAAGTCAATAATTTGAAAAAAAAATTAGGACTTATTTGATTTCATTTTCTTGACATGCAGCATGGATTTCCTGGATGAAATGAATGAAGTTGTCCTCTCTCTCTCTCTCTCTCTCTCTCTCTCTCTCTCTCTCTCTCTCTCTCTCTCTCTATATATATATATATATATATATATATATATATATATATATATATCCAAATACCTATGTGGGCATCTATGGTTGTATCTTGTATGTGTCGGAATTTTATGGGGCTCTCTTAAATGTGTGTTCATTTCATGCAGGGGGTTAGCATTACCATGGTGGCACAATTTGTCCCGGATTTGAACAAGGCGATTTTATTGTACAGGTTTTTGTTCTTGTTCAATAATCTTCCTGTTTTTTTTGTTTTTTTTGAATTTTGTAGATTATATCAAATTCTGATTATTCTCTTCTTTTTGTGCATGCTAAATGGATGATTCTGCAATTGTAGGCATTGGGTATGCAATCTATATCAACATCTTTATGCCTTCACTTACTACTCCTACCTTCAAACTGACATTTGAATTCAAGATATCATCTTTAGTTGCTCTATTGGGTGTTTCGTCCTCGTGATTAACAATGACAGACTTACTCGAAAATTTTCTGAATTTTGTTGTTTTCTTCACTTGCAAATTAACTTGTTTTTGTACTTATGTGATCACATGTTTTGCCCTTGTTTTACCAGCAAATCAAAAGGGTGCTCATCGATGGTCAGAAGCGGAAAAAAAGGTTTATACTAACTTCTCCATCTTCACAATAATCCTCATTTTCTAATTATTTATGATTAATTCCACCTTAAACACATTCAAATTAACATGAAAGCCATAGTTTCAGTTTGTTCAATGTATTTCCTTTCTTTTGGTCAAAAGAAAACCAAAATTATTTAAAATGGATTATTAGAATTGAGTGGTAAATACTTGGATAAAGGGAATTCTTAGAATATTGGCACTTTTTTATATAAATGGCTGGATAGCCATAATTCTACCTGCAATACAATTAAATTGATTTTCTTAAGTGATACATGTTCCTTTTTTAGTTGATCCAAATAAGTAATCACTTTCATTTTAAAAAAAAAAATAGAATGACTTATGCCTACAAGCTTTTTTTAGCCCACATTTGAATAATTTGTATACACTAGTTTTAGGATCAAATTGATTTTCATAATTTGTTTGTCAAATATAATACTCAGTTTGGACCCAAGGGGTAACTAGAATACAACAAATCTGAAACGGAAATAATGTGTTGAGAATATAATGACTAATCGATGTTGTTTACCTTTTTAAAAAAAAAAAAAGTGTGGATTTTAATGTAACCACTATTGCCAACTAAATAAAGAAAATTGAACTAATAAGGTTTTTCAGGCAAGAGTTTTATCTGCATTAAATTACTTTCTACCAAATGCAAGGCCTCCTAATCCTCATGATCTGTCATCTATTCATCCTAAACGAATACTCCCTCAGTCCCACCTCAAATTGCAAAATTGTCATTTTTGGTGTCCAAAAGAAATTGCAAATCTGATATTTTTAAATAAATAGGACCCACTTGTCATACTCATATCAACTAACCCACTTACTATTTCCTACACCACTATCCATACTCACGACAACTTAGTATTATATATTTCTCCTTAATTCGTGCTACGACGTTTTTTTTTTTTTTGCAATTTGAGGTGGGTCGAAGGGACTAGGCAAAGTTTTCTATTGAGAGACATTCTAAAACCTAATCAAAATAATTGTAAGTAAAAACAAAACTATCAATACTAACTTTAATAATGTCTTACGTATATTTAAATTTTTATACATATATAATTGGTCAAAAAATAATCAAGTCGGTCATAATAATTGAATCAATGGTTTATTAAAATGAAAATCGCATATCTAATTTCCAAAGTAATTGCAGGGAGCGTATTGAAGAAAAGAGGCGGCTGAGAGAGCTATCAAAGTGGGAAAGGACAGGGAAACGATTAAGGAGGCTATCAGATGGCCGCACCGCCCCCACCCATGGTTCCAACGAGAATGAGAATTGATTCTAGACGGGTTTTCTTGGTTTTTGCTTTAATTGATTGCTGGAGATTGTAGTAAGATGTTTAAGTTCGCTCCTTTTATTTCTTGTTGAGGAGAAAAAGTATGGGTTTAACAAGACCAAATTAATTGCTATAGCTTTGTTTTATTTGAAAGTAGTACTGTTTCAGTTTTTCCTTCTTTACTAATGAAAAGTCGATGTTCACATGTCAGTTCATTTTAAGGATTTAGGAATTATGTTCACAAGTTCTTATCTAGATTTGTCAAAAGCTCTTTAAGAATGGTGTTCTATTTGTTTGTTCTTTGTTTGTACTTTGCATGTACTGTTATAAAACTGCAATAAAACTATTGACGTTTTAGAAGCATGACAAAATTTATGGGAGAGATAAAAAAGGAAAACGCGACAATCTTTTCAGAAAATCTGTGAATCAAACATGGTGCAACACTTGAAAGTTGAACTCAGAATTAAACCAGAGTTAGGTACAATATTAAACCATTAGATAATACTATGTACTCTAATATGCAGCATATAACCATTGTTCATTCACTGTGAAGCATAGATTAACATATAAGAGGATGTCAGACAGGTACAAAATGCTGAAGGCATAAAAAGCAGCATTTCAAACAAAGAACTACCATAGTAAAGGGTACTGTCGAATACCCAAGGTTCATGCTGAAAAAGTTCTTGGCCGTTCCTTTGCATTAATCCCGCAGCAATGCCCTCCGAACGTTTCATTGATGCCCTCCAAATAAACTTTCTTTGGAAATCACCATGGAGAAAAGCACTATTGACATTCAAATGATATAAAGGCCAGTGATTAGAAAAACAACTGAAAACTTATTAACGGGGTAAAAAATATCAGTATTATCTACGCCACTCCCCTGAGCATAGCTCTTAACAAATCTATCTTGCAGTCTACACATAGTACCATGCCATCATGAATCACTTTAACCACATACATGCACTAACATCCAATAATCATTGTACCTTCAGGAAGTGACACAGATTCCTATGTTCATTCGCCTCAAGAGCCTTCATTTCCTCTCTATAGTGGAGTTTTAGCCACTAGGAGATAAAACTATAGACATGGCTTTGGGAGCAACCACGGAATAAAGAAATGCAATGAAGGACTTAGAGGAAGTGAATAGATAATCGTAAGAGGCACGTGCAGGACTAGGATAATTGTTAATCTAAGGGTGATATGAAAATGTGAATTGATGTGATACTGATCGAGGCTTGGAATCAAATTTGAAGATCGGACAGCCAGTCACATTTATACTCACAGCATAAAGATATTTATGAGTATAAATTCTGTGCTGGAGGGAGCATGTGAGCAGCTGAGTTTATGATCAGAGTATAAAGATATTTATGCTCATAAATATGGTGACGGTTGCACAAATTTTCAACACCTTTTTGCATTCTTAGCATTATTTAGATTCATTTTCTTTTTTGTTTCACTTTCACACATTCGAAAATAAGTGTGACCTTATCCTAAAACTTATCATTAGAATTTATCCTTACATTTATTACTATGTTTATCCTAAATTTAGAGGGTTGTCCAAGAAGCCAAGTATAGTCATTGTAAAATGTAACTTTGATGAATGAAATATTGAGAGAGAAAATTATCATTAGTTCTTAATTGAACTATTTGAGCTTATCAAGTGAGAACTTGTGGCGCTCGTTATTCGACTTATCAATTAGTCTTACACAACCAATTGTGGCGTCATTCACTAGCCCAAGATTGTCGTTACATTGGGAACGAAGGTCTTGGTTCCATCATCCATCTCACATCACCAAAAGTCCTTTGGTTCGTGTCACATTTGGGGGCATCGAGTCAATGTATCCGCCTATCACCTTTCGATTCTTCAATTAGAACGATCTAGGGTTCCTTTTGGATCGTTGGGTCTTCTCGTGCCGGGCAAGATTCACATCATTGGGTATCAGAGCTGAGGTTTAATTAAGGTTTCATCTATTCTTCTTATTTCTTTTATTTATTTATCTATCTATCTCATTTCTATCTACTATCCTACAAAAATAAAAAATAAAAATCTTATTTTCTCTTCTATTATCTTGTCCTTCTTGAAGAAAAAACATACTCCCTCCGTCCCGCCCGAAAGGGCATTTTTGTGTCCTTGCACGGGAATTAAAAAAAGTGATGTAGGAAAGAGAAAAAGTGTATAGTAGAATAAATGTATTGAGTGAAAGGTGATGTAAGAAAGAGAAAGTGGGGTAGAGAATAGTTAGTGGATATTTATTGTGAGATTATGACAAGTGGGTCCCACAAATAAAGAAGTAATAAAAAACTTTCCCTTTTTGGATTGTGCCCTTTCAAATAGGACGTCCAAAAAGGAAATTTGTGCCCATTCGGACGGGACGGAGGGAGTATATCTCTTCTATCATCTTGTCTTTCTTGAAAAAGAATCACTTTTTTTTTCTTGTCCTTGGAATCATCACATCCAATTCTTGTTTTCGTCAATTTTCTAGGTATCAACTTCTTTTGAAAATATGTCTCAAAACTTGAAACACTACTTGGATCAATATGTTAGTGAAATGAAATGTGTGCTTGAATCCCAAATGAGGTTGTTGGATAGGAGGCTTGATACATTCGAACAAACATATTACAATCAACCCAACACACCATCAAATTCGGGGAGAAGAGAAAAGGTCTCACCTCTATGAGATAAGATGAGGGATGAGCAATGCAAGGCGAAATTTAAAAATATTTTTTGTGACTTTGAAAGAAAAGTTAGAGAGGATCAAAGGAGTGAGAGATAAGAAAAGATTGAGAAAGAAAGAGAAAAAGAGCGTGAGAAAAAGAGTGTGCAAGAAGAAGAAATGTTGAAAAGGAAGAGGTGAATGTGAATGAAAATAGTTAAGAAAGCGAAAGAGCAGAGAGCAAGATGGGTGAGGAAAAAGAGCAAAAAAAAAATTGAGTGGGTGTGAAAAAGAAGAGTGAAAGTGTGGAGTTAGAATTAGTTAAGAAAGTAGAGAGTACAGAAAATAAAGAAAAAAACGAATGACGAGGGAAAAGAGTTGTTTGAATTTGAGGGAATAATGTTAAAAAAATTGTTATGAAGATACGTTCGACATTCCTAGTCCGAGTGCATCACCTGCTTGTTCATTAACAAAATGATAATTGAACATTTTATTGCCGCTCGGTGGACTGGTTGGATGGATATCATTACAAGTTCTATCAAGTTCAAGGTTCGCCAAATCTTTGAGTTGAAACTTCAAAGGGTGCTACCTCATACTCCCTCTGTCCCACTACAAACTACACACTACAAACTTTTCATACTCATAACACCAACTCCACTACATTTTTTCTTAATTCCCGTGCAAACAGTAACCGGTAAGATTGTAGTGGGACAGAGGGAGTATATTCTTTCCTAATGCAATGCTCAAAATTCGAGGACGAATTTTCTTTAAAAGGGAGGGAATGATGTGATCCTGGTCGAGGCTTGGAATCAAATTTAAAGATCAGACAGTCTGCCACATTTATACCCACGCATAAAGATATTTATGAGTATAAATTTTGTGCAGGAGGGAGCATGTGAGCGAGTTTATGATCAGATTATAAAGATATTTATACTCATAAATATGGTGACGGTTGCGCAGATTTTCAACACCTTTTTGCATTCTTAGCATTATTTAGATTCATTTTCTTTTGTGTTTCACTTTCACACATTCTAAAATAAGTGTGAACTTATCCTAAAACATATCATTAAAATTTATCATTACATTTATTACTATGCTTATCTTAAATTTGGAGTATAACTTTGATGAACGAAATATTGAGAGAGAAAATTCTCTTTAGTTCTTAATTGAACTGTTTGAGCTTATCAAGTGAAAGCTTATGTCGCTCGTTATTCGACTTATCAATTGGTCTCAAACAACCGGCGTCATTCACTAGCCCAAGGTTGTCGTTACACCGGTAACGGAGGTATTGGTTTCATCATCCATCTCACATCACCAAAAGTCCTTTGGTTTGTGTCACATTTGGGGGCATCGGGTCAAGGTATCCACCTATCATCTTTCAATTCTTCAATTAGAACGATTTGGGTTCCCTTTTGAATCGTTGGGTCTTGTCGTTCCGGGCAAGGTTCGCATCATGAATCTTGTTCTAATGATGTGGGATCTAATATTGGTGGATCTGCTAAGATATCACCGCTAAGGGGGCGTTTGGTTCGGTGGAAAAAAAGTGAAGAAATGGAATTGTCAATGAAATTGAATTCCTTAAGGAATTGGAATGGAAAAAAACTGGTTAACCCCCTCCGTTTGGTTGGCACGGAATGGAATGGAATGGAATTGTCATTCAATTCCTTGGCAAATCATGTTTGGTTTGAAAATACAAATTATAGGAATGGAATGAAATGAAAGCATATAAAATGACCAATTTACCCTTTTAAAAAAAAAAATTGGAGGGTGGGGTGGGGGTAGGTAGGGGGTATGCAAAATGAGTAAAAAAAAAAATTTCGTGGGGGTGGGGTGGGGGTGGGATAGGCAAAAAAAATAAAAATTTCGTGGGGGTGGGGGTGTAGGGGGTGGGGGGTAGGGGTAGGGTGGGGGCGAGGGCGAGGGTAGGCAGAAAAAAATAAAATAAAAAAATTTGTGGGGGTGGGGGGTGTGGGGGTGGGTGGGGGGTAGGGTGGGGGCGAGGGTAGGCTGAAAAAAAAATAAAAAAAAATTGTGGGGGTGGGGGGGAGGGTAGGCAGAAAAAAAAATTAAAAAAAAAAAAATTCGTGGGGGTGGGGGGTAGGGTGGGGGTAGGGTGGTACGTAGGGGAAATTTGGGTAGGGGGCCGGGTAAGGGGTAGGGGTGGAGTAGGGTTTGGGGTATTTTGGTCAAAAAAAAATTTTTTTTCCATTGCCCTAAGGAATTGAACTTTCCATCACTTTTGTGAAGGAAAGTTGAATTCCTTCATTTGAAGGAATTCAACTTTCCTTCGGAATTTTTTTTTTAAAATCTTTGAACCAAACAGGGGAAAGGAATGGAAAAGAGGGAGTTTTCCATTCCTTTCCCCCACTTTCCTTCCAACCAAACGCCCCCTAAGACTTCAATATAATATGAACTTAGAAATTCATTAATTATGAATGTAGCTCTATAGAATCTTTATGAACTTTGAAACTCCTTATTTATAATGACTAGGCACTTCACTTATTCATTCCCCCTTTATAAATCTTGCACTAACGAATCTTGACACTCCATATTTTTTGGGTGCAACTATAAGTTAACAGTTGTGTGCATAAGATTTTCAATTCACAGTGAAAAGTGCCTTGAGAAAATACTTTAAAAGATTTATTAAGGATGTGGCTTAAACTTGGGATTAACCCATAAATAAACACCATATTTATCCGTTGACTAGTTGATGATGATGGATTGTGCTTACCAGGGATGATGCCGCTTCAATGTATGATACATTGTCCCAAGGAAGCAGCTCATGTCTATCCTTCAATACTTTTCGTGATCAATCAACCCAAATGGCACCAACTCCGTTTCCTTCAATTCCCTTCAGGTTTTTATCTCTACCTCAATAAACTGTATTTAACAAACGTACAGAACTCCATTTCATAAGTCCCACATGAGACTGGGATGTATGGTAACAGGTGGAAACAAGAACATAAACTGATACAGCAAAACGTAAACAACAATACACTAAGGGTTCCAGTCAGTGGCGAACCCAGAACATGTTTAAGTGGGAGCACAAATTACACTATAAAGCTTCAAAATGTAAAATTGTATAAAAAAAATGCTTGTTATGGGACTGAACACATAACCTAAAAGTTGAAACCCTAGCAATTTACCACTGAACCAAACAACTTATTTGATTAAATGGGTGCACTTGCACCCATATGAACAAAAGTAGGTCCGCCTTTAGTTTTGGTAGTTAGCACAATTTACACTTTACAGTATGGTTATTTAATATATATGCACTCCGTTCTTTTACTAAGAAACGTACACATGTCATTCAATTATCGAAGATGCATATGGGACATGTCTTTTGCATACCATTCTTATTTCCAGCAGCGCAGTAGCTCGACCATGAAAAACTTGCTGATCAGTAGATAAACAAGATGGGTGGCATCACTGTTCATGGGACGTCCACAATCTTATTTTGGCCATGATCAAAACGGCGTGGCGATTCTTCTGTTAAAATTGCTTTTTAAAGAGTTTTGTCATTATGAGTACAACAGTTCAACGATAAATTTTCCGTGCATCGCGCATCGTATTGGGGTTCTCACAGTCTTGTTTATTTATTTCCTGGTTCATAATCCCACATAATTGAAAATGCTAAACTTCGCAAGTGTCTACAAATAATATTTTCAAACAATCTTAAGCAAAATGCTATTGCTAGGAAAATAGCAAATGAAATCGTGCATTTGCTGCAAGATCTTTAACAAGGACTATGAAGACGTATGCACATGTTGACTTAATTAGCTTGTTTGTAATCCAATATTAATAACATAAACTTCAAAGGCATTGGAATTGGATGAAATTCCTATTGCTGAAACAAAAATAGACTAACAAGTAACAGTTAAAACTATGGCATCTCATGGCCGGGCGGGCGCTACCCAATTTTCATGCTCCGAGACAGTTTGGAGCCAAAATCTTCAAAATTCTACTTGTTCTTTTTTAAGTTAATTCTTAAAGTAGGTTTTACTACTAGTTTCTTTCGTTACCTGTAAGGTTGTTAATTGTTTTAGAAGCGGCCTAGAAGTACTTTATTTAGACGTGTATTATTTAGTTAGTTGCATCATTAATATAAACTCCAGTATCTAAATCTTTAAATAAGCGAACTTCTATTACGAAGTAATCATAAAAGAAGTTGTTCATGTGCTGCATGATCTTTAACAAACACTACAAAATCTATATATGCTGATTTAATTATAATCTTTGACTGTAATCATAATTGTCGAAATAATCAATATTGTCGAAAGTATCGCAAAGACAACACAAACTTCTTACAATGGATCAGCAAATCATATATTCTCAGTCTTGAGCCAAAACAAAGCCAAACGAAGGAATTGAGGATTCTTCTTCATAGAAGTTGTTTAAGGCTTGGTTCCCTAGAGCATAAAATAAGAGTTTCGTTTCTTTTCTTGTGCATAAACCAAGATCATAGAAACATATATACATACATATATATATATATATATATATATATATATATATATATATATATATATCATGTTCTAAAAGCAAAGTACAAATTTTGAGTGAAATGACATTGCTGAAGATAAAAACAAACTGTAAGTTGCAAAACAAAACCCTTCAAAGCGCCGTTCAAACATATACAACACCACATTTGAAAATGATTATTGATTAAAAAGAATATCAAGGACAAAATAAACTTTATAACAATCAACAGAAACAATTACTTGTAATATGTACAGAACGGCTAGATCAAAAAAAAGTAAAAATTAAAGAACAAGAGTTTTTTGATATATATATCTAACAGCATTTTGTTTCCGACTTCTTTTCTTCTCTCCTTCCTAATTGTTGACACCATGATAAATTGCCTGAGAATAGAACACCATTTTAATATCTAGCTAGTCACTCCATCCGTTACACTAAATGAGATTGCAAATATTGTACAACTTTTCAAATGTAAATCTTTTGAGTGGACTGAAGGGACTACAAAAAAAAATTAGTGAATGCATTTATTACTAGAAAGCATATAGACAAATTACGCTAACCATATTTCAAATATTGACTCTTTTTCACATAAAGAGAAGAAGTCTTTAGCTGCTAAAGTTATGAATGCACAATCTGTCAAATTTTATAATTTTGATAAATAAGCATCCATTTGCTTCATATAGCACATATCTTTTCTCCTTGTTCTCCTAATTTCATATAGCACTCCAATTTCTTTCTTTGAGTTGAGCTTTCTACTTGCCTTCAGTGAATCAATGGCCAGAACAAAGATTTCAGGGAAAGAGAAATTCAGCACCCCTGAAGCTAAGGCAGCCGTCGAGCAGCGTAGGATTCAGCATATCCTCAGACAGCCTACTTCATTGTAAGTTAAAGCCTTTTCAGTTTTATTTTTCTTTGGTAAATAAATCAGATCTAGTACTTGATTTCTGTTGATCTAATAGTAGTTCTTATCCCGATTTCGTTTCTAAATATATAGGGCGGATAACAACCTGCCAGCATTTTATAACGATTCAGATTCGGAGCCAGAGTAAGAAGAATGAGCACTTATTTTAAGTCAATGATCTGAGTTTTCTTTTCTTTTAAAGGACTTTACATTTTTAATTGCATTTGCTTGACATGCAGCCTGGATTTCCTTGATGAAGAGAATGAAGTTGGACTCTCTCTCTCTCTCTCTCTCTCTCTCTCTCTCTCTCTCTCTCTCTCTCTCTCTCTCTCTCTCTCTCTCTCTCCATCTCTTTAAATACCTAGGTGGCCATTGATGGCTGTCTGTGTCGAGTTTTTATGGGATTTTCTAATACGCATGTGTGTTCATTTGAAGCAGGGATTAAGTATTAGCATGGTGGCGCAATTTGTTCCTTTAAATAGGGCCATTTTATTGTACAGGTTTTTCTTCTTGCTCAATAAAATTCCCTCTTTTTTCTTTTTAATTTTGTGTTGTATCGAATTCTGATTATACTCTTCTTTTTGTGCATGCTTAATGGATTATTCTACAATGGTAGGAAATGGGTATGCAATCTATATCTACATCTTCATATCTGCACTTACTACTCATACCTTTAAACTGATATCTTTTTTTTGTTGATAGGACCTTTAAACTGACATCATACTTGGTTACTAATCGGGCGTTTTGTCCTCGTGATTAACGATGACAGACTCATCCGAAAATTTTCTGAATTTTGTTGTTTTCCTCACTGGTAAACTTTTTTTTGTACTTATGTGGTCACATGTTTTTCCCTTGTTCTTCCAGCAAATCAAAAGGGTGCTCAGCGATACCCAGAAGCAGCAAAAAAGGTTCACAATTACTTCCCATCTTCACAATAATCCTCATTTTTCATGATTAATTCCACCTTAAGTTCATTCTAGTTTAGCATGAAAGCCAAAATTATTAAAAATGGATCATTAACAATTGAATGGTAAGTACTTGGATGAAATGAATTCTGAGAATTTGCACTGGTTTATATAAATGGCTGGATTGTCGTAATTCCACCTGTAATGCAATTAATCTGTACAAGATTTACAAGATTATACTCCTCCAATCCAAAACAACTGTTACATATTCCCTTCTTAGATAATCAAACATAAGTGATCGATCACGTTCTATTTTAAAAATATTAGAATGACTTGTGTCTAAGAGTTTTTTTGATCCCACATTAAAATAATTTGTATGCACTAGTTTTAGAGTCAAATTGGTTTTCTTAATATGTAATGTATGTCAAGTCAAATATACCACTTAGTTTGGACTGGAAGGGAAACTAAAAGTTAATTACAACAAATCTGGAACGGAAAAAAATGTGTTAAGATTGTAAAGAGTAATCAATGTTATTTCCTTTTTCTTTTTAGAAGTATGAATTTTAATGTAAACACTACTACCAACAAAAGAAAGAAGGTTGTATCGATAAGGTTTTTCAGGCAGGAGTTTAATTTGCATTAAATTGTTTTCTACCAAATGCAAGGCCTCCTAGTCTTCATGATCTCTCAGCTAAATTCATCCTAAACAAATAGGCATGTTTCTATTGAAATTCAATTTAAACTAATTATAAGAATTATTGGGAAAAAAAACTCTCAGTAGTAACTTTATATATCACGTACGATAAAATTAAATATATATACATAAATGATCAAATGATCAAGTCGATCATAAAAATAAAGTCAATAGTTTCTTGAAATGAATATTGCAATAACTAATATTCCAAAGTGATTGCAGGGAGCATGTTGCCGAAAAAAAGAGGCAGCGCAGAGAGCTAACAAAGTGGGCAAGGACGGATAAAAGATTACGGAGACTTTCAGGTGGCTGCGTGTCAACCCATGGTCCCGAAGAAAATGGAAAATGATGCTAGATGGTTTTTCTTGGTTATTTGTCTTGTTAGATTGTTGGATATTGTAAGAAGATGTCTAAATTCGCTCCTTTTATCTTTTGTTATGAAGGCGAAAAAGGTATGCTTTAACAAGAAAATATTACTTGCTGTAGCTTTGTTTTATTTTAATGTAGTACTTTTTCTAGTCAAATATTTTTCCTTGTTTACTAAGAAAAAGTTCATGTTCACATGTCGGTTACATTTTATAGCTTGAGAGATTATGTTCATAAGTTCTTACCTAGATTTGCAGTTTTTTTCATAGTTTATGATTTCGTAATATGATCGAATGAAAGAGTAAGAAATTTGTGAACAAAACAAATGAGCTCAAAGAGAGAAGTGAAAATCATGAAGAAGAAAAAAAGAACATGAGCCATTAAAGATAGTTGCATCTGATTTGTCAAAACTTTTTAAGAACGGTGTTCTGTTTGTTTGTACTTTGCTTGTAACGCTATAAAAATTGCACCAAAATACTTCTTCTCTAAATACACGAGAAAAAAACAGGAAAACGCAACAATCTTTTTAGGACAGAGGGGGTATTAGTACTTTAGCAGTCTACTATTATTACTTCAGTTAGTAAACCTTTGAATCAAACATGATGCAACACTTGAAAACCAGTATTCAACCCGAGTTAGGCACAACCATTTAACCGTCAAATAATACTCTTAACATGCAGCATATAACCATTGTTCATTCACAGTGAAGCATAGATTAACATATAAGAGAGGGTCACACAAGTAGAAAACGCTGAAGGCATCAAAAAGCAGCATTTCAAACGAAGAACAATTATCTTAGTAAAGGGCATTGTAGAATACCAAGGTTCACGCTGAAAAGTTACCGTCCATTCTTTTGCACTAATCCAGCAGCAATGTTCTCCTCATGATTCCTTGATGCTGCAACAACGTCCTACAGACAAGAAAATAACCCAGTTTCTGATTATTTCCCAATGTTACGGATCTGTAGTAATATGTGTCAAAGATACAAGTAACTAGCGATCATTCATAAATGTGTATCCATGATTCAACCAACTGATATAAAACGGCACTGAAAGTACGATACAGTTACAGAGTAGTGGTGGTCTTATCTAAACTTCGGATCATATTTTCGCCAAGTCTCCACAACCATAGTGATTTGAATCATGTCAAGTAGAGTTTCTGACATTAAATATATGTGGCTACAAACCTTCCCAGCCATGAATGAACAATTCAGAACACTACGGGATCCATTACCGCAAACACGAATATTTCACGTGCTGCCACTTAGTGAGTACATATGGTTCATGGACTTCATTTATTACATGTGCCTTTTAAGAAACAATTATTACCGAGATCCCATTGTTGCACGCTCTAGGCCGATTCCCTACCCCACACAACAAGAAAGAATACAAGAAAGACGACTTTAAAACTAAAGAATTTACTTTGTTCTCGTATTTATCTAGGCAATTCAAATGATGAATGCATGGTTGTACAAGGGCATGCAAGGTGGGACATGCCTCTCCGTACAAGATATAAGTCAAGCTTTTTAATTTTATACTTTTACGCCTTTGTATTTCTAATGATTTATATTAAATTTAATTTTT
The DNA here is from genome assembly GCA_022495995.1 of Adenophora triphylla var. japonica. Taxonomy (NCBI): domain Eukaryota; kingdom Viridiplantae; phylum Streptophyta; class Magnoliopsida; order Asterales; family Campanulaceae; genus Adenophora; species Adenophora triphylla. The sequence continues at coordinate 37,034 of JAFEMH010000820.1, read as the reverse complement.
TACATAATACGCAAGAAAACTATCATGTTTTGAACATGAAAGAGAAAATATTGGAAAACATATATCTATTGCTTACAATTTTAAAGGGGACATCTAAAATGAAACATCCAAAAAAAGCAGCAGTGGACTCTGAACTTGGAATGGAGAGAGTATTTAAGCCTTTACTACAATTATTGTTCTAAAATTTCTACTCTGCCATTTCCTTAGCTCAATAAAATTGTGAATGCTCTTCTCATGTCCTTTGCCCTACTGATAAGATGGTATCTGCCTCGGCCTTTATTCTCCTTTAAGTAAGAGCTATAGGTTTCGGATACGTAAACTACCCATCTACGGCAACTTTGTATATTTTCTGTAAATATAAGTGCAGTATATACCTTCAGTTCTGCGGAGATGAGAATTAAAAATGTTTCCTATCCTTTTACAACACAATCCATTTCTTCAGTCCAAAATGTTTAGCTAATTATCACTTTGTTTTTCATTCCTGAAAAGTTTTTTTCTGGAAAGTCAACAAACTTGATTATACTCCCTCAGCTGTTAAATAATCTATTTTCCGTCATGGAAGACCAACCCAGGACAAAATCAAACTATTAATTAACATACATTTATTACTCCCTCCGTCCCAAAATGAATGTCAAAAAAAATTCAAATTTGCTCTTGATCAATTGATCAAGAGCAAATTTGAAATTTTTTTGACATTCATTTTGGGACAGAGGGAGTATGTTATAGGTTATAAATTTTCAATTGCTAAAAGAACATTCTGGATACTATCATGAACATTTTAAAATTTCATACGAATGGTAAATGTTTATGATCATTGGACAAAGTTTGATTCAGTCGACCTGAAAAAATATACAAGTGGAACTATCTGTTAGGTATGAAGTATAATAACTCTGCCCTCATTTAAGTGAGTAGGAATGTGTTTTAGATCACAAAACTGAAAGAGTTCCAAGTGCAATGGATTTCTTTGAATCTCTCTTGAAAGAAAAAAGATTAGAATAGAATTTTACTTTGAAACTTAGAAACTTAACTGAAACTGTAGACTGAAAACTTTTCTTGGTGCTGAAAAGTTCTGACTCAACATAATGTGGATGCATGGAATTATTTTCTTTTTTTTTCTTTTTTTATTTTGATAGAAAAAGAATGTTATCCGACAAAAGAAGAGAATGTACATACAGATGGACCAGAAGTCCAATCACAAGAGAAATGAAAATTACAAAGAATAAGAAACAAAAACCCTATGCCCTATACTAAGAGAAGACAGCACTCCAATTGCTATTCAAGTCTGCCAGAGAGATCCCCCAGAATGCTCCCATAGCATGAACCTATAAAGAAGCCAAGCAAACGAACTGTATCCCACAACAAATGATTCGGAAGAACTTGATTCTTGAAAATCCTTGCATTCCGCTCCAGTCAAAGACACCAAAAAATAGTGAAAATGCCACATTTATAAAAGTTTTGACTGAACATTTATAAAATGATTAGTAGTAAGTCACGATGGTAGATCCGGCAAGCGCCTTTGGTGGAGTCCGGAGACTCAATAATGGTAATTACAAGTATTGGCGAACATGTATGAGGTCATACTTACAAGGGAAAGAGTTGTGGAATATTGTGGGTGGTAGTGAGACCACGCCACCGGAAAAGGAGGACACTCAAACATTTCGAAAATGGGAAGCTAAAGCAGGGAAGGCTATCTACGCGCTAAAGATTAGCATCGAGGATAAACTTTTGGAGCATGTCAAAGATGCGCAAACCCCAAAAGAGATGTGGGATACATATGTTGCGCTATTCTTGAGGACGAACGAGGCTCGTCTACAGATGCTCGAGAATGAGCTAATGTCAACTACGCAGAAGGATTTAACTGTAAGTCAATACTTTAACAAAGATTAACGAGCAAAGGATGAAAAGAATAATCATCCATGGGTTGAGACCCGTGTTTAAGGGACTCGTTACGGCGATTCGTGGTTGGGCCACTCAACCATCTCTATTAGAGTTATAGAGTTTGTTGGCCAGCCAAGAAACACTAGACAAACATACATTTAGGACTTTAACGCCAAAGTTAATGGATTCAGAGCACTATTTAGCCACCAAGGTCACGGAAGGCAACAACGACGTGCTGCTGCGGGATTAAAAAATAAAGAAGGGATTCAAGACAGGCTGGAGGAGCCGAAGTACAAAGGATGCTCTCGTGTAGGAAGAGCTATGCCGAGTAACGAAGATAGCTCTCGAACAGACGAATGGAGGCGAAACAATGATTGTTACAACTGTGGTCACAAGGGGCATTTCCTAAAAGAATGTCCATTTAGAAAAAGGTTGTCGAAGGAATGCAGTCACCAATCAAAAGTCGTACGGTAGCGAAGAATAGTGGGACATGCAAGTATCCTTTGCGGGTGTAAGGCTTCATGAAAATGACCCGGAAGAAGAAAAATGGTTTGAAGACCATGCTTATCTAGTTATTAAGGAAAACTGGATTGACCACGTGGAAAGTGAAGAAGATATTGACTTCGATGAAGGTCAATGGTTTGAAAATGTAGCTGTCAAGATCAACGTTAGATATACGTATAGACTAGACGACTACAACACTGTTAAAGCGTTAACGAGCTTGGTCGAAGCCGGCTTAGAATAAACAACCATTAGGGTGACCGATGCAAATTTGGATGCTCCAAAGCTCATGGACAAGGAGAAGTCAGAGATTAAGGGGGAGCAGTATCAAAAAGACTCGACACTTGAGAAAGCATATGTATTCAAGGAGGAACTTTGGCCAAGGCAACTTGATAATGAGGAAGTCGCTCGTTATTTATTTTTTTGGTGCAAAAAGTCGCTTGTTATTGTGGAGCTGTCAATGAGTCACTTGCGAAATCAAAACACAACGAAGTGCAACATCTCAAGGTGGAAGCTATCCGAAGGATGCCCATGGTTAATTTCAAAAAGAAAGAGTAGGCGTTAAGGGGGAGTGTTGAAATCAACACCGACTCATATGTCGAAAACTCTCCGGAGACTTTTATATTGCTCCAGCCCACATGCCCTGTTCTTGAATAGTCCAGAATTTCTAGGGCCACTGCATTGATGAATAGCAGGGAAGCTTCCGGAAGAATCAAGTCTTCTCCACCAAAATTCATATGCCTCAAGAAATTGCACCGCCATGGAAGGATCGAGATATGTCAGGAAGTATCCTAACAGACTTAAGCTAAGTATAAATAGGGACTAGGGATTTGTGAGAGAGTATCAATCTGGAAGGAGTACAGAGTGTGAGAAAGGGTGTAATTCGTGAGTGTCCATACAATGAGTGGTCACTTTATGAGATATAATCTAGTGTGGTAGTCTAGTAATTGTGGCACTTGTACCTTGTTCTTGTATAAGTATTACTAAGTATTACAAAGTAATAATAATAGTGTGTTATTATTACTTGTGGTTCGCCAATTCGGGTACGAAAAATCAACATATCCATCAACTACAATGCCATGTAAATGTTTAATATGAACTTTAGCCCAGTTGGGTTCACATAAAATTCCATAAAGAATAGCTCTGTTTAAATTTAGGTATTGGGGTTGAGTAGGCACTGTCAAAGGGAAAGGGGGTCTAAGTTGGGGCTCAAGGAGCTGAAAAGATTCTCTAAGACAGATCTCAAAAGAAATTTCTGCTTCATGGTTTGCTTTGGAAATCAATCTAGGAGCCATCCAGGTGACCTAATTTCAAATTAATTGAGGGAAATATGAACAGAGAGAAACACACATATACACGCACTCCCGCAGAATTTGAAGTGGGCTAAAGTTTTGATTTGAGAAGTTACCTTCGTTACAAAGTTTCTTGAATACAAGAGCGGATTTTCAGTTGCAAACCCACCACCGGAAAATTCAATTGCTACTGGTGGATACGGACGACTGCTGACCGTGAAAAATGAGGGAAGGCGAGGTTCTGCCGGTGTTTGGAGAGGGGAGGGATATATTTATATACAGGGATCTTAAATACAGGGATCTAATTTGTTCCATCGCTGCCCCTGCCCGTCTCGTGTAAGTCTACACGAGACACATCTCGTGTAAACTCACACGAGACACATCTCGTGTGAATTCACACGAGATATATCTCGTGTGAGTTTACACGAGATGTGTCTCGTGTATATTTACACGAGATGTGTGTCGTGTGAGTTCACACGAGACTAATTTCGTATGAATTCACACGAGATGTGTCTCGTGTGAGTTTACACGAGACATATCAATATCATCAGTATTCCAAATCCCCCTCACTCCGACCATCGTCTCCAACTCAGGTAATTACTTTGATTTGTTAATTCACTTCAATCGTTCAATTTTGTTCAATATGATGCGTTTTACGCTTTTGAAACCCTATTTTGTTCAATTTTTTTTCTGGGTATTTTTTGTTCTCTTGCCTTATGATTTTATCTTCTTCTCTTTCTGTCGCCTGAAATGAACGCCCTAGGTAAAATGGCGCCGTCGCCGTCGCGGTGCCAGAGAGAGAGAGAGAGTGAGGGGAAATGAACGCCCTAGGTAAAATGGCGCCGCCGCCGGTGCCAGAGAGAGAGAGAGAGTGTGCGTTTGAATGAAAGGAGGGAGGGGAAATTAGGTATATAAAGGGGCAAATTAGTAATTTCCCGGGATCCCTGTATTTTAAAATCCCTGTATTTAGAATTTGCCAGAGGGGAGTGAGAATGGGCGGTGGCGCTGTTGCTGAATAGTGAATAGTGAATACTCTTAATCGACCCGGCGGTTTCTAACGGGTCGGTCTAAACTCGGCCTGGAACGCTGAAGATTCCGCCTCATTCAAAATCTCGGCCTGAACCGAGCAGAACCGTTTGAGCCGGATCGTAACCGCAGACATGTAAATAAAATAAAAGTGCTACGGACTTCATGACCCTTGAGCACAACAAACTCAGGCGATAGACATAATTTCACATAAACTTACTCTTACACATTATTTATATTCGTCGCTCTTATACCCAAATATATAAGATTGAAATTACTTTTATATCTAGGTATTAAAAGTATTTTTTTCAAAAAAAATCACCTTTTTCTTAAAATTAATAAAAATAGTCTCATATTTTATTAAGTAATTTGATGTTATATCCAAATGTATAAGACTAAAATTATTTTTATATCTAGGTTTTGGATTTTATGAAATTTTGATTCGGGCATTTATTTGAGTGTTAACTTTTGAATATTGTATGGGCTTTTATAGATAATGATTTGGGGCGAGAGAGGCTTATAGAATTATTCCTAAATAAAAATGGGTACGTTGTTATGAAAATTAGACATTTAAAAAAAATGGGTTTGGTGATTAAAAAAAATGAGTGAAAAGGAAAAAATGGGTTAGTACTTATTAGAGCTTTTAAAATCTACAAAATAAATTTGTATGCTTTAATTTAGGGGTGGACATGGTTCGGTTTGGTTCGGTTTGAAAGGAATTTGGAGATCAAACCGCTAGTACTCGGTTTGGGAAAATCCCAAACCAAACCGAACCATAGAAAATTTCAAACCAAACCAAACCAAACCACCTCGGTTTGGTTCGGTTCGGTCTCAAACCACGGTTTCATAAACGGTTCAAACTGTGGTCCGAACTGCGATCTAGACCGCTATTCGAACTACAAACCTGTCCAACTAAAAGCGTTCCTCTTTACATATTTTTTTTATCAAACTAGCAATCGTATATATTAAACATAAAACACAAATACTACTATCCAAATAGGAATGGGTTTTAGTAAACTGAAAGTTCATTGTTCTAACAAGTACAACAAAAGAAACCATCTCAAAACAAATTACAAGACATTGTCTAAAATAAAGATACAAAATTACAAATTCAAGATTCAACCATTAAATAAAAGTCAAATGTCTTAGTAGCAAGATAAAAGTATCAAACCAAATAGATTATACCAAAAATTTCATGGTTCGGTTCCGTGGTTCGGTTTCACGGTTCTAAACCGCGGTTCGGTCTGAATCGGTTTGGTTCGGTTCGGTTTGGTTCGGTTTTGAGGTTCCAGACTGCGAACTGAACCGAACCACACAGTTTATTAAATTTTCAAACCAAGCTAAACCATTTATAGAAAAAAACCAAACCAAACTGCGTGATTTGGTTCGGTTCGGTCTCAAACCGCGGTTTAAACCGAACCATGTCCACCCCTACTTTAATTAGTGTTCGAAAAATCGGTTGTCCAGAAGTTAGTTAGGCAATAATTAAATAGCGTCATCATCTTTAAAACAGTCAAGAAACGTGTTTGTCAAAAAATCATTGCTTAAACGTCCTATGAATTGGTCGGGCTAAGCCGCATACCGTCGGGATTCACTTGCTATTTTAATATATTATTATTCGAACCTAAAATAATGTCATTTATTATCAATATAAATTTCAAGTAAAATCTCAAACTGAAGATTAGAGTCGAAAATTGATTCACTGAAATCTCAAATCTCAATATAAAGCTTATAAACATAATGTAAGAACATGGATTAATGTAACATATAAATATTTAATAATATAATGATCAATATTATAATATATGGTATAAAGTATAGAACTCTAAATAATATGTAGAATTCCATAATATAAGTATACCATTAAATGATGGGCATAATGGTAATATCTTATATATCAATAGGTGTAGTCCCTAAATGAAGTGCCCCTTGGATTCCTATATAAAGGCCTATCCATCAAGCCTATGAATCATTAGTTATTTTTACATTCTCATTCAGTCAAAATTCTTCCTAAGTACTTGAAGAACAAAGAGATTAAAAGGCACTCATCATTTAGAAGATCTACTCTTCCTAAATCAAAGACTATCTTCATATCTTCATCAAGAACAAGAACAATAATGGAATCTCAAGGTATACGCTTCCGTCTTCGTCTTCTTCTTCTTCTTCTCTTCTTAATCTAGTTATGAGACGGTTCATGATTAATGGATCGTTTAATGTTCCAACACATAATTCTCAAATTAGTTTACCTCTTCATATCAAATTTCTTTTCATCTTCGTCAATTTATTTTAGACGTTGATTATTGAGTCAACGCTTGACAAGTTTCAACATCCTCCTTCATCTCGCAATCATATCAATTATTTGACTTTATTACCTATTGCTTTGGACCCTTCCTTGTAGGTGCATATAGTTTTTCCTAGCTTATTGTATGCAGATGATTATTATTATTATTATTATTATTATTATTATTATTATTATTATTATTATTATTATTATTATTATTATTATTATTATTATTATTATTATTATTATTTTGATACCCAGGTTTTCGGCCGTCGGACGAGTCTGGACCACCGGCACCGGTCCCTCGGTGGCGGCGGAGGTAAGCAAGCGGGATATGCCGAGGTAGTCGGGGTGGCGGCGCCTCTTATACTCCACGGCCCCGGGGAAACCCTCTACGTGGCGCTTACATCACCCGGTGGTGGCTGCTCACCGAGGTCGAACTCCCGCACGGCGAGGTTGCAACCTAACAATGTGAGGACCCCGACCCGGAATCTACACGTGTCCCAGGCTGGAGCGTCCTCAAACTAACCCAAATTTCAATAACTTTTAAAACCTTTATTTTACTTTCAAAAATAATTACAATTGTTATAACCATTTCAAAATAAATCTACACCTTTTCCCCATGGAGAAATAGTTGACTAACTTAGAAAGTAAGAAACTATTTTAGTTACAAAAAGGCATCGATTATAACATAAAATGAAGATTTAATAATACAATTCCGCAAATGACTTATACCAAAGTACACTTTCTATACCAACCAAATCATACCCCGACAATTCCCAAAATATAACTTCCAAACTCCTCGCGCCCTTACTTGGCTTCGGTCCATGCGTCTCGGAATCTAAAAACAGTAAAGGGAGAGGGTGTAGAATAAATCTCAGCAAGCTATTATGTATGCATCAATATGCCATATAAGATGCAACACATAACAAATTGCATATACACATTGGAAAAGCTGTAAACACCTTCCATTACCTTGGTTTACCTTTTCCCGTCTGAATCATGAGTCGTACCATTGTGGAAGTAAATACTCCACTTATTCTGTGGATGCATATCCACCATAATCAATATCATAAAATCGAGATAGTTATGATTATAACTTCATCTCACTGTGAGCTGCTTAGGCATTATTCACAAACAAATCATCTGGCCCGAGATAGTTATCGTCATAACTCATCTCTTATGAACTGCTTAGGCAATATTCATAAACAACCCCCGAACAACCGAGATAGTTATTGTCATAACTCATCTCCTGTGAACTGCTTAGGCAATATTCACCAGAAACAACCCCCTAACAACCGAGATAGTTATTGCCATAACTTTCATCTCACGTGAAGCTGCTTAAAGCAATATTCACCAGAACTAACCCTCCAACAACCGGTATACCAAAGTCCAGCACATATCATAAACTTGCAATATAAATCCACACTTGGGATAACAATATAACCATAAGATAAATAAATCCACACTTGGGATAATATAATAACATGCTAAATAATCCACAAAAGGGGATAAGCAATATAACCACATATCATAAACAATTCCTACGTAGTCATTACACAACTTCGGATAACCTCAATAAGAGTTCATGATCTACCTCCCAAGTTTGAACTACATTGGTGAAGTACGAATCAAGCTTAATAACCAATTTCCGGACAATATTCTATATTACAAGGTCTTTATAGGAATTCATGTTAAATTTATCAAGTTGGGGTTACATTGATAAAGCTAAATAAGATTACCAACAATTTCTGATTCAGACTTAACGTGCTTCCGTAGTTCCATAGTAACCCAATTAAGGTGTCATTAAGTGATACAATTGTTCTAAGTATAACCTAGGTTAAAAGGATTAATTCATATCCGGAAAGGTTAGATTCCAAACTTTATTTTAGTTAAGGATCATACTAGGAAGTTACTAGTGAAAATTCAGCGAAGCGAGGCTGGGCCAAATTACGCCAACATGGGCGACCGCCCGCACCTCTTGGGCGACCGCCCAAGAGGTTTTAGGCAAGGTTGAGATTCTGGCATGATGGGCGGCCGCCCAAGCCCCCATGGGCGACCGCCCAAGGCGATTTCCAGCACAATTAAATTTCTAACTCTTTCTTCTTAGCTTCAATCCCTTTTCCTTTTCTCTACTTTAAATTCAAGAACACCCAAAGAATTTCTTAGTCTTACCAAGTTCATCCTAACTTATGTAAACCCAAGATAAAGAAAACCTAGATTATTTATCCCTAAATATTCCACCCATTTCATTTCCTCTAAATCATCTTTCAAGAACATTATCTTCAACCCATCTCATTCATCAATCATCCACTTCCATTAAAGTTTTCAAGGCATGAAATAACATCATGTGGACAAGAATAACATTTAAAGAACTTATGAACAAGTAGAAGAAGGAAATCATAACAACTCACCTTAGGGTTTTAGAATGGAAAGTTGAATCTTCTTAACTTGATTTGTTCCTCTAGGTGATCCAAGCTCAAAGATGCCCTTGGACTTGAAAATGGAGGAGAAATGGCTTGGCTTCAAGACTTGAGATTGGGAGCTTCCATGGAGGTTTCTTTGCTAGGGGAAGTATGAGAGAATGAAGGAGTAAGGAGGAAGGAGGGGAAATATAAGGAGGGTAAGGGGAGGGACACTTGGCAAGCTTAGGGAGAGGAAGCCCTTTTTGGCCCCCCAAGCAAAATAAGGCTTTCACCCAATTAAATTAATCCATCCCCCTAATTATTTATTCTACCCATTTTAACCTTCTCTTACTATCCATCTATTTGTTATTTTTATTATTTCCCCAAGGTTCTTATTTAATATCCAATAATTTCTTAAAAGATTCTAAATTTACTTTTCACCCAATTTATCTTAAATTAAGGATTTAAAGACATAATCGAACACATAAAGATAACATAAATATTAAAAGCATATAATATAATATTTAAATTTAGTGCCTAGGGTTGGGATCGTCACAAACAATGCTGCTTCCTTTACCACTCGGTTGTGCCCCGAGAGGCATGCAGATGATTATTATTAATCTTATTGCAGGGGGACATCCTTTTTTATTATTAACTATTTTAAATAGAAATAGCACTAGATATTTATTTACAATGCTTTGTTTTATTTAACTTAAGAAGAGAAGATGGGGAAGCTGCTGGAGTGTATAATGGTGTTTTGGATCTTACAAACAAAGCAAACAAATTGGTCATGCATTTTTTGTTTCTGAATCATCGATACCTGGACCTATTGCCCATGGTACTGACAACCCTAATCACTCTACCACAGTAGTCTTTTCTCAACTTGCGTGTGTGTGTGTGAAATATGCAGAAAAATATTTTTAAGCTGGCCCGCCTGGCCACCAACCCAAGGTGGGTTGGGCCCGTCCCGCCCTGCCAGCCCGTGTCGACAACTCTAGCTAACGGTAATGACCGACGGCCATCGGTGGTGGTAGGCGGCAATATTGATGATGATGTATCATAATTTTTAATTACTGCATATTGCATGCATTATAATATATTACTCCCTCTGTCCCATAAAACATTACCCCTTTTACTATTTTGGGCGTCCCACTTTAAAGTTTCACTTTCCTAAAAAGGAAATTTTTTAATACTTCTTTATTCATGGGATCCACTTGTCATACTCACAACACTTTTCAAATTTACTATTCTCTCCACTCATTCTCTCTCCTCCCACTCACAACACCTACTTTAATAACATTATTCCTTATTTTCCGTTCTCAATAGTAAAGGAGTAAAGTTTTGCGGGACAGAAGGAGTACATCATAAAAACTTGTGAAACAATTAATTTAAGAGAAACTTGAAAGAAAGTGATTTGTCTTAAAAAAAACTTATAACTTATAAGTCAAATTCTTCTTATAAAAAACAAAGTGAGACAAAATTCAGGAGATGAAGGAAGAATAATTAAAAGGGTCATGGACCCTAGGGCCCTAACCGATATATAAAACCCATAAAATTTCAAGCGAGATGCAAAATTTCAGAGAAATTCACGCTCACACATTACTACTGCTCGTCATTTTTATATCCAAAGGTATAGGACTAACATTTCTCTTATATCGACTGAGCTTTTATAAACAATGATTTGGAATGAGGGAGTCTTATAAAATTATTCCTTATTAAAATTACTTGAAAACCATCTTTCCCAGGTAAAATAAGAACATTAATAAACAGAATTAAAAAAGGGGAGTAAAACGGAAAAAGAAAGAAAATGCAAAAAATTGACTCAAGATAGTGCAATTATTAGGGTAACCGTGTTATATAGTCTTCAAACCAGTTTCTATTTTAATTTACTCCCTAGTTTTCAGTTTCATTTATATTGACCATATTTGATTTTTTTGAGGTCAATATAAGTTAATTTTGATTAAACATAAACATTACTATAAATCTAATCATATTAATGAAATTTTAAAAAATTGTTACTCTCTTTCTGTCCCAAAATAAATATAACATATGATCAATCAAATTGAATTTTGACCAAAAAGTTACGAGTACTTGAATATCTTCATAATATTTTGAAAATTGTTATTTATCAATCAATAGAATCGCTATTTATAATTATTTATAATTATTTTTAGAATTTCATGAAATTAAATAAATTAACATTAAATATTGATCAAAGTTTATCTCAATTGATCATATACGACATTTGTTTCAAAACAAAGTGTATTACTTAATTTTAATAATTTATCAATAACAATTTTTCAATTTTATTAAGATGATTAATTTAACATTATTGTTTGATCAAACTTAATTTGTGTTGATCATAAAAATCAAGGGAATTTGACCTATAATTTTTTTTTTGAGACAGATCACTTTTTCTAATTAAATCAAAATGATCCAAAAATTCTTTTACAATAATATATAATATTACATGCAATATTATTATATTTATTTATATATAAATATAATACTGTATATTTATATAATATAACACAGAAAAAAGTATTTTTTAATCACAATATTTTGGGGGAAATTAGTTTCTCCCTAAGTTATAAAAAGTCCTGTTTTTTTAAACTGATCTTATATTCGTCAAATATTTGCAAGTTGAAAAAAATTGAACTTTTTATAATTTATGAAGAAACTGATTTCTCTCAAAACTTACTCTTTTTTAATTGTTGGATTGACTCAATATAGTAATATTTTAGGAGGTTAAAATACAAGCATCTTTATCGTATTGAACCGGGACGAAAACACGTCCGTATACACTTATCCCCATCTGCACCCATGTCATAGCTCACGTGGGCCCCTGAGAAGCGCTGACTTGAAATTCTAAAGCAAAGGCTCTTGTCGTCCGATCCAATTTTGACTTTTCTTATACACGTGTAAACTAGATTATCGGTCCTAAAAATTACATAATCCCTCAAAAAAAAAAAAAAAAAAAAAAAAAAAAAAAGAAACAAGATCTCCTGAATTCGACAGTTTTTGTTGTTCAAATTCTAAAACCTGTACTGGGTGTTCTTTTCTTCATTTTCTTGATATTATTTACATTTTTGATTTCCCTATAAATTTCCTCCACATTTTCTCTGCAACCAAACCCTTTTTCTCAGAATTTTGATGCAAAATTTTCTGGGTTTCTTATGATTATTTGAGAACCATGAGCTGCATTGAACCAGGACGCGATTTCGGCAACAAGGTTCGTTCTTTTTTTTTCACCATTTTTATCATTATTTCTATCTGGGAAATACACGGACCATCAAATGTGCTAAGGAAAAGGGACGGTGGTTAATGATTTTGGGTGTTACTAATTTCAGTTTAATTATGATTATTTTATAGCACTACTTTTCAACATCTTCTTTTATACTGTACCTATTTTTTGTGTTATTTTAAATCATTAATTTTGATTCTTTAAGTGTGTAATCTAGAGTGTGGATTTTTTGTTGTAGGTGTCACTGTAGTAATCCACTATCAATGGTGTTCTTAGGAGGCGTATGAAGGAGGTTAATTACTTGGTAAGACTTTGACTTTTATTCCCCCAAAAGGGTATGCACAATACTCCCTCCGTCCCCTAAAAGGTTACCCATTTACTATTTACTGTTTCGCGCGGAAAATAAGGAATAATGTTATTAAAGTAGGAGTTGTTTACTGTTTTGCGCGGAAAATAAGGAATAATGTTATTAAAGTAGGAGTTGTGAGTGGGTAGGAGAGAGAAAGTGAGGTAGAGAATAGTAAGTGGATAGTTGTTGTGAGTATGACAAGTGGATCTCATAAATAAAAAAGTATTAAAAAGTTTCCTTTCTAGAAAGTATGACTTTTAAGTAGGACGCCCAAAATGGCAAAGTGGGTAAGGTTTTATGGGACGGAGGGAAGTACTCAATATCTGGAAAAAAAATACTGCGTTGAAGTGTTATATTGTACGGTTATGATTGCATGGGCTTGTAATCTTGGAATTTTACTTGTCATCTCATATGGGAATACAGTGTTATTTTTATATGAATAATTAAATTGTTGTTATTTATTTGTTGCAATGTTGCTTGGCCTTATTTAAAGATTTTGGAGCCTCCTGAACAAGTTAAGCATTCTTAGGTCCCTTGTTACGATTTTCAGCTGGCATGTCATTGTCTTCGTTGCTGGATTCTTAATTTCTGTAACCGGCTTTGACTGTATTTGTTTGGTTTACATGCATAATTGTAACTTTGAGTTGTGCATTCTGGAGAAAATATATTTCTATTAATGCATATCAAATTATATATTATAGAAATCTGCTAAGTTTGTAGTTTTCTTTGTGTTAGGATGCTATGTTCGTCATAGAAAACAAGACAACCTTTTTGGTGCTAGATTGGCTGTATAGTGTATCCTTATGAATGGCATGAAATTGTGTTTTCTAAAACAAGATTAAAAGTAAAAACGACATAAAAAAAAAAAAAACTGATATATTATCAGAAAATATCAATAGAATGAGAAAAAAAGAAAAAAACTAAGAAAATAAAGAGAAAAAGGACTTTGCCAAATGACGACTATAGTATTTTCAGTTCAGAAACTAAAGTTATTCTCTTGGAGAATTTCATGATTATGATGAGATTGAACAAAGAAGGAAGACAGAAAGAGAAAAGATCCTTAAAGGGCTCTACTTCTCTGGCTTTTGCCACTTGCATTTTGAGGTCTATGTTTTTTACAATCTGAATTATATAAATTGTCGCGAGCAGAACTGAAAATATCAGTGGATTAGTCAAAATCAAAACCTTGAGATTGGAAAGTTTGACCTGTAATTTACAGCCCAACTTATTTAAGCTAGAACTTTCACTAGCTCCTCCAGTTTTCAAGGAGCTTTCATGAAACCTTGATTATCTTAACTTCCTTTCAGCTTGCTCGTTCACACTTTGCCACGGTTAGCTTTCAGTTTCAGTTTTTATTTTCCCTTTTTCTTTAAACCATGTTTGTGTTCTCGTGTAATATATATCTTTTGTACAAACCAAGCATAAACTTTCCGTTACAATTCATAGTTCTACTACCTATGTCCCAAAATGGAAGACCAAAAAAATTTCAAATTTGCTCTTGAGCAATAACAAATTTGAATTTTTTGGTCATTAATTTTGGGAGAGAGGGAGTGTATCTGAGCATTAGCTCTAGATGCTCATATCTGGACGGATTGTGTGTGGGTGTTTTATTTGTCCTTCTTTTCTTTGTATTAGAACCATAATTTTCTCTCTTTCATACTGGTGATACAGGTGAATCAATACTCAGTCTCCAATGGCTCATGAAAATGATAAGGAACAAGATACAAACGATAAGGATATTGACATCAAAAGCTTGTCATCTTCAGACAGTCGTAAACATAGGACACCATACATTCACAAGGTTGGAATTCCTCCAAAACAAAAGCTTTTGACAGAGTTTAAAGCCACAGTGAAGGAAACTTTCTTTCCCGATGATCCTCTACGCCCCTTTAAGGATCAATCCATGTCCCGGAAACTAGTCCTTGGTTTGCAGGCCGTATTCCCCATTCTTGACTGGGGAAGACATTACAACCTTAAGAAACTAAGAGGTGATCTTATTGCTGGACTCACAATTGCTAGCCTTTGCATTCCTCAGGTAGATTAGACATTTCAGACTGTTAAATTAGCAACTAAACGCAATTTTCTACTCCCCCCGACCCAAAATGAATGTCCAAATTTACTTGATCAAGAGCGAATTTGGAAAAAAAAAATGGACATTTATTTTGGGACGGAGGGAATAAAATTTAATAAATTCTAACGTGAACTGAAAAAAACAGGACATTGGGTATTCAAAACTTGCAAATTTAGATCCTCAATATGGACTTTGTAAGTTTTCATGCTATTTCTTTCTTTATTTATTTTTCTGGATTTTTTTTTCAGAAATATATATTTTGACTTTCATCCATTTCTTGTTGTTAAATTATGCAGACTCTAGCTTTGTTCCACCATTGATTTATGCATTCATGGGTAGTTCGCGGGATATAGCAATAGGACCTGTAGCTGTGGTATCTCTATTATTGGGGACACTGCTACAGCATGAGTTTGATCCAGCCAGCGAGGCAGCTGAGTACCGCAGGCTTGCATTTACAGCTACTTTCTTTGCGGGGATTACCCAGGCTACCCTTGGAGTTCTCAGGTAATTTATGAAGTACCTCAACTTAAAGCATTTTAGATATAAATCCTCCGTTAAGATGATTTTTTTCCTTGATCTCTAAAATATTTGACCTCTTCTATACCACAGCGATTTAGAGCCTTGAAGTCCTTACTTTTTTCTGGTTTTCTTGACAGGTTGGGGTTCTTAATTGACTTCCTATCCCATGCTGCTGTTGTTGGTTTTATGGGCGGAGCGGCCATAACAATTGCCCTCCAGCAACTTAAAGGTTTTCTCGGCATTAAGCATTTCACCAAGAAAACTGATGCTGTTTCTGTAATGCAATCAGTTTTTCACTCCGCCCACCATGGAGTGAGTTCTCTCTCTCTCTTTTTCTCTCTCTTTTTCGTTGCCATATCAAAATACCTTTGTTAATGATAACTACTCTCAAACTTTGCAGTGGAACTGGCAGACAATAGTAATTGGAGCATCGTTTTTGGCTTTCCTTCTATTTGCCAAGTACATTGTAAGACTTAAAATTCCTAACATTGTAACTAGAAATATCAGTTTGAAATGTTTCATAATCTTATATATTTGGGTTACAGGGAAAGAAGAACAAGAAGTTATTTTGGGTACCTGCAATTGCTCCACTAATTTCCGTTATCCTTTCAACCTTTTTTGTGTATATCACCCGTGCAGACAAGGAAGGCGTTGCCATTGTAAGAAATAATCATCTGGTTCTCTCCGAACAGCTAGTTTAAGCCATTCTATCATCTGCTATAACAATTGAACTTTTTGCAGGTGAGAAAAATAGAGAAAGGGATTAATCCTTCCTCTATTAATCTAATATACTTCACTGGTGACAATCTGTTAAAAGGGTTTAGGATCGGAATTGTAGCTGGCATGGTAGCGTTAACGGTGAGCTAGTTTTTAAATCATTTAACTTTCTTCCAAATGATTTTGTTTCTTCATTTCTCACATCTAATCGAATAATTTCTTCTTTATGTCAAATTTGAATTTGTCAGGAAGCTGTGGCAATTGGAAGAACATTTGCTTCGATGAAGGATTATCAAGTAGATGGTAACAAAGAAATGGTGGCACTTGGAGCAATGAATGTTGTAGGCTCAATGACGTCTTGCTACGTAGCAACAGGTCAAAAAAAGTCAACCAAAAAGAAAATCATGTTAATTTTATTGAAGTTTTAATATATCAGATATTTTGTACTAAGATTATGTTAATATCCGCAGGTTCTTTTTCTCGATCAGCTGTAAATTACATGGCTGGCTGTGAAACTGCAGTCTCCAACATTGTCATGTCCTTTGTTGTGTTCTTAACGTTGAAATTTCTCACGCCTCTCTTTGAATTCACTCCAAATGCAATTCTAGCATCCATAATTATATCAGCAGTCATAGGCCTAATTGATTTCGATGCTGCAATTTTGATTTGGAAGATTGACAAGTTCGATTTTGTTGCTTGCATGGGAGCCTTTTTTGGTGTGGTTTTTGCCTCTGTTGAAATGGGCCTCTTAATAGCTGTAAGGGTTTGCAACATCCATGCTCTAGAGTTCCTAATTCTTAGTGAGTTGACTTTTTACGTGTTTGGCTCAAAGATTTGAATGTTTATTAAAATAGGTATCAATTTCCTTTGCCAAAATTCTCCTACAAGTCACAAGGCCAAGGACTGCAATTCTAGGAAGAATTCCTATGACAAGTGTTTATCGGAACACCCAACAATATCCCGAGGCAACTAAGGTTCCAGGAGTTCTGATTGTAAGAGTTGATTCTGCTATCTACTTTTCCAACTCCAACTACATAAAGGAAAGGTAAGCAGAGAAAACAATCGTGTACTTAACGTTAAATCATGTTTTCATCACTAATCTCGTTAAATAACTAACGTGCTTGCAGGATACTAAGATGGTTAACTGAGGAGGAAGAGCAAGTAAGCGTATCATACCACCCAAGAATTCAGTTTTTGATTGTTGAGATGTCACGTAAGTAATCTAAAGCTAAGTCATGGTCACTAATCTCGTTAAATAACTAGCACGCTTTAGAAAATCCAACATTCTTTCATCCTCTTTGCAGCGGTCACAGATATAGACACAAGTGGGATACATGCGATGGAGGAGTTACTTAGGAGTCTTCAAAAAAGAAATGTCCAGGTAACCCAAATTAACTTAAGAACATAACTTTAAAAAACATTAAAATAACGCTTTCAAGAAAATTACCTTAAAGAAAAACTGGTCTGTTCTTTTACAGCTTATTTTGGCTAACCCGGGTCCACTGGTGATGGACAAGCTGCACGCTTCTGGGTTTCCAGATTTGATAGGGGAAGACAATATTTTCCTCACAGTAGCTGAAGCTGTTCTGACCTGCTCACCTAAACTGGTTCAAGAGGTCTGATATATGATATATCAGACCAGGAAAATGGAAGGGAAAGACTAACAGAGAAGTATATCTAGTGTAGTAATATGATTTATAGCATACAGAAAAGAAATAAAATGCATAGATTGTAGTTGTTGAAAAGAAAGAAAACCTCAGAGGCCAATTTGAGTAGTGGGATTTGTTGAGGATAATCCTTTTAGAAAAAGTTTTTTCTGGTGGAAACATCTGCTGGAATCCAAATTCAGAAAGCGAAGAATATGCGTTAATGCGTAAGCGGATTCGGTTTTTTTTTTTTTTAATAAAGAAATTACATATATAGCTTTGGATGTTCTGGTCACACCCTCTTTGTCTGAGTTGTTGCAGAGAAAATGCTGTCATAAAATGGAAAAGGGTCTTCTATGGTTCTCCTTTTTGTTGTTGCATTGAGTATTTCTTATTATGTGTGTGTGTGTGTGTGTGTGTTTTACATACTTTTTGGTTGTAAGAGTTATGTATAGGATACCAAAAGATGTGGTCAGCAAAGAGGACATTGCAACAATGTCTGGGAATTGAGTAGAAAAGAAAGCATGAAGCCTTCCATTTCCATGACCTATTCATACTCCCTCCTCCGTCACTGTCACATTTCTAAATAAGAGAATTGTCGCATTTCTAAATAAGAGAATAAGTGTCGCATTTCTAAATAAACTGAACAATGAAAAAATAATCTAGAAACAACATATACTCCCTCCGTCCCACCTAGTTAGGACAATTTGCCATTTTGGACATCCCACTCGACTTAGGACGTCAAAAAATGGCAAGTTTATATTATTTTTATAATAAATGGGACCCACTTATTATACTCACAACTGATGATGTCCAAACGGATAGCCCGGCCCGGCCCGACAACCACGGGTCAAACGGGCTTTATCCAGCCCGTCCGTGAGGAGAAACGGGCTAAAGCCCGGTCCGGCCCGTCCGTTTCATGGGGGAAAGGCCCGCCCGTTTAGCCCGGATCCAAGGATCCACGGGCTAAACGGATTTTACTTTTTTTTTTTTTTTAATCTGATATTATGGGGACATTAAGGACAAAAATGTCCCTCCAACGAATTTATTAGCGGATATATATGGGGACATTAAGGACATTTCACAAAAAAAAAAAAACCAACAAACAAAAAACAAAAAAGGGGCCAAACTGACTTGGGTCAAATGGGCTTGGAAGCCCGCGGGCTAAGCCCGGCCCGTCGCCCATATTAATAATGAAGCCTGTACCGTATAAAGGACGGGCCGGACCACGGGTCACGAGCCAAAAAAATGCCCACGTGCCTTAGCCCATTTTGGCCATCATCACTCACAACAATTCCCTTACTATTCCTCCCACTCATTTTCTGTCCTATTTTACTTTTTATAATCACAATATTTTCTCCACTCATTCCCTCTCCTCTTATTATATTAGTATTTCTTAATCTTCGTGTCGAAATAAAAAATCCTAATTCTCGGATGAGATGGATGGAGCATATAGTAAATGATTTGTTTATGCACCATACAAGGTTTTTTTTTTTTTTTTTTTTTTTTTTAACGAAAAGGGCAATGCCCCCTAGAATTTTATTAAGATGAAATAAAAATTACAAAGTGCAATGAAAAAAAAAAAAAAAATCAGTCAAACTGCCTTAAGTAGTTCATGCCTCTTCTTAGTAGATTCTTTGTGTGAAGTTTTTTGGGCCTTTAATAATTGTTCTTTACCATGCTTATTTTTTGTTACTTTTGGCCCATTAAATCAGAAATCCATGGTCATAATGGTCAGGCCCTAGATATCACTCACTCTGATTTGAATCTTTTTTTTTTATTATTTATTTGTAATTCATGAACATCCTTTTTTTTTTTTAAGGGGCAAATGACAAGAATATTATTATCAATCAGCAATCACCAAATACAATCTATAATATAATGCACGAATCTTGATCATAAGAATTTACAACTGTGCAAACTCTAGATCTAGAGAAACAGATAGACAAGAAAACCCTTGAAACACCTAAAATTATTGATCTCTATCACACTAGAAAACTACATCATAAAAAAACTAATAGGGAATAGGACTTATTTATACTGCATCTTTCTAACCCTGCACAAAATCTGCCGTGATCCGGCCTAAAACGGGGTAGGGAGCGATCGCCCCGTCCGTCCAAGTCATCGCGCGATCGCCCCCTTTAGACAGCAACTTCGCGCGATCGATCTCCTTGGCCGAGCGCGGTCGCCCCCTTCAGTGATGTCACAAGAATTACCGATTTGTTCATTGTTCATGTCCAATCCCCTAATTTGTTCCCAATTTAGATGACATCAAACTCAAAAAATTTCCACCTTGATATCTAACCTCCCGATCACAAAACCAAAACTCCTCTCTGCCTCAGATTTGTTATGCCAAACATCAAACTTGTCCTCTGGACAATTAAATTTGTATCTTCCTAGACACCCAAATGTGTTACGACGAACACCAAAACACTTGATGCAACAGTTGATCAGATATGTTCAACAAGTAAACAAACGTGTCTACCAGACATCCAAATGTATCCCCCTAGACACTCAAATTGTGCTTCGTCGAACACACCAATGTGTCTCAAAGACACCCAAATATGTCACTGTAGTGGGCACTTAAAATTGCCCCAACGGGCAATTGGGCAAATCCAGTCGACATTTGATCTTGCCAACCCAAAGAGATGAAGTGGCTATATCCGTGGAATCCCCAACAGTACGTACATTTTCCTTGATTCCTTACTCGCTTCCCAATTGTGTGCGTTGACCTACTAACCGGGGCTTTCCCAGTTCAACTCCATCTGTTAGTCAAATATATTCTTTGGCTTAGAATTGCTTAATCCCAATCGTTACAAGCATTAATGAGGACCCCTAATTTAGTTAGATCAAAATAGAATTTTTCTATGTACCATAGGATCCCTTAGTGCTAGTGCCAAGTGTTTTTGCTATGTATTTTTCTCAAGATTTGAAGACTTGAAGACCTGAGAATTTCCATCAAGCATTGTGTGAGTTACCTGGTTGGAGTCAAGCACGTTGCCAAAAGCTCCTCTTACCGGTTGAGCTATCTTACCTGTTGAGTTACCGGGCCGGCACTGCATTCGCACGGCCATGTTACTTTTACCGGTTAAGGCTTACTCTTCAAGCTTCCTCTGGTTAGCGGCTTGCCGGTGCATTAATTGCTCCCAACCACCAAGCCATCAACTTTAGCTAAAGTTGGTAAAGCAAGCATGCTGACATGACATCTCTGCAGCAAATCAGTACCTTCTTTGAGAATGTCAAGTAACCAAGGTACTGAGCCCCATCTATCTCTGGAAATCCTCTCTATCCAAATCTCGTGCATTTAATGCAAGGATCTTCCCATTTAATGCCCGCTACCCAAGTTATCATCTTGAACCTCTTCAAAGACAACGGCTCCTTTTCAAAGTTCACTATAAATAGCTTTCCTGGAGCATTGAAGAAGGTTGGTGCATTTATGATTCTTGAGAGTGAGTTGCTTTGAACTACCAACCTGCACATTCTCTAGTTCAAGGCATTCAAAGCAAGTCCCCTATTCACTAGACATCTCTCATAGGACTTATTCACCGGCACCTCAATCAATTCTCGTAGTGTTCCTCCATTAGACTACTTATGGAACACATTGATTGATTCACACACAACACCCTAGAGAAATCGGCTCGGCTCGTGAGCACATCTCTAGAAAACACCAGGTCTTTATTGTAGCACGACCCATTAGTGGTCACCTCTAGTTTGGCAGCCTTTCAATCATTGGCTTGCAACTTGTAATAGGTAGAATCCATTAATATAGTAGTGCACCTTCACAAATCCAAGTTCTGACCAAACTTGGTAGAGGACGTAGCAGTTATTTATCACTGTGAACCTCTTCAAACAATGTGTCATTTATTGCTTTGCTTGTTTTCTGTTGTGTAGTTGTAATCGCCTGATAATCTCTCAACTGGTCACAACCTATTGACTTCACTTACTGCTCACTTTGTTTGTCTTACTTGGAAATAATTTTGTCTTGTCTTGCATGATATTTTGTCTTACCGGTTTGCCTTTTTCTCTAAACTGAAAACTTAATTTCCGCTGTGCAAAATCACTTACCGGTGAGCTAAAGTTTTTCAAAAGAAGTTTTTAGCAAAAAGTTTTTACAAAGCTATTCAATTTCCCTCTAGCCTGATTCCTACCATTTGGGACCTAACAATTGGTATCAGAGCTTACAATTTTCGAAAATCATTTTTCCAAGCTTAACCGCTTGAATTGCCAATTCCAAAATGGCAGGAAAAATCATGCAAACATACAACTTGACATCCGTTCCCATGTTGAACGATAACGAATTTCCAGTATGGAAAAACAGAATCATGCGGTACTTGGATTCAATAGATGGTAGAGGACGTAGCAGTTATTTATCACTGTGAACCTCTTCAAACAATGTGTCATTTATTGCTTTGCTTGTTTTCTGTTGTGTAGTTGTAATCAGTTGATAATCTCTCAACTGGTCACAACCTATTGACTTCACTTACTGCTCACTTTGTTTGTCTTACTTGGAAATAATTTTGTCTTGTCTTGCATGATATTTTGTCTTACCGGTTTGCCTTTTTCTCTAAACTGAAAACTTAATTTCCGCTGTGCAAAATCACTTACCGGTGAGCTAAAGTTTTTCAAAAGAAGTTTTTAGCAAAAAGTTTTACTGTGCTATTCACCCCCCTCTAGCCCGATTCCTACCATTCGGGGACCTAACAATTGGTATCGTAGCTTACAATTTTCGAAAATCATTTTTCCAAGCTTAATCGCTTGAATTGCCAATTCCAAAATGGCAGGAAAAATCATGCAAACATACAACTTGACATCCGTTCCCATGTTGAACGATAACGAATTTCCGGTATGGAAAACGAGAATCATGCGGTACTTGGATTCAATAGATGATAGGTTAACTACGTAGTCGAGATGGTCCCATGACACCCTTGAAAATCAATCTTGCAACCGTGAGCTCCCAAAACTCCTCTCATGGATCATGCAGATAGAGAGTCTCGAACAAGATTTTGAGGTTTATGAAACTTATGTGCCTAAACCTCGAGAAGAATGGATCGAGGATGACAAACTGTGTGACTCGACGTAAAGCTTCGCACATCATAACCTCAGGACTTGATGTGGTATGCAGACAAACAAGTACAATGCTATGAGACCGCTTAACAAGCGCGTGAGAGTCTACTCGGATACTTTGAAGGAGATCAAGTGGCCAAGGACAATCGGACTCTACAAAAGTGTTTGAGTTTGAGTCCTTCAAGAAGAATCCAAATGAGACAATGAAGGAAACGTACGACCGATTCTGCGAGGTGAGTAACTCTTGTGCATCTTTAGGTAGAGTCTATACCTCATGAAAGACCTAAACATGAGATTCCTCAATTCTCTTGGAGACTTGTGGCATGTGAAGGTCGCTATTTTGAAAGAATGCCGTGATTTGAATGTTACTCATATCCGAACATTGTGTCTACTTTGTTCTTATACGAGGAAGAGCTCAACCGAGCCTGAGTGGAGTGCAAAAACAATTTAAAAATTTATCTCTCGCCACTCGATCGAGATCTTCCCAGGTTCTATGCTTACCGGCCCAAACTACTACCGTTGACTCTCCCTCAATATCTCACCTCTCAACCAACTCAAGCCAATACCTCAACTAGTACACCTCTTGAGGTAGAGGATGAATTTGCCGCATTTGCTAGAAATTACAAAAGGTTTAAGGATTTTAAGAAATCTCACAAAGAAATCATTCCAACCCAAATCCTCATCTTTCCATAGATCTCGGAAACTATCAAAGAAAAGGCCAAACCTCAACCTCAACCGATGGTAAAATGCCCAAGGTGAGCTTGTGTGTTACAATCCGTAGAAAACCCGCCATTTTGCCTCCAAATGCCCTCAACCGAAATATGAATTTCGAGGAAGAAACCGTTCAAGAAATTTCCTAGATCTAAGAGTTTAGTTGCGGAGGATGCAGAATCGAAAAGGCTTTACTGTTTGGTTTGAGACCGACTGCGAGAACGAGGAAGCCGACTTTGCCGACTCGGGATGAAGATGCCGATGTCGGTTGTTGCTATGGATGGAACTTATGATAAACCCATCTCTACAAACTCCTATCTTTAGACACCCCAACTCGATGAACAATCATCTTATGTTGACCGAGACTCCACCTACGAGATCTCCCCTTGACATACTTTGATGATCCCATTCCTATTCCCAAGGTAGATGCAGCGAAATCCAATCCATATAACTTCAAAATTCAAAACATAGGTGGATCCCTCTATGGTCAGTCCCAAAACCATGCCCACTCGCACCGTTGATGCAACCCATTCAACCGACCTATCAAGCTCAAGCCTTACCGATCGCTTCTTATCAACCTATGCTTGAGAATCGACCGATACACTTAAAGCCTCTAACCGAGCCTAACCCTGAACCGATATCATCACTACCAAATTTTGATCCCAATTTTGAACCATCATCCTCTTCCCCTCGGCCCTACGTTGACCCTATGCCCAATATGTCAAAGTCGAAATGGCAGAGGTGATGAATGAGCTCTTTTCCGATTTTGAAAAATTAAATGAAGCTCACAAAATTATGGCCGATAATTTCAAAATAATCTCTGTGAAAATGACTCTTTGAAAGCCGAAATAAAAGATTTGAAAGAAAGCAAGCTAGAATCGGTTCGGTTAAAAAGGACAATCAAGAACTCTTGAGAGGCCGAACATTTGTTTGTCAAATTGCTGATCTTGTGTCAAGAAATAATTCTCTTTCTAAAACTATTGACACTTACACAAAATCCATTTGCTATGGAGACTATCATACAAGATCGGGATGTCTCCAAACCGAGATGTTACAACCTGGAATAAGTTTTACCTCCAGCGGTAAGGAAAATGACAAAGAATAACAAACCGGCTACCAAGTCTGTCTCTGAGAACTTGATGGGTAAATTTGATGATGCTCAATCCAAATTGATTAAGAGAGAGTTAACTAAACCTTTCAAAGCTGTTCCACACACCTATCCCAAGGGAAGGGAACAGATGAAAGCTTATTTGGGCAAAAACAAATCCCAATGGACCGAGGTAGCTGATCCTGAGCTAGGACAATATGTTTGATGGAGGAAAACTCCCTCTTGTAATAAAAATACCGAGCAAGTGTACTCACTACCGGTGTAGCAGTATGCAAATGCAGGGGTCGAATCCACAGAGACTCGTTGGTAAACAAATAGAGTGAAAGCAGTGAATTTTGTAACCAAAGATTTATAATTTTTATTTGATTTAAGACTAAAAGCATAAACTAAATAACAGAAACTAACTAAGCAAGAAAACAGATTATGAGCAGAGATTCGTAGATTGAATTTCACTTTACCATCATTCTATGCAGAATTTTACTTATAAAACATTAATTCAACTTCTAGGGTTCATTCACTTTTGCTAGGATCGACACGGTTAGGTGGCCGAATTACAATCCTAAATACTCTCTTAATATTGTAGATTCTATTACGGTTCCACAATAGGCCAAGAATAAATTAAGAACGAAAGAATAAAAGAACCTAACTTTAATCGATTTCTATTACGGCCTCAATTAAAGCTATTCAATCAATAGTTGTCTATGAATCAAAATCCCAAATTAATGGCGAATTCGATACCCAATTATTCAAAGACGAGTTCGTATCTTAACATACGTCTCAAATCTAAGAACAATAAATTAAAATCTATTGATGAACTAGAAGGAATTAAATAGAAAGAATTAAAATATTAATTGCATAGAAATCCGGTAAAGGTTCGACCAATCTACAAATCTAAAGAATTTAGCTACTCATAATTAATAATAAAAACAAAACCTGGATTGATCTTCTTCAATTGTTGATCCAAGAAGAAAAGAAAATAAAACTAAAAATAATTCTAAGCTATAATGTGTGATATAATATGTTCTAGATCTCTTTTTCAAAACCGTGGCTGCTTGTATTTATAAAACTAATAGGTCAACAGTGATCAAAGCATGGAAAAGACTAGTCTGCCCTTGAGTTGTACGTCAAAAACGGCTGCTGATGATGTCCGAGCGCGGCCGCCCTTGTTGTTGCGCGGTCGCCCTTATTGGCCGAGAGATTGGCCGAGAATTCCTTGCATTAGCGCGGCCGCCCTTCTGAAGTAGCGCGGACGCCCAGCTTCAATTTCCTCCTGGCCTTTGCTTGGCCCCAAATGCCTATCTGCTGGCCCCAAATGGCCTATCTTCCTAGCCCAAATGGCCTTGCTTCCTCGGCCAAGTTGGCCCCAAATTGCATCATGTTGGCCATATTTAAGTATCAATTAATTATTCGTTTCGTCCCACTATTTTGCCGTCGCACTTTGACCACTTTAATGACTTCTTCTGCGCTTTGCTCTTTGGACTTTTATTTTTCATTTTATCCCAGGAATTTTTATAAATTAAATTCGTCCAAAAATTCCATATTCCCAGTTCAGTCCCTGAATTTTCCAATATTTCACATTTGGTCCAAAAGCTTCCAAATGCCAGTTTAGTCCTTCTCTGCTCCACTTTATTCCTTTTGCACTTTTTAGCCATAAAATGCATCTTTAATCAGCACTATACCCTGTACTCATAAAATACTCACAAGCCACATCAAATATACATAAAACTCGGGAATCGAACACAAAGAAAGCCTAAAAGTGCATCATTTGGATGGGTAAATACACATCCATCAAACACCCACAAACTAACCTTTTGCTCGTCCCGAGTAAAACAAAACTAAAAGAAGTAAAATAAAACTACTCTAACTACTAATAATAAAAACATTAAAAACAAAATAATATTTTTGGGATGCCCTATCACAGATGAGTCATTGGCCATACAAGTCTCAGATTCTCACCAACACACATAATCAACAAGTGCCACCACAGTAATGGGATTACAATCACATTGAAGCATAAAACTCACAATTTTCCACCGCGGCCTGAATGATGAATGAATTATGGGAGGTCACTGCCAACAACCTAAGATTGTTTATGGATTCACTAAGCGATGCTCTAAATCAATATGCCATAGATATTACAACCCAAAAAGGACACTCATATGCATATTTACACAATTGTCAACCCGGTTACTCCATATTGAAAGAATAATATGGCTTAAAAGTTATGGTGCGAAAGATCGCAGGGCTAGGTTCATGGTTACAAATGAAGGTAAGGACATATGAAAACAAGAAAGTGAAACTAGAAAGTCTTCTTTTAACAGTACATCCTCCACTTACCCTTATTACTTTCCAATGTGCCAACCCACAAACTAAAACTTTTTCATACATTGACATGGGGTTGGGCACATTCCACTACTTCCTTTGGTCACTTTGAAATACAATTCCACTTTGACATTAGAGAGGGCTCGATTTTTTTCAATTTTTTTTCTTTTTTTTTTTTTTTTTTTTTTTTTTTTTTTTTTTTGCTTTGCACAATTACATCACGAAGAATGTGCATTCAATATTTTTTTTTTATCAAGCCCCTCTTTTCATTACATAACATGACCCTTTTTTTTATTTTTGTGACCACTTTCCATTCCACCCTTGATTTTCCAAAATTCACCCCACAATTCCCCATTCATTCCCTAGTTTCACTTTCTTGAAAAGGTTAGAAAATAATGTATAGGTTAAAAGGGTAGGACAATGTGGGTACAAATGAAGGCGAATGGCGGTCTAAGATAACCTCCCACTTTGTGAGAGATTCCATTCTTTTTCAGGCTCAAAAGGTGTTCTAGCGGAAATTTTTAGTGACTAGAAAGTTTAAGGCTCACAAAAAGGGATTCAAAGAAATAGCCATAAATATCAAGTAACCTATTGACGTGTTATTGACAATCATGCAAACATGTTCTAGGGACCCCGAGAATACACAAAGTGATCCCATAAAGGGCACCTAAGTTGATGACAATGACCAAGAATATGATACGGAAGTGAGAGGTGGTGCAATCATAATTTAAATGTTTCAATGCAATCCCAATCACCACACTAATAATAGCACATGTGATTTTAAAATTAAAGCACACTCTAATCATCACAGACTTTGGACAACATCCCAACTATGAAAAGAACAAAATTTTTAATTTTTTCTATTTTTTTAGAGGGTGACACTATATACACTCCCCTATAAACCCACAAACTCGGAGAGTTGCCCACCCCCAAACTCAAAACATGCTATGTCCTCATAGCAAAGAGAACAAAAGCGTGCCTTAAGTTCGAAAGATAGCAAGACACTACTAAACAATAATTAACAAAACAGTAAAACATACCTCATTGGGTTGCCTCCCAAGCAGCGCATTTGTTTAAAGTCGTTAGCCCGACTATGGTTCCAATCTTACTTGGCCTTAGCTTTGCGGCCTTTGGACCATCTCTTTTCCTCGCGGGCACAGACGCCCTTCTCTTTCCACTTCAGCTCTCCATTGTCAACAAGTAGGGGTAAAGCCACATTTATTTTTGAAACTTTACGCTTTTGCTTACCCCTTTTTCTTTTCTTTTTATTGGGGTTCCACCACAAACTCAATCTTTTCTCGGCACTGCGAGACACCATTCTCACAACCAAGATCAAGAGAGTTATCATGAACAAAAATAGAAGCAAATATAGAATCAGATAAATCACTATAACTCTCCTCACTAACTCTCGATTTAGAAGGACCTTGTGGTAAATGTGATGGATTCGACTCTTTATGGGAGCCGTGTGGGGAGTGATACGACCCGTTACTCCTAGAGTATTGGTCGGCCTTAATGTTACTAGCCAAGGGACAAACGTCCGCATTATCCCCACTTTTCTCACCTCCATTCACATCATATATGACCATTGGTACATCATTTATGGCTCCTACAAAATCATCTTTGGGGGAGATTTTCTTATCATTTTTAGACATAACAAACTTGCATTCTGCCCCATGCCTCTCAAGGACACCACCCCTTGACACACATCAATGGTGGCCTTAGTGTCAAACATAAATGGCCTCCCAAGCAGAATGGGAGTTTTCAATTGCTCCTCACTTGATCCCTCCATACACATCACATAAAAGTCAATGGGGATAATGATTTTATCAATTTTAACCAACACCCCTTCAAGAACTCCTAAAGGTCTTTTAATTGAGAGATCCGCCAATTGCAAGTCTCTCATGGGTGGTTTCAACTCACATGCCCCCAAACTTCTAAAAACATGAAAGGGCATCACATTGACACTTGCCCCAAGATCTAACAAACCTTTAAAATTTTGACCCCTTACGAAATTGGGATAGTGAAACACCAGGGTCTTTTTGAACATGATTAACTTTTTCTTTCTCATTAACATCAATATTATTATCAAAACAATCAATATTATCAAGAGAAGATAGAAATACCTCCTCAATTTCCTCACTTTCATCCTACACTGTTGTTGTGATTGACTTTGCTTGCTCGGGTGGGTTCTTCTCTTTCATCAACTCTTGGGCAACCTTCACAAGTTGCTCTACTTGTGTGCCACGTCTTTTCAAACGCGGCATCTGTATTTCTGTTGCTTTGATGCATCTCCATCCTTAAGCTGCTTTGGGTGCCGGCTCCCGAGGCTCTTTATCATGTTGTCGTGTGGTGGCACATGAAGAGGTTTCACTGGCTGATTATGATAGCCACCCATGGATTGTAGTTGCCATATTGGTTGCCTTGGGGTGGTGGCCTTGGTGCATATCCATTGAAAGCATGTGCACATTCGGGATTATACAAGAAATTTGCTGCACTTGGACACATATTAGTCACATGAGATGATAAACCACAATTTGTACAATAATCGGTAATAACATTGGCACCGGCGAAGTGCCTGGCGATCAATTTATCCAATTTATTATTTAAAAGTGCAATCTGCTTTGAAATATTATCACTAGCATTCAATTCAAGTACCCCCTTGTTCTACCCTCGAACTCTTTTGTTGAGAATTAGCACTCAACATCTCAAATAAAGCTTTAGTTTCTTAGGGGTCTTGGCTCCTATCGAGCCTCCAGCGGCATTGTCGACCATTGATTGACCATTGTCATTCAAGCCATCATAAAAGGCTTGGTTCGGTGAGGGTAGTGTAAAATTGTGGTGGGGACCTTTGTATTAACATCGTATTAAATCTTTCCCATGCCTCATGAAAGGGCTCCCCACATCTTGGGAAAATGTCATCAATTTACTGTCTAAAGCTAGCCAGCAGATGATGTGGGTAATATCTTTTAAGGAACACATCTTGCAATTCTACCCAAGTACTAATGTTTGCTCGGTGCAAGCATCGGCTGAACCATGTTTTAGCCACTCCCTTAAGAGTGTAAGGAAAACACTTTAGTCTAATTTGCTCCTCAGTCGCTCACTGTCTTAACAAAAAATTGAGCAACCACAATAATATACTCTTTAAGGAACGTGAGTGCATCCTCGCTTGAGCAATCCTTGAAAGCTTGGCAACATGGCAAAGTATTGTCCTTTGACCTCTAAATTTTTAGGCACATCGGACTGACCTTATGCTGAGAGGTAGATGTGTCTACACCCTAGGTCTCAGGAAATCATTCATAGTTTGTGCCGGTGGTTCTGCCATCTCGGCTTTTTCTTCCTCTACCTCGGTGGTGGAGGGTTCGATTCGATGTCCGAATGCGAAAGAGAGGATTAAAGAGGGGATCGCCCTCAAATTCTTCCTCAAGTCTATTTATGTTGTCGTCCAATGGCACCAATGTAGGCTTCAAAGAACGACGACCTTGCATTCACTACCTAACCTACTTGTTTACTTGCAACAAGATCCCCGGCAACGGCGCCAAAAACTTGATGGAGGAAAACTCCCTCTTGTAATAAAAATACCGAGCAAGTGTACTCACTACCGGTGTAGCAGTATGCAAATGCAGGGGTCGAATCCACAGAGACTCGTTGGTAAACAAATAGAGTGAAAGCAGTGAATTTTGTAACCAAAGATTTATAATTTTTATTTGATTTAAGACTAAAAGCATAAACTAAATAACAGAAACTAACTAAGCAAGAAAACAGATTATGAGCAGAGATTCGTAGATTGAATTTCACTTTACCATCATTCTATGCAGAATTTTACTTATAAAACATTAATTCAACTTCTAGGGTTCATTCACTTTTGCTAGGATCGACACGGTTAGGTGGCCGAATTACAATCCTAAATACTCTCTTAATATTGTAGATTCTATTACGGTTCCACAATAGGCCAAGAATAAATTAAGAACGAAAGAATAAAAGAACCTAACTTTAATCGATTTCTATTACGGCCTCAATTAAAGCTATTCAATCAATAGTTGTCTATGAATCAAAATCCCAAATTAATGGCGAATTCGATACCCAATTATTCAAAGACGAGTTCGTATCTTAACATACGTCTCAAATCTAAGAACAATAAATTAAAATCTATTGATGAACTAGAAGGAATTAAATAGAAAGAATTAAAATATTAATTGCATAGAAATCCGGTAAAGGTTCGACCAATCTACAAATCTAAAGAATTTAGCTACTCATAATTAATAATAAAAACAAAACCTGGATTGATCTTCTTCAATTGTTGATCCAAGAAGAAAAGAAAATAAAACTAAAAATAATTCTAAGCTATAATGTGTGATATAATATGTTCTAGATCTCTTTTTCAAAACCGTGGCTGCTTGTATTTATAAAACTAATAGGTCAGGTGATCAAGCATGGAAAAGACTAGTACGCCCCTTGAGTTGTACGTCAAAAACGGCTGCTGATGATGTCCGAGCGCGGCCGCCCTTGTTGTTGCGCGGTCGCCCTTATTGGCCGAGAGATTGGCCGAGAATTCCTTGCATTAGCGCGGCCGCCCTTCTGAAGTAGCGCGGACGCCCAGCTTCAATTTCCTCCTGGCCTTTGCTTGGCCCCAAATGCCTATCTGCTGGCCCCAAATGGCCTATCTTCCTAGCCCAAATGGCCTTGCTTCCTCGGCCAAGTTGGCCCCAAATTGCATCATGTTGGCCATATTTAAGTATCAATTAATTATTCGTTTCGTCCCACTATTTTGCCGTCGCACTTTGACCACTTTAATGACTTCTTCTGCGCTTCGCTCTTTGGACTTTTATTTTTCATTTTATCCCAGGAATTTTTATAAATTAAATTCGTCCAAAAATTCCATATTCCCAGTTCAGTCCCTGAATTTTCCAATATTTCACATTTGGTCCAAAAGCTTCCAAATGCCAGTTTAGTCCTTCTCTGCTCCACTTTATTCCTTTTGCACTTTTTAGCCATAAAATGCATCTTTAATCAGCACTATACCCTGTACTCATAAAATACTCACAAGCCACATCAAATATACATAAAACTCGGGAATCGAACACAAAGAAAGCCTAAAAGTGCATCATTTGGATGGGTAAATACACATCCATCAATGTTCCACTCAGTGATGGAAAAAGCAAAGGTGGAATTAAAATTGTTAACCAGGTTGCCGATAAGGAAACTACAACCGGTAAGGAAGCCATCACCGGTAAGGGACAAACCGGTCAGACAACTGTCACCGGTCAACCAACCGGTGAGGGCTCCCCAACCGGTAATAGATCTTCCAAACCGGTGCAACCGGTCAGCAAAGCTAAATCCATCGCCTTCGTCCCCAAAAGGATGCTGTTTTAACGTCGATCAGTTCAATCCCTCTGAAGCATTGGCAAAATTGAACATCAATTCATCTAAGCCTCCTCAGCCATCTTCTAATAAATGTGTAAAATGTGGTTTTATTGGTCACAAGGCTTATGAATGCCTCTTGAAGCACCTATCTGGACCCACTGAGTCTAAAAGCTCAGGTGGTGGCCAGGTATGGCTGCCAAAGAGGAACTAACTCTTTGGACCCAAAAGAATAAGGGGGACCATAACCTTACTGTTTTATTTCAGGAATGCTTAATGGCCTCAACCGACGCGGTAAGGATGTTTGGATTATGGACAGTGGATGCTCTAGGCATATATTTGGACATGCGATCTCCTCACCGTCTGGAAGAAGCATTGGTCCTCCAGGTTGTCTTTGGTGACAACGAAGGGTAAAATTATCGGTCGTGGATCCATCAAAGAGGTACAATTATTGTACGAGAAGGTATCTTTGGTGGATGGTACGAAACATAACCTTCTCTCTATTTCACAATTACGTGACAAAGGTATGCATTGTGTTTTCAATTCTTCCAAGCTTGCTATGTGAAAGACATTGCTACGGGTGAAACACTTCTCCTTTGGATATAGAAAAGGTAACGTATACGCTATAGATTTAAACAATGTCTCGAATGTTACTAATGTTTGTTTTGTAGCTAAGAACATCAGTGAGAATTCAAGGAAAGTCAAAGAGCAACCATTGAAGAGTTGGCTACTCAGAAAGCCATTCAAGCATCTCTTCTACCGGTCAGTCAATCGGTAAGTCAAGTTATTCTTCCTTCCTCTTCTAGAGCCAATTCACCGGTTCAGGAGGAGGATATTGATCCCATCTTTGATGAAGACTCCCTCTCTGATTTCTATGAAGAAGAAGAAGATGTTGATTTTGATGAGAATGATCCAACAATTCCTCCTGTTTATGATGATCCTGGTATGCGTCAGAAGGATCTCATGTCTACTCTAAATTTCTATACCTCCAAAGCTTCTATTCCTCGATCTGTCGATGGCATACCTTTATTTGAGGTTCATGAGAAGATCCTTAGCAAGGAAGCGATGGCAGGCCACTCCATTGCCTCCATCTATTGCCGATCAATTTGAAGCAAAGAAGAGAAGATAGAATGTCTACTTTTATTGATGTTGTGTCGAGACATGAAGGTTGAGTGCTTTGCTCCACGAAGATACTCCTCCTAGATATACCAAAACTCTGGGCCCAGGTGAGACAAGTCGCCGGTATCAAAAGGTTAAGGTGTTAAAGCTTAAGAAGCGTCCAATTCCTCCCAAGGGCAAAGCAATCCTTCACAGCAAAGATGAGCACAGGTTGGTTCTTGATTTCCCTTCTCCAAAACCAAACAAGAAATATCCTTCCTCTATTCGGCAACACAATCGGTTTATCGGGATTCATGGC
The DNA here is from genome assembly GCA_022495995.1 of Adenophora triphylla var. japonica. Taxonomy (NCBI): domain Eukaryota; kingdom Viridiplantae; phylum Streptophyta; class Magnoliopsida; order Asterales; family Campanulaceae; genus Adenophora; species Adenophora triphylla. Next base: position 3,125 of record JAFEMH010000820.1, on the reverse strand, counting down.
CGGTTTGCAACATTTGCCCCAGGACCGGTTGAAAGCACCCTTTCGGCCGATGACTTCTTTATCCGGTATATGTCTATTAATGGACGTATTACTCAAATTCTGGAGTTGAGGCTTTTTAATTGGTCTGGTTTTGTTACTAAAATGGTTGGCTTATTGCCCAAATGTGACCAGACTCTCTGTGATAAAGAAAGGCAAGCCTATACCTTGGAGCAACATAAGAGAAGCTTCATTACTTACGCTGGCTATTAGAGTAATTCACATTCTAAGGCGTCGGCAAGCCGTCTTACCGATTGGTCCCTATTGCGGTGAGCTCTTGGAACTTTCTTTTCTTTGAGATGATGAGTTTGGAACCCTTTGATCCCTCGTACTCCACGATTCTCCTTTACCGATTGCTCCTCCTGTCTCTCCCATGGAAATATTGGATGAGGAGATTGAGATCTCTCCCTCTGCGGTGAAGTGTCTCGGTCAGATTGAAACCTCTCTTACCGACCCGTCTTCTCCTATTACCGATAAGCCGTGTTGCTTAGATCAATTGCCTCCGATTACCGATGCTCCTTTGCCTTGCTAGCCAACCGGTTTCTCAATCCATTCCATTACCTACCCCTCTACCGATGATTTAAATAGGCCACTCCTTGCTTCAGATTTGATAGGTCTTCGTAGAGCCGGTGCTTGATGGTTTTGTTGAAGTCAACATTGAGTTAGCTCGTTCTTTCATTAAGTCCAATCGGGAGGAGGAGAGAGAAAATTTGATTTATTGAAGGCGGTATTGCTTTGTCTCTTGGCAATTTCATGACCAATATAAGTGCTAGAGACAACGTCATCGGAGATCTTCGGGTACAACTTGATGAGGATCGGCAAACCAATAAAATCCTTTGTGAGCTTGACAACTTTCGAGCAAAGACATTACGAACCAGATCCATTGAAGAACTCGAAAAGGACAATGAAGCCCTTAGTAGGCGTCAAGAAAGGAACCGTGAGCTAGAATTGGAGCTAGCAAAAGTAAAAGCTAAAAATGAAGTGCTAATGGTGGTTAGAGAAGATAGGAAGAAAAGGAAAGGGATGAGAAAGAGAAGAGGAAAGCAAAAGAAATCCAAAGCACGTCTTGCCCCTCCTTCGAGATCTTTGTCCCTCGCTTGAGATCTTGCCCCTCCTTCAGATGATGCTGCTCCTTAGCCGATCTTGTTTCAAGCCTTTTACCGGTGCAGCTCTGAGAATGTAACCGATGAAGTTTTTGTCTTTCTTTCCTCATTCACCGGTCCACAAACACTAATGAGAATCTCTTACCCTCAAACTTTGTGTTTTGTTTGAAATTCCTTCTATTGTTTTGAATGCTTCATATCTTGCTAGCAGATTATATTTTTGCAGGATCATTCAAAATCTTTACTCATTTTCGATCTTTTATTTTTCTAATCTGTAAGCTTTCCTTAGGTAGCATCAAGTTGTCTCTTGACTTGGGGAATGATATATTAAATAACAAATTCTTCATCATTTCTTTTTCTAAGTCAAGAAGATGCTAACCTAGGGTGATTGGACTTAAGCAATTAGGAGGAGATTGTTAGTCAAATATATGCTTTGGCTTAGAATTGCTTAATCCCAATCGTTACAAGCATTAATGAGGACCCCTAATTTAGTTAGATCAAAATAGAATTTTTCTATGTACCATAGGATCCCTTAGTGCTAGTGCCAAGTGTTTTTGCTATGTATTTTTCTCAAGATTTGAAGACTTAGAAGACACGAGAATTTCCATCGGCATTGTGTGAGTTACCGGTTGGAGTCGATTACGGTCAGCTCCTCTTACCGGTTGAGCTATCTTCTGTTGAGTTCTGGGGCCGGCACCTCTGTTACCGGCCGTATGTTACTTTACCGGTTAAGGCTTACTCTTGAAGCTTCCTGCAGTTGCTTGACTTGCTTAGGTGCATTAATTGCTCCCAACCACCAAGCCATCAACTTTAGCTAAAGTTGGTAAAGCAAGCATCTTTGGCATGACATCTCTGCTGACAAATCTGTACCTACTTTGAGAATGTCAAGTAACCGGTACTCTGAGCCCCATCCCTATCTCTTGGAAATCCTCTCTATCGAATCTCGGGCATTTAATGCAAGGATCTTCCCATTTAATGCTGCCGGTCAAGTTATCATTACGGCCTCTTCAAGACAACGGCTCCTTTTCAAAGTTCACTATAAATAGCTTTCTGGAGCATTGAAGAAGGTTGGTGCATTTATGATTCTTGAGAGTGAGTTGCTTTGAACTACTGGCTGCACATTCTACAGATTCCAAGAGCATTAGAGAAAGCAAGTCTGACCTATTCACTAGACATCTCTGTTAGGACTTATTCACTTTGGCACCTCAATCAGTGCAGTGCTGATGTTCCTCCATTATCACTTTACTTATGGAACACATTGATTGGATTCACCTGACTGGCTTACTACACTAGAGAAATCGGCCTCGGCCTCGTGAGCACATCTCTGCAGAAAAACACCGGAGTCTTTATTGTAGCACGACCCGTTAGTGGTCACCTCTCTAGTTTGGCGACCTTTCCAATCATTGGCTTGCAACTTGTAATAGGTTAAGAAGATCCATTAATATAGTAGTGCGCCTTCACAAATCCAAGTTCGGCCAAACTTGGTAGAGGACGTAGTGGATTATTTATCGCTTTGTGAACCTCTTGGAAACAATGTGTCATTTATTGGCTTTGCTTGTTTTTACATTTGTGTAGTTGTAATCGGTTGATAATCTCTCAGTTTGGAATTCACAACCTATCTGAAACTTCGCTTCTTTGCTCACTTTGTTTTGTCTTTTACTTGGAAATAATTTTGTCTTGTCTTGCGTGATATTTTGTCTTACCGGTTTGCCTTTTTCTCTAAAGCGAAAACTTAATTTCCCATTTGTGCAAAATCACTTACTTAGGTGAGCTAAAGTTTTCAAAAAGAAGTTTTTAGCAAAAAAGTTTTCACGAGGCTGTCCTTCCCCCATACTGCACAGATTCTACCATTTGGGACCTAACAATTGAGTATGGAAGCTTACAATTTTCGAAAATCATTTTCCAAGCTTAACCGACTTGAATTGCACAATTCCAAAATGGCGGGGAAAAATCATGCAAACATACAACTTGACATCCGTTCCCATG